>CALNXI010000501.1:7992-22929 GCA_942486025.1 Porites evermanni | reverse complement strand
CCCCCCCCGCAACCCCCATAAATTTTCTAATGGCCCGTCCCTAACTACATAGAGGGACGTTACCACTTGCTTTTAATTAAGTTCATTCTTCAGAATGATAAGCCTATATATGTAAAGTGAAGAAAATCATTTATCATTTCGATTGATTGCTTAGTTCTTGCCTCTTAAAGGCAGTTTGCTGAACAGTTGTGCATGCTTACTTTTTTTCGAACCTTAACTGATCCTCGTGTTTCGATCTGGTCAAAATCGTGTTTAGTTTGTTCGATAGACGCATTCGACTGGTAAAATACCCTTCGTCTAGCCAGTAAAATCCACAAGCGTTTGTATTTCTGGTAATATTATCGACCGTAAAATTTTCACGAGAACAAGCGTTAATTAATCGAGCCTTGACAGCGGTCAAATTCTTGCAATGGCTTCCGTGACATTCGACAGGGGTAACAGATATTTTCACAATCGAATTCAGTATTTCTTTCAAAGATCTGTGTAGCTTTCCTGGATACCTAGAATCCCTTTTGCATGGCTCCAACAATAACGCCTGACACTGAACAAAAGTAAAGGCCTAAAAACGCCTTTTTTGACTCAAAAACTTTGCCTAAATGCCCTCTTTTCCTCTTTGAAACGCCAATGTTTGTCTGAGTCTCGCGTGGGCTCCAGAAATATGTAATCTATTTTTGGAAAACGGGCGCTTTGCTATACCGAAACTCTCGTTCCTCGGTCTTTCTTTGCTCCGAAAACAAACGAAAACGCTTGCTACGCAGGCTAGTTAAATTGCTATATGAAAAATTAACTGATATATAGTTAAAATAAGAGATAAACGAACTAAAATACCAAACCCAAATGTAATTATGTGATTAATTTATTTGGTCGAAAGAAAAAATACCATTTTACAGTAATGAGCTTCGTATCCTAACCTCTGAGTGAACGTGAAGCTGAGTTGACCTTGTTTGATACAAACCTATTTCCTTTTCTTATGGAAATTATGCTTAACCCATTCGCCGCTGAACCGCCCGTAACCGCCCGTGCGGATCCAGGTCCTTTCTACCCATTGTGACGTCATCAGTTTTAACGGTCAAGGACAACTTTCTTCGCTAACTTGTGCAGAGTGAAGAGATCTTTCAAACCATACCAGAATGAGCACAATTCAGTCAAGGACACCGGAGAAACAAGCAAAAAACCACGGGTCATTGACCTGAAAATCTTGTTCCATTACCCACCTACCTTTCCTTTCACCTAATCCTAAGATCCTAAAAGCTTTCCTAAAAACTCTTCCCACCAAAATGAAGCCCACTAAATGCCCAGCAAGAGAAAAAAAAAATGAGGCAAGAAAAGCGAAAAAAGAAGGGAGGAGAGAAAGCGAAAAGTAGAAGTCAAGACTGCTGTGTCACTTTTAAACCCAATCTCGAAATTTTGCTTTCTGCCCATGCCCGAACTTCGCAAGCTGATATTTTGCATCTGGATCACAAGGCCGCGAAGTGTTCGACCTGTAAACCAGTTTGTGGTAAGTTTTAGCTCTTTATAGCACGACAGTGACCAGAAAACCACTCGACTAGCTTCAAAACGCGTTTTTCGGCAAAATCTCTAGGAGCGAATGGGTTAAAAATACTAGTTACAGTAAGAACAAAATTATCAAAGCAAGGTCAACTTCTGCCTCGTTTCCACCTGTAACTGTAAAATGGACTAATGTCAAATTCGTTTTGAAGTCACTCCTATATGCAACAATAAAGATTCAACTAAAGAGAGAACATTAACCAAAAGTCAAAGGCTTGCTTCGTCTAAAACGCAAAACGTCTATCAATTCTTAGTTTTTCCCTTTTTTAAATGCTACTACAATAAATACGCTTGTCCTTACAGTAAGTAGAAACAGGCAAACAGAATTCGCTTTCTACCCTTTTTTGTACCAGTTTGACCACTGTATTTCTGCTGGTGCTTTGTTTGAATCAAGCCTTTTCTGGATAGCATGTGCTTTTAATCATTTCCTTGGGTGCTTTTGCTTCTGCATTGTCAGTTAGTTCAAATATGACACTTGATCAACAAAATCCAGCGGTGACATCTGGTGTTTAAGAATGCAGACTTTTTTTGTTATCAAGCAACAAAATGTCACTCTAACTTCGACAATACAGCCATACTCATTGATCCTATTATAAGATATTAAACTAACAACTTATCATTATTTTGTAGTGCTCTAAGCTGAGTTCATTTTGGTTGCCATGGTGAGTAGACAAAAGTTTGGTATTATTATTATTATTATTATTATTATTATTTAGTATTATTAGTATCATTTATGCGCCATTTTTCTTTCAAATTAAACTCTTTAACCCTCTTTGTCCAAGCTTAGGGTTTCAGATGTTGCATGTAATTTATTTAATACAATATTGTGATAGTTAGGCAGCCATTTCATCATTTCAAACCCTTTGCTATTAATGTGCTTTTTTTCAGGCCACCAATTATTTGTTATGTCTGGTGACCATTATATAATTTTAGGTCACCCAAAGGCGAATTTGAAAAAAAGAGAGAGCTTGGATCACTGTTTTGAACGAGTTCAAATTTCTTTTCAGGACCACAATAATTATTTGTGAAAAGTCATACAACCAGACCTTTGTTGTAAATACTATTCAATTAAACACAGACTGTTCACAGTCCCCTATTTTTTTCGTAAGATTGTCTAGATATAGCGTGTCTTACCGTTAATGGTGGCCATCTTGATTTTCTAATGTACCGAGGGGGTGGGCGTCAGGGATTATAGCTCTAGGGGTAGGGGGAGGCGAGAAATATAGAGGGACTGTAATAACATCGCCGCAGCTCGCGTTCATGGAATGCATTGTACCAGCAATGCAGGCATTTGATTGGTCATTAGACAATACATGGTAATTTTCATTGACAACAGCTTTAGTTTAAGTTGCAGACACTGACAAGTCACTGACATGTCATCGTTTCTATCAAACGGCACATCTTGCGCAAACACACAAAAGATTTTTGGTATTTTGCAGGTGAATCATGTAAGCCAACATGCTTTTGAAGCAGCCCAGCCGGGGTAATGTTGTAACAGAGTTTCTGCCAAACGGATTGAAATTTAACGCTACGCTGATGCAAAAAAGACGACCTGTCAGAAATGCATGGCTTTTTATTGGGAGGTTTAACTGTTTTAATTTGTGATGAAGTGAGCACGCTTAGCGCTTCGATCAGGAAAATGTTCCACCTGTGCATGTTTGCCGATTTTATTTGGAGGAATGGCCCAGAAACTGTATAAGATCACTTTTTGAAAGGCGATATTTGTAAAGATGCTAAATCAGTGCTAAAAGTGTCTGTCATGTTTATCATCGCCATCGGAGTTTCTTAATAATTAATGAATGGTAAAAGGCGTGAAATTCCTGTCACGCCTACTGAACACGAGCTGCAGTGATGTTTTTACAGTCCCTCTATTTTTCTCACTTCCTCCCAAGCCGCCTCTGCCCCCTAAGTAGTTTTGACACTCATCCAAGATGGCTGCCCGTAACGCAAAGCAATCGATCTAGACGATCTTATGAAAAAATAGAGGACTGTGAACAGTCTAATAAACACTTCAAAGCCCAGCAATTATATTTATCAGTTACATTTTATACCATCAATTAAGAAACAAATACACAAATTCTTGTCTAATTTTACACGCTAAAAATTAATGCGGGGAACTGGCAAGAAATTTGATTTCCTGTTGCTCTTTTTTTAAAAGTAAAAGTAACCCCAGCACATTCAACAAATTTCTCCTCATGACTACTGTTTATGTAGTTTCCCGGGGGACCATTTATGGTTGCGTCTATCCTGTATTCTTTCCCACCCTCTAAACAGACTGGATTATTGAATAGCACATCAAAGTAACTAATAGAACTGAATGTCTCATCCTTGTAAGTTTGTGAAATGTGTATTCCACACCTTGTAAACAGACAGGTGTCACTGAAAAATTCTGTACCTTCAAAAATCTTAACATCAACTATGTAATTGCCACCATATTTACCAAAGAACTGTACTCCATGTAAAAAAATTCCTTTGTTAATGATGAAAGGAATATTCTGAGTGACAGCTGGCTTGCTAAATGACTTGGTACTGACAGAGCCATTGGTGATGTTAAATCTAAGGCAGCGCTTATGCGGACCAGATCGGGGAGACTGATTGAATGGTAGAGATACTTCTGTAATGTCACTGAAGTGTTTCATCATATCAACAACCTCTTTCACTGTCAGTATGTTAGAATCAGGGACAACAGACATAAACTCTTTCTGAGACATCAGTGGAAACTTTATGGCTTTCACAATTTCCTCTCCTAGAACTTCCCTCTTTGTACTGACATTTATGGTCAACCCACGCCTTTCAATTTCTTTCGTGGACCAAAGATCAACCGCCTTAAATAATTCGACCTCTTTTACAAAAAGCCTCTCCATTTTTACAATAGACTCGACGAGAGATCGCTCTAGCGTGACAAAGTCTTCTGACATCACAGCTTCTGTTGTTTCGGTCTTTATCACTCCCCAGCAGCGATCTTCCAAAGATTTTTCCTCAAATTTCTTAGCCAACAGCAACACTGAAAAAACATTTGATCCTTCCACATTCTCTCTCATATGTTCAGTGCATCTTTCCACAAGGGAAGGCACCATGTATTTCTTGGCTAAGTAATAAACTTGCATGACATTGCTTTCGCTTAAAATTGCCTCATCGCCGTACAAATGGCGAAACAACTCTAGCAGACTCTCATAATCACAGTCAGGTAGTTCAATGGAATCTGTAGTTTCCGCCATTGGACCATAGAACATGGCATAAAACACAGGACTGCCGATACCAAGAACAAACTTGTGAGCTGGGATCGCCAGCTTTGCCTTCTTGCTTCCGTCATCGTTCGCCTCGGTAAAAACAAACTTCACATCGCTCATGAGTTCTTTGTTGAAGATAAACATTGTCCTTTCTTCAATACTAGGCAATTCCGTCTGCCAGTTGTCGTTTACCACGCCAGCCATCTTGATCGACGCAAATCTTTCTACCACAGGACACAGGACAAGGTGTTCACAGGACAACCCCTTCAATCAATTATGCGAGGGGCGTGGGTCTCAGTCCACTACCCGAATGGGCTATTGACTCAGAGGCCATGAGGGCGAGAGGGATAATTGTTTTAGTAAAATCCAACTAGTTGGTCAAAAATATCGAGACAAAACAACTTAAACTAAGACTTTAATCATTTTGCCGCCAAAAATCCGGCGTTTTTCGCTACTAGTGGGCTATAACCAGGCTATAATATATAGCGTAGTAGTAGCTCAACCAATCAGAACGCAGCATTGATAATAGACCACTAGTTCCGAGCGAAGCGCCGAGCGTAGCGACTTTATACTCTCGTCGCGCGCGAAGCGCGAGTAGTCTGCTAACCGCGCGTGGTCTTAGCCAGCTGCAAAATTCGATGCGCCATAAATCTTTTCATGAATATATATTCTTGGTGTCAGCCAATGACGTCATGGAGCATTTTGCGTTTCCAGGCAACATAGACTTTGTCGCCGATGACCAAGGTTTTGATGTGGTTATTCATCGTCTGTGAAACAAAGTTTACTATCGGTGAATCACGAACAATTTCCCATGCAAATGAAACACAAGCACTGCAGGTGCAAAACCTCGCCCAGGAAGATTTTCCACCGAAACTCCTCTGGAACGAGAACGTCGACTTCAAATTCAGCGTGAACAACGAAGGAGAAGACGTCAACAAGAAACCCCGGAGCAGAGAGAACATCGCCCAGCACAGTAAGCTGAGATCAGGCGTTTTTTTTTTTTTGGTTTGCTTCTTTGGCTCGAGAGGGAAAAAAATAACGCCTGATACACCGTATTCACAAATGGCGGACACGCGGGAAAAAACTGGTGCCTAGTCATGAAAGCGAGGCGTTGGAGGATAAACAAAAATTGCAAATGAAGACTTTCAGTGAACTTGCAGAGTGTTAAGCGCGGATTCCACCTGAAATAACTTTGTACGGACTTCTTTTTAAATACAATTATGTGGGATGTCTTCTGCTTTTAATGTTTAGTAGTGATTTTCTGTTTGCAATCAAAAGGGACGCGTATATCTTCAAGAAAACAGGATGATGAAGCTCGACAAGTGGACGATCGCCGGAGAAAAGCGGCAAACATGTAGGCCCAAACTTCACATTGAAACCGAGTACGAAAGCCAGATCACTACAATTCGGTGAAACAGAAATATAAACAAATCTTGGTGGCAAGAAAAAAAGAAATAAGCGACAGATATATGGCCTACTTGTTAACGCAAGAGACGTCTGCCGTTGAACTGAAACACGGTGAGTTCAAGTCGAGATGGAAAAAAGGAAGACAGGAAAGAAGAGGTGACTGAGGTTTCGATGAAGTTATGTTTTGTTTTTGTTTGCCCAGGACGTTATTCTCTAGTCTTTATCGATGAAGGACATCAATTAGAACTATTTTTTTAGTATAAATGCAGGAGCGATCGAGTGGAGTACGCTCAAAATTTCAACATGTTACTCGGCAGACTCGGTAAGCCGGCCACATTTCATTTCAGCGAGTAATTTTCCTGTTTCTTATCTTTGGCTGTTAAGAGTTTTAACTTCATGTTCCATAATATTTTAAAAGTGAAGAAGACATAAATAAATAAAATGATGGTCTTCTTAAACGGATCCAGACTCGCATTTAATGATTCGAAACAGAAGCTTGCCGTGTTCAGTCCTGACACAAACATTGCCTTAAAAGTTTAACCTAGTAAAATGTGAGCTTTATACCACTTTTTTACCAAGAGCTCTCCGACATAATGCCGTAAAGGAGACCAGGCAAATAGCAAGCCATAAGATTCACACACTACAGCTTCTAATTTTAATAAAGTTATTTTTAATTATTTCGCAATGACAAAGAAATCATGAGATTTTTACTAAGCTCTGCCAACGTACCTCAGTAACAATTCAATCCAAAGCGACGGAATTAATATGATCCATAGGAAGTTGTAAATGCAGACATACATATAACATAGATATGTATAAAATGACACTGACATGCATAAATGAGCTTTGTGAATGAATCTTTCACCCGCTCTCGACTTGACCTGTTTTGTGTAATGGCGGAGGTCTCTTCCGTTAACAAGTAGGCCATATATCCGTCGCTTATTTCTCTTTTTCTCGCCACCAATATCTGTTTTTATTTCCGTTTTACAGAATTGTAGTGATCTGGCTTTCCTACTCGATTTCAATGTGAAGTTTGGGCCAACATGTTTGCCGCTTTTCTCCAGCCATAGTCCACTTGTCGAGCTTCTGATGCTTCGGAAACCTACAAAATCATCCTGTTTTCTTGAAGATATACGCGTCCCTTTTGATTGCAAACAGAAAATCACTACTAAACATTAAAAGCAGAAGACATCCCACGTAATTGTATTTAAAAAGAAGTCCGTACAAAGTTATTTTAGGTGGAATCCGCGCTTAACACTCTGCAAGCTCACTGAAAGTCTTCATTTGCAATTTTTGTTTATCCTCCAACGCCTCGCTTTCATGACTAGGCACCAGTTTTTTCCCGCGTGTCCGCCATTTGTGAATACGGTGTATACATTCATTTAACAAGCCGTTAACCGCCCCCTAATTTACATAGTCTAACGTCTGCGTGACCTGTCATGTTATTAGCCAATAAGCGGTTACCATACAGGAATCAAATTTTGGCGCAAATAATGTCTCTTTTGAAATCAGTTTTAGGGAAAAGAAAATTTTTAAGTACGTCCATGTTCAGATGGCGCTTCGATTCCTAAAAAAAATTTAAATGTGTTGTTTTTGTGATGAAATACTGCTAGCCTGATCGGAGCTGCCATACCTTTATTTAACAGCTACAAATAATAAAAAGTTTACTGGTTAATAAGGGTGTCTGTAAAACGCGGACCGGATATCTGCGGATGGCGGATGCGGATGGGAAAATGCGGATAGAAAAATGCGGATGGAAAAAAATGCGGACGGCAAAAAAAATAAAAATAAAAATAAACAAACAAACAAAGGAAAGAAATCTTTCTTTCAAGTCGCTGTCATGGTTGGACCCTTCACTTACATACAGAACGTGATGCCAATAGCTGGCACAGTTTTGTACCCTGTAATTCCTTTCATTAATGTCACAGAAATAAGGACGCTCCGTTCCTCCTCCTTAAATGCACACATACTTGGTGCAGTTCTCCTTTGAGTGTTTAGCTTTAAATATAAGGCTTGCAGGCAAGGTAAACAGCTCAAAAAATCGGCTAGCAAAGGAGGTGTCCGCAAAACGAGGACTGGATACCTGCCTATCTTTCCATGTAGAAAAGTATGTTTGGTTGCTGTTTCGCAGATAGACGGGAGCGGGCCAAATAATTCGAATATTATATAAATTATTTTCGATTCCGAATTCTACCCTTCACGCTTTTAAAAACCAAAAACTCACTGAGGATATGTTTTGGAAACTATTTTGCTAGCAGAAAAATTAGAAACAAAAACAAATGAAACAGAAAGTAGCCTTCATTAATGCGTTTCCAAGTGACACTTTTTTGCGGGAGTTTAATTTTGCAGATTAGGTGATTTTTCTTTTACACCATTTCGGGAAATAACTTTTGCGATTGATCAAGAAGTCTGTTTTTTCTTTTCAATTTGCAGTGTATTTTGCAATTTTAAAAATTCGAACTCATTATTCGTGCACTTATAAATTCCCAAAGGGCAGAACTTGTAAAAAATAAGTTTACATGATAGGCGGAGTTGATTGGCATCTGCCAAATCTAAAAGTTACGTTTTGACGTTCGGCCTTTTTCTAGTCGGGTTGATGCTGCATTTTTTTCCGTCTTGAGCCGCTCAAACAAATAAGTCTTGATTTGATTGCCCTGAGAATATTCTTTCTGTAAGTTGAGTACACTATATTCATTGAGAGCAAAGAAATCAGAACTCCATGTCAGAATGATTTTATATTAAAAATTGTTTGTCGTTTGTTTTGCAAGTACTAACACCCATGCCTTCCCCTCTTAGCGTGATAACCATGAAATTCCGAATAAAGTAATGTTTAAAAAAATAGCGATCACTCCCGAAAGTGAAGACAGACTCTTCGTGAATTACACCGCTGGTCTGGTAATATTCTGCATTCTGACCCGTGATTGCAGGGACCACTGGCTCCTTATTGGGTAAAGAAAAGAATATTAAACGGGGCCAATGCAAAATAAGCAAACCTTTGCTAGCCGATTTTTTGAGCTGTTTACCTTGCCTACAAGTCTTAAGCTAAACACTCAAAGGAGAAGTGTACTAAGTATGCGTGCATTTAAGGAGGAGGAATGGAGCGTCCTTATTTCTGTGACATTAATGAAAGGAATTACAGGGTAAAAAACTGTGCCAACTATTGGCATCACGTTCTGTATGTAAGTGAAGGGTCCAACCATGTGACAGCTACTTGAAAGAAAGATTTCTTTCCTTTGCTTGTTTGTTTGTTTTTGTTTTTTTTTCTGTTATCCGCATTTCTCGTTTTTTTTTCTTCTTACTTTTTTTGTTATCCGCATTTTTTTTTTCCATCCGCATTTTTCTATCCGCATTTTCCCATCCGCATCCGCCATCCGCAGGTATCCGGTCCTCGTTTTACAGACACCCGGTTAATAAAGCTCGTTGACTTCGTTCTGTGCCGAAAGCAGTGAAAGAGAAAATTACCCTGAAGCACCATATTTCACGAACTGAAAGGTGTTGTGAAAGCGAAGATCGCTCAGGATAATTCGCAGATTTCTGAAGGAGGAATTACAGTCAAACCAGGTCAAGATTCCATTCATGAATTGAATATTTGAAAAGCCGAACCCGTTTGTCGCTTCTGTAACTTGTAGCCGGTATCAAATTGCATTCAAATGCGTAGCTGGCGGTATTGTGTAGTAGTTGAGTGAGATTTGGCGGCGGAGCCGTTGTAATACAGTCGAGTGAGATTTGACGGCGGAGCCGTCACGAGCGGCCAAGCCGCGAGAAATACCGCCTACCAGAGAACCATGATTTTTCGAATGCCGCCCACTTTTGTCACCTTAGCTGATCCCAATTAAATCAGCCAATCAAAGAGAAACGTGCAATTTGAAACTTCCGATTATTTTCGCGCGAGACAGTTTAGAAATAAGCGTTGACAGGCTAAACACGACCCCTAAGCACGTGATAATGTGAAACGTGACCTTGTGAGTTTGCTTGAACGGAGGTTTTTTATTCTCTCGGCTCTCGCGCGAAGGTTACTAGCACTACGCAGTGCATGTATCATTCTAAAGTTTGACTGAGTAAATCTTTTTTTTGTCACACTAGGCTTAACATTAAAACGTCATGAAGCTGGTTTGTTACCTAAATACTGAATAACCATTTCCTGTGGTTTATTCTTCTGTAGGTGTTCCTGATAGGATTTGAACTCAGATGCAGTTGTAGAGTGTTTTAATTTTCTTTGACCTTTGTTTCTTACGGCTAAATAAAGACAATTCCAGCGCTGTGCCATTTCGGCAACTCGGTCATCAATTATGCTCTTTTTAAAGGGGAAACCACAGTCACTTACGTCTTTTCCAGTCTGCCATCTGCTCCCTTAATTGCGAAATATATGCAAAAGATCATCTAACATGATTGACATATGTATTGCCCTCGACCAATCCGTTTCTCCGCACACTGGTGTGCGGACTATTCAAAATACCGGGGTTTTCTGGCAGGCGGTATTTCAACCGCCTCGTCCCTACTCCCTTTTTTTGGAACACGGCTCCGCCGCCAAAACTTTAATCTCGCACCCACACAATACCGCCAGCTACGCAGGCTATGAAAACAACGGTGCTGTAGGTTATGTTGGACGCACAATCATTTGTTTTTTGTTCACAAATTGTGACTGAATAAATTAATGCAATGTTTCTATTGGTCAGTAAGTTCAAAATGATAGGAATGCTATTGAACGTTGTACACAGTCAGGTCCAAAAAAGCTAACAAAAACATATAACAAAGGGTTTCCCAACCATTCCATTTTAATTGACTGTGGTGCTGTAGAGTTGATATTATTTTATTTTTCAGCTCGGGGGTACTTACAATAATGGCATATGCGGGGAGGCTCTGCTGACCGAAAAGGGTACCTAAAGCTTCAGGTATATGAAAGAGTAGGGATTTCACTAGTTGAATCGTTGAAGTATAAGAAACGGTAGGGTAATCTGTTTTTTGGCCTGTTAGAGTGGTTTTCGTTTGAGTGTCGTAAAACCAAAACCAAAGTAATTACTCTGGCCAATCACATAGGACACAGACAATACATTGAACCAATCAAAACTCGAAGTAATTACATGTGGCTGGCGCAAAGCGCGGGAAAATGCATGCGAGCGCGTCACAATTGGCTTTGGTTTTACTTCTGATTGGATGAAAGAGTGGCGCGAATCTTTTAAGCCAATCGCATCGTGTAGAAAGTGCAAAACCAATTACTTTTCGACACTCAAATGAAAACCGCTCTAAAAGGCCCAAAAGGGCTAAAAGACGTATCTTATGGCTGTGAAAAATCGAAAGAAACCTGACATAAAGTGCAGTTACAGCAGTTAAAGGGCTGCAAAGTTCTAAACTAGGTGCTATGCGAAAGGGGTACCATTTGTCAATAGAAGGGGTACTAGTTTCTGTCCAAAATGGTATATAAAACGGAAAGGGTTTGGACCTCGGGGCGGAGTCTCTAGTTCTAAGCCGCTAGCCCCAGTAGTAAATTACTTAGATTGATATACTCAGGGATATAAGTCCGCGGGTCTAAAATACGGTAGACTGTAAAACAGCTCATATATTTGCCTAGGTTACGAACGCGCCGCGCGAGCGGTCAAAGAAAAGGTCTGGGATTAGGGTGAAAACGGAGAATAATAAAGACACGCGGGCCACCCAGCCCCCCAGTTTTATCATTCCAACGAAACTTCTTCGCAGAATTTCAGATGATTTTGCAAAGAAAAGTTATTAATTCACTAGGTTTCAGCCCACGTTAGTGATCGTCAGTGCAAAGGTGATGTTACATTGAAAGATCTCAAGTTCCTTACCATGTTTACTACAGACCTCCTTCAATTCATCCACAGTCTCCTCCAGCCCATTAAGACGTCGCCTTAATAACTCAAGTCCGAAGGAGAAACAAGTAAAAATTGTCAGCAAAGCGAAAAACATTAAACTCCACTTGAGTTTTCGAACAAGGGAATCGCGTGGACTCTCCTTTTTTCCTTAAGCAGCACCTTGGACGGAAAACGTATTCACTAATTGACTGAAGTCGCGGGGGATACTCCCTTATACATTGCCTGTCCCAGGCTCCGAGATAGTCGGGTGCTCGAAATAGCCCAAGTTCGATGTACTAAAATTCTAACGTGACTTCGAGGCTTTATGGATAAAATTGCAAATATTTCATAGCCTGTTCACAGACCCTCTATTTTCTCTTCAAAGTCCGTCGAGCGCCAGTGATAAAATATAAACCGCAAGGGATTTATTGACCGCCAGCGCAAGGGGTAGTGGTGAGGGAAGAAGAGTGTTTTTGAAAAGAACGAAAAGAAAAATAAAACAACGTCTGTGTACAGGCTAATATTTCACGACTCCAAGAGACTTGAGCACAAAGAAAACAAAACCAAATATAGAAGCCTTGAAGTTATCATTTTTCTGCGACTAATCAAAGTAATCAATATGTGATCCAGACGAAAACGTATCTTCTTTTAATATGCTCATCAATTTTCTCGCCGATTCGTCTGGGGAGAGAATTTTATTCTGAAAGAACAACAAAAGTTAGAGTTAGTGCTACAGCCAAGAAAAGCTGCCTTAAAACACAGAGACAAGAGACAGACCATGACGCAGTTTATACTTTGTAGAGAGGGAGAGATTCTGTAAAAGGGCAATTTGATTGATTGATGATTGTTTAATTGATTTTAAAACAGAAGTCAAAATGGTATTTCAGTTGTTAGGGGAATCTAGAATATACCACATCGAGAGTGAGCACAGGGTTCCCACAATCTGTTTGTGTAACCGATAGTAATTTTATAGTAAATGTATTGGATTGACCATTTGCTTCATCTATAGTGATATATCGTTAATGATATGGCTCAATGTTAAAGAGGACCAGTAAATGGCGAACTCAAAATCCTTCCAAATCGCTTAAAATACCTCTTCTGAGGCCAAAGGACGACAATATAGTAGACTACGAGTAGTCCCCATTTTTCCTCAGGGATAGTAGAGCGAGCGAAACGCGAGCACGCGTGAAAATCACCTCGCGCGATCTCGCCTTTCTCGCGTGGGGTGATTTTCACGCGCGCTCGCGTTTCGCTCGCTCTACTATCCCTGAGGAAAAATGGAGACTACTCGTAGTCTAACAATATAGAAGGTCCCCATATGTTTTTCGGGATTCCAGGAATTTCCTTATTTGGAGCTTGGGATTCAGGATTTTTAAGCAAAATTGGGCAAGATTCGGGATTGAAAGTATGCTTGTGAGTTAGAGTACCCGAAATAACCTTTGGAATTACGGGATTGTACGAAATTTTGGGTAGGGATCACGGTATTGAAGAACCCTATTGGGGACCTTCAATATACCACATCACTGAGTATTCAAGTCTGTAGTAGCACCCCATTTAAGGGAATTCAAGACAGCCTTAGATTCTAGATTCCAAGTCATGGATTCTGGATTCGTCAATGTCAGTGGACCTTGGATACCAGATTCCTTGAGCGGTATTCTGGACTCTAAAGCCCACGATTCCAAATTCTACAAGCAAAAATTTCCAAGATTCCGGTGGTAACACTTACTTCCTCCTTGTTAGCATTGAACATTTGAGCAATTTTTTCGTCACCGCACGTCCTGCATATCTCATCGTACATATCTGTACTTAGTGGGCCTGGAGCATAGTTCAATACCCGCACATTAGGCTGAAAGGCGGGAAAATAAGTCAGAAATATTTGTTCCTTTTTATTCCGTTGTTTTAAAAGCATTGTAGGTGCAGAAAGTTGACCAAAGATAGAGTTGGTTAGCAAGCTCTCCACGGCGCTCTGGTGGCGGGGAGAGAAAAGAAGGAGAGCTTGCAACTACGTCTCTGGAATTTGAATACCTGCATCTAAAAAGTCAATGTGAAATGCTTATTGTTTATATTCGCGCTCATTTCCGCTTCGCACTGATTGGCAGAAATTTGACAGCTCAATCCATGGGGAGCTACAGGGGAATTGGAATGAAATTCAAATTCCAGAGACGTAGTTGCAAGCTCTGAGTCCTTCTTTTTCCCGCCATGCTGCCACAGAACCCTGCAGAGCTTGCTCGCAGGCTAAGAGTTGGTAATAATACAAGATCTCAAAAGTAGGTTGAGTTTGATCATCTGGGTGAACACAGTCCTGAATAGGACTATTGTTGTTGACAGTGACTGATGTTTTGACAACCTGTGCGGTAGTCATCTTCAGGGTCAAAGTGAGTTGTATCACATCAGTTGATGGTATTATACTCTGGTTATTGATCTAATTGGTCAAATACGTCGCGATGTTATTTGTCGTCTGTCAGTTAAGCAGTGATGTTATTGGCTATGACAACTCGTAATCAGTAATTGGTGCGTTTCGATCGGTCTATTGTCACAGTTAAACAGTCGTCTATTGTCAGTCAAATTGTCAGTTCTCCAGTCGTTCTGTAGTAGTTAGTTTTGCTTGGTCTCGTCAATAAGTCGTTTGTACGGTGCTGGTAACTGCCACTGATATAATTTTTTCACACTCAGTAAACATAACTTCTGTTTTATGGTGGTAAGTCCCAAAAGTTATCAACATCATTTTTCCTCTAACAAGATAAATGCTCAAATATCAAAAGAAAAGGTTACAAGAAGTAGTAAAATGATCACCTAGGGGAAACTGCTGTGATCATCTATCAACTTCTCTCAACTAATTCTTTAAGGAAATATATGGAGATCAGTCTGGAGAATTTGCATGCAGACATTGTGGCTTAAAGAGTTAAGTCTTTTTTTTTGGGGGGGGGGGGGGGGGTTTTTTT
>CALNXI010000500.1:179094-246246 GCA_942486025.1 Porites evermanni | reverse complement strand
ATGGGCTCCTGATACATATTTGAATTGGGAAAAAACGTCAGAGAAAGAATTTTAGAGCATGTTGGCTTTAATTTTAGTATTGTCATGATCCGTTTTAAGTAAATGGCCTGTATAACAAGTCTGGGGAAATCCTCTCTGTGTTAATTAGAGCGAAAAGATTATTCTGCGCTCCAGTTTATAAAATGTCTTCTACAATCCCAAAGAAGAACTTTACAGACAGAGAAAAAAAATCGATTTTAATCCTGATTATCAAGGATTTGAAGCCCGGATGTTGTCTTCAAATCTGTACATGAGGCAAAACAAACAATCGATATGATTGCAAGCTACTGCAAGACTCTTGACAGCGAAGTTCAAAAGATTAGGAATTAGGTATTAAAAATCAAAATGTAACCTTGTTTCTTTCGCTCGCAACTTAAACTATTGGATGAAATCCGACATTGAAATATTTAAAAATAGCAGAACTTTATCAAACGATACTGACAAACTACTCAAACAACGAACAGAGGGAAATGACACAAATTTTTACATGCAGGATTATCCACAAACTGCATGCTACTATTAAGTCAGTCTGTAATCATTGTTGTTTTACTTATACAACTCAAAAGATTAAAAAAGCAACCTACTGTAAAAATAATCAGGCATAGTTAACAAACACCATGTCTACAGTCTACAGTCTACAGTTAACCCCTGAATGAAAATGTCAGAAATTTTGACAAACTTGACAACTGAAAGTACTTTCAGTCAAAATTGTACCCTTTTTTGTCTCCACTAAACGTGTTATGTAAAACGAGTTTTCTTGTTTAAGATTTATTCACTCATTTCCTTTCGCGAATTTAGCGATTACATATCGGTTATTACTTATCAAGACAGAGGCTTCAAATTTTGTCAAACTTGGACAGCGCTTTTTTAAAAACATGGGGACCGACGAAGATGGCATTGCAGAAAATCCTGGCTTTTATTGGCATCATTTTACTTGTAAGATATTTCTCTCACAGCGCATAACTATTCACGACTTGTGATTATCTTCCAATGAACCCTATTTTTGAAAAAAAGAAGAAAAAGAAATGTTTTTAAAAAAGCAGAATTTTGAAAAGTTATAATCCGGAGTGATTTTATACACTTTATTGAATGTTATTATCCAAGTGATCATGATTTGTTTGACAGAACTTTGCATTGCCGTTGGCGACGCTAACGGAAATAGCAAACAAGGTCCAAATGTTGTTACTGCAGGATGTAAGATGATTATTTTTTAATCCATTGGGCTGTACCGTTTTAAAAAACCCGGCTAGATATATATGTATATATACATATTACTGTGGCCAGATTACGGCCACTTTTTCACACTCACATCAAGGCAGAACAATTAAGACATAATATCCTACTCAGCCTCTTTCATTAATTGCTAAATTATCTACCTTTCTATCTCTTTGGTACCGGTAATTCATGAGCCTTTCTAGCTAAATCTTTCACATTTTTTGTCTGTCCCTGCCATGCCCATGAGGTCTTTCAACAACTTCTGCCAAAGAAAAGGGCCTTCAGGCCTCTACACTCGCGAATACGAATCACAAATATGACTCCGTCCTAATCAAAGAAGAAGCCCTACAGCTGACTGCCCTTTGTTCGGTTCGATCGACTTCCCTCACTTGCATGTTATGGGAATATGCTTTCATGTTTTAGATTTATTCACGCCACTCATTTTCAGGTAGCTGAATTATTTTTAAAACACATTCTGGTTGCTTGTTCAGGGGCACCCAACGTCAATTTTTCGGAAAATATCTGTTCGGAAGACGATTTGAGATCTAGAACTTTCGGAACATTTGTTGTAAAATTTCTTGCTTGCCCGCCTCTCCTAGGATTTTCGAACATCTAAAAAATGGTATAATTGCCATTTTTAACGGATTTTTACCCTAAAAAGGTCTCCTAGAATTTTCGGGAGCCTTTACTCTGGCTGAAATTTTCGAAAAGGTAAGTTTTGATCCCTGTAATTTTCGGATCACTAGACTTTCAGCTAGGAATCCGAACAGATGAAAAAATTTTAGGGGATGAAAATATGCCTATATCTACCGTTTAAATACTAAAATACGTTTAACAATGGTATGTTTAATTGGTTTTGAACTATATTCTCGTTGGGTGCCCCTGCTTGTTTAGCAGACTTTCGGTTTAAAGCGGATTCCAGAGAAGTATACCCCGATGTCATTTAAGAGCATCTTGATATTCTTGCCATTCATTTCAATGCTTGGAGTAAGTGATCAAAGACATCAAAGTGGCATCCGTCTGTATATATCTCTGAATATCTTAGTTTTATCATTTTAATTGCGTCTAAAGTTTATTTGCCCCCAGCATCGATTTTTCAATAGCTGATAGAGAACTCTTTTATTCTGTTCAATCTACCGTAACTTACTTGTTATGGGAAAGATGTTTTCATGTTTTTATTTATTCACGCTTCATATCTACACGTATGTAGCTGAAGTACTTGTAAGACACATTTCGTTTGCTTGATCACCCGGCTTACGTTCAGTACACTATCGGCTAGCGAAAAATCAGTTTCTGAGTTCAGTTCAGAGCAGGATCGGAATTCTGTCCACACCGGTTAAAGCTGGTTTCAGGAAGGAAAACAGCGATGGCATTTAAGATTATCGTTGCTTTCAGTATTGGCATCTATTTACTTGCGGAAGTAAGTGATCAAAGTGCACTCCCCACGAAACATTTTTACGGCGTTAAGTTACGCGACAGCTATAAAGAATGTCGGCCCAGTTACATGATGAGCTAGCTATATATGATTTTGAATGGAGAACGCCGTTTATTTTTGCGCGCACTCTTACTTTAAATTTTGGCAAATTATTAGGTCCGCGATAAAGTAACGTGTAGTGATTTAATTTCAGACAGGTGAACACTAGAACTAAAACTGAGAAAGATGTAATATTTATACGTTATTGAGCTTGTAGTCCACTTTTAAAATTATTTTTATTTCGGCGATACTGAATTAATCATGTATTATGACACTCTGTTTAGTCTTTTAGACACTCCTTTATTTGCGTTGACTAACAAACGGTTTTTCTATTTTTTTAGACGCCTGCAGCTTTGAGTTTGCATACTGGACTACAGAAAGATGGCAAAAAAGAAGTCAATATACATATTACAATGGGCTGCAAGGTGAATTTTTTATTGCGTTTTGTTCTCTTTCAATCATTCCTGCTTGAGCGCTATACCAAGTAGTAATTTTCAGCAGAGATGGCCTAAATTTCTTTGCCTTGTTTGTCTTCTAGGAAGGTGAAGTTGAGCAAGCTAATTTTCGGCCTGCTGCCTGCATTGATTATCTGCGGCGAGGAAGTTCCAAGGATGGTATCTACACACTTTATGATAAGACTGGAAAGAGTTACCCAGCTTACTGTGACCTGAAGTCCGAGCCAGGCACTGCATGGACTCTGGTGATATCATGGAGTACCTCTAATCGAAGGCTCCCAGCATTTTTCACCATTCCCTTCAAGTATAACTCCCCAGTGAACGAGAACGCCCACAACTGGAATATTTACCGCTTAAGTCTGGCGCGAATGAGATCCCTGCAGGCTCACTCCACCCACTGGCGAGCAACATGCAGCTACCCGACTCACGGCATCGATTTTAGAGACTACCTCCGCGGAAACTTCCAGGACTTCAACATCTTTGATTATGTTGGAGGAGGCACGTGCAAGAAAGTGGATTTCATCAACATCCGCGGACACGTGGGGACGCATTTGACGGCACCTTTCTGGCAGACTCTAAATAGATGGACTCTGCATATTGACAGCTCTCACACTCACTCTCAATTTAAGGCGGCAAGGTCTGGCGCAGTCTCAAGTGAAGACAACTTTGGCTGGTACGGGGACGGCATCAGCACCAAATTCCGCTGCACACAGGGAGGCCAATCCACTACCCAGTGGTGGTTCGGAGCTCATCTTTGATCTGCTCGCAGACGCAAAGCCTGCATTCCTGACTATAGCCTTTATGAGAGATCATTATAAGCATTAGAGTAACTTGAATACCGTTCAATTTGTAACAGAAGAGAGGCTGTTTCGTAGATTGAAAAAACAAAAAGTAGTGTAATAATGCAGGCAGCTTAAAAATAAAAGATTGATTATCACCCATCGTTTGTGAATTTACTGGTGCATTATATTTAAAACTATCCAAAACGTAATACGTTAACGTAAGTAATAGCTCACAGACTGTCCCTCACTGAAATAAATTTCAAGTTCGATTCCTACAATCCTCTCTTACTAACAGTTAGATCTCCAAAAGTTGTTGATGAAACAATGCAACAAACATAATCCTTACGCTGTAGGATTGATGGTAGAAACAGTTTGAAGCAGAAGAATACTGACCCCTTCATCCATATAACTTTTTAGGAGCCCGAAAGTACACGCTTTCATCTAAATAAACAGCGATCAACAATAACAGGGGCGCACTCAGGGAAGAGCTCTAGGGGTTCTGGAGTCCTCAGTGGGGGCTCCCCCCCACCCCCTCGGCAACCACAGCCCCTATTTTCTCTTTGTAACAAAACGGCATGCGTATGGCACTACTAGTAGTTTTTGAAGGGTGAGGACCAAACAAGGGTCCAATTTTTGTATAGAAATTGTACAGTAGAAAGGAAAATGAACAATAAATTTAACAAGGCCCGGTTTCTATAGACAGAAATAGGCAAAACTGAGGCTTGGCCATGCATAGGGGTACACTCAATCTTTCTGTAGCCGCATTTGCAATTTGTAGGTTAAACCGAACGAAAGTCGAACAGATTTCATTGCACAAAACAGAGGGCTCCATTTTTCAATCTCGAGATACGAAAAAAAAATACTTAGTTTAAGAGGCAGCCCAGAGTAAATGGTAAATGCAAAATGCTTGAAAATCATATTTTACGACAACATACCGCAGGTAAGGGATACCATTTATTTGGGATTAATTTATTAAAAGTTGACATGCAAAGCGCGAGCGCTTCGTTAGCGAACTGGTGGGAGAGAGTCAAGGAAATTAAGTAGGAAAGTAAATTGGGTGATGTTTCGTTTATACTTGATAGACGCTCATTCTCTCTTGGTTTTATCAAGTTAAAATGCCGTTGTTTGAGAAGACTGAAATTTATTCATGCCCTTGTTTACATTTTGGTCCATCGTTTATATGTTTAATGTTCGTGGCACCTTTTGACTGGGACCAGTTGGCGAAAAATCCGACAACACGGGCGGAAAGATAAAGCTCCGCAAAATTGCGGAAGTTCACAGATGTTTGTGTGGTGGGGGCAGGGCACGTAGAATTGAAAGAACTTTGTGACATGATGAAACTACTGGGCAGTCCATTTAAGGTATTCGTTGAGCCTGGTACCTTACAGTTTGAAAGTCCTGACTCTTTCCAAGGTCTGTCCCTTAACGGTTAGTGATGGGACAACGTTTATATTAAGATAGTGAGTTATTGACATTTGTTACAGCTATGAACCCGCAAGTTTCTCTGCACACAGGGTACCCAATCCACCACCCAGTGGTGGTTTGGAGCACATATCTAAAATTTTCGGAGATGCAACAGCTTTACATCTGCTGGCTCCAAAATGGAAATTTACCCCCTTAAACTTGATTTGTAACAAGCACTGATAAAAAGATGATTAAAACGGAAGAATCCAGTAGTGACTCACAAGAATGAAATCAGTAAAAAAATGCCGCAATAGAAGAGCGGCAGTGAAAGCTTGTTTGGAAATAAGAAGTTTTATCGCAAAAACGTAGCAGATGATTTTAAAATGGGCAGCGTTTTGGTAAAGAACATCAAAACACAGAATAAAACACAACTTTTGCGTTAATTCTCGCTCGGTGATCAATTCCCAGGCTGTGGATATCAGTAAAAAGATCAGGACACACGGCAATGAACAAATTCTGTCTGTCAGGAAGTACCCGCTGCATGCATATTTATGCCGCCATGCAGTTCATTGACCATGCAAGAGGGGATGGTAGTGAGGGTAGAGTTTCTTGTTTTAGAAGGAAATTGACATTGAAGGGGCAGCCAGCCATTGACTGCCGCTTAAAAGAAAAAGAGAATGAAAACCAAGTGAAGAGACCCATGTCGGCGTTATCTAGATTAACATGTCTACTGACCAGGTCCTGATAAAACTTATCCATACAGTTGGACTCGATCAAGAGGCAAGAACTTAATTTTTATTTTTCTGCTGCATATGGATAAATGGCAGTTTGCAATAATCTAGACTGTTCACAGGCCCCTATTTTTTCGTAATGATCGCCAGGATCGAGCGCCTGCCGGTACGGACGGCCGTCTTGGTTTCATATGTACCTATCGGGCGGGCGTCGGGGTTTAAAGCTGTATACGGGGAGGGATTAACTTCATCAACAGGTCAGCCATCCCACTCCAAACCAGTCAGTGCTCTCGAAGCGACTGTAACAAAAGGACTCCGAATTTCTCAATTCCTCGTTGGTGTCGACTAACTGCTCACCCAGACTACACCTAATTCTTGAGACAACGCGCTTCCGAATACTTCAAACAGTGTACTTCCAAACATTGTCGGGACTACACTAAAAGTTGAGGGGAATAGCTAGAAAGCCGAGAAGAAAGACGATGTTTACACTGACTGTTGGCAAACTAGTACAGAAAATTTCTGATATGGGCAATAAGAGCTTGCTTTAGCGAATAGCGTCACGGAAGCCGATGCTCACCCCTTCTCCTTGGACGAGCTGATGCGAAATTGACTTATACATAATTCTCTTGAAATGTTTTGTGGTTTGGTCGAGTAATTATGTTTACTTAGCCAGCATATAGGAAAGCGACCAGTGTTGTCAGAGTTGACTTGTTGTAGACACTTGGCTGGTGCTATTTTAAATAGCCCACGGTACAGCTGGCCCAAGTATCGCATACAGTGTGGATATAGTCCGTCTGGCTATAAACGAGGTTTAAAGCCTGGTTTAAAAGTGTCTACGCGCAGGCTAGTGCTATTTGGCCAAGTTAATAAATATTAAAGAACCGAATATTACTAAAATGGTATTTTAGAACACTGATGAAATACAGTATCAATGGGGGTTTAAACACTGCTTGATCATCTTTCAGCAACGCAAACTAATTTTCTTTTCGCATATTAATGAAAGTTTGAGAACTACTTGATTACCTTCAGCAACGCAAAATTTACTTTTCAATATTAATGAAAGATGAGAACTGTTTAATTACCTTTCAGCAAGGCACATTTTCTCCCGGTTAGGGTATATCATTTATTGCCATCGTTATCACTTTTCAAATAATAATACTATTTTCGTGGTAAAAAGTTACAGAAAAAGTCACTCGATAACAATAGTGAATTAATCGAACAGGGTGAAGGGGTGAAGATATAATTTGCAGGTAATTTTTTATTTCAGTTATTTTTTGCTTTTCCTTTAATGGCAAATTCATTAGCAGCATTAGCATACATTACCCAGAATACTAACTGCAACATATAAGAGTTAAAAAAGGAAAAGGTTGAAAAATCAACATTTCTATTAGCTGTTATTTAAAAGTAGCAACAGACTAAAGCAGTATCAAAACAACTCTAAATTTACAAATCAAGAAGTACAGGATATTTGAAATTACTGCTGAATAATGTACGTAAGTAATGAGGTAATAGATAGTCGGAAGATTTTTAGAGTATCGATTTTTGCGTTGATATATTTTGACGTTGTTGATCAACAACAAATGCATAAATATTTCCTTGCAAAGCCATTTGCCCCACAATTAATTTAACGGTATCCAATTAAAAAGGAATTTGACTAGCGTCAATACACCTTCAAAAATAAATGCCAAATTTCAAGTTATTATTTTGGCGGGTATTTTATATAAATAATACCAGTGGGGTGAATGTGCCTTGCTCTATTTCTGTGACGCGAGAGTTGTATTTTCGCTTCTTTTCATTTTGATGAATCCTGTAGATTTGCTTGGGGCTAAGATCTCTATACCAGTCCGCATTGGGATGACACACCCTTAAATCGAAAAATGCAGCCCTCTGTCGCTCCCAGAAACCCCTACAGTGGACGTCAAGGCGTGCATCAGGGGCTTGGTTAGTCCCTCTGGCAAGCTGTTCGCCTGTAATAGGTTGTAATTCGGGTTCAACTTGCACATCGTAACAAACCATGTCAAGCAGCTTGGCCTGTAGATCGCGTATTTCATTGTGGCGCTGAATAACTAAGCCTCCACGATCATCGTGATCTACTGTAAACATGCTCCCACAAACGCATACTGACGGATTATCCGGTATCCGCCAATCATATCGAAGCCTCACAGCATCACGAAATTAATAATTAATAGTAATAATAATAATAATAATAATAATAATAATAATAATAATAATAATAATAATAATAATAATAATGATAATGATAATAATGGCCCCGTAGGGATTTCGCCTAGAAGGCGAAATCCCGAGGAGGCACTTTAGTAACTCGCGCGTATATTAAGGAAAGTACTTACAGTTGAAATATACAGTCATACAGTCAATACAGAAAAAATCTCGATTTGCTTGAACAGGGGCCGCGAGGAATCGGTAGGTAATAATGACGTTTCTATTGTTTGCGCCCGCAAGTACGAAATGGTTAGGATGACGTAAAGACGGAACATCCCCAAGGGACCGCTTAGGTACCCTGGGTACCAGAGGTTTTTCTCGCGTGCGGTGGGAATTTTCGGTGTTGGCCGAAGGCCGACACAAACCGCGCTAGAAAAGTCTCTGGCACCCAGGGTACCGCTTAGGTAGATTTTGTGACATTTATTGTGCAGTCATACTTCGACACTCTTTTGCGTTACGTGTTATCAGTGACATTCTGTGGAGCAGTTGTTTCAGTGAAAGTTATGGACCAAAAATTTAACGACACTTGTTAAGCGCAGAAGAAGTTATAAGGTGCGCATAATTGTGTATATATAAACACTTGGAGAGTTTGCCAGACACGAGTTCACAAATCTTTCATTGGAAACCTTGCCAGACAAGACTACGAGCAGACTCTCTTTTTTCCGTGTAGTCCGTCGAGCAAAACGCGAGACACGCAAATGGCCACGTGCGTGACTGATGGCGCCCTCGTTTCGCGCGTCTCGCGGCTTCGCCGCTCCCGCGCGCGTGAATTGCTCTCACTAAATCTGAAGAGAAAGAGAGACTGCTCGCGGTCTTTGTGCCAGACACTCTTTCTCTCTCTTTGACCGGAATAAGACTCAGCCCCAAACAAGCAACACGAGTGAACAACTGCTAGCTTCTCACTAGCAGAACGATGGACGATTACAGAAATTCGCTGACAATCAAATTCTGTGCTGACTTATTCCCTGCTCACAGATGTCCTTTCGCTATAAAGTTTAAAATAAGACTAGAATGTGCGAGTGTGAATTGATCAAACGTCCTTTTAATTTCTAAGGCTTCCTTTGGCAAATAAAATGAACTGAATGTAAAAGGTGAAAGAGAAATAACGAAAAATTCAACTTCTAATTAAATCTTTTCCTATGTTTTAGAATAAACTATTCTCGAAACTGAGAATGTTTTGATCAAAGCTGTGTAAATCGACCTGAAACTGTGCATGGAACTTTGCGTTTCCTGTATTTATCTCACCTATTGTATGGAATATGTGTGAAAATCTTCCTTATGAATCAGTATATTTCAAAGAGCTACAAAACGAGCAAGAATGCTATTGACCGACAATATACAGAGCGGGGGCAGCTGTAGTGTCAACTATTACTAGTACTAGCAACGATAATAATAATACAAGCTTATATAGCGCTGTTTCTAGGAATTCAACAGCGCTTTACAATATTTACAATAACTATTAAAACATTAAAACTATTATTTAAACCAATTAATTAAAAACTCAGAAGGCTATCAACTTGTCAACTTGCTACCAACTTTACTAACTTAAATTAAGGCGAATTTACATAATTGTTGATACAAGTTGTATTATTGAGTAAAAAAAATGAACACATAGTTATCTACCTTTTTTTCAGTTAATTTATAAACCTGATACAGTATCAAACGATCCTCAACTTTTTTAATCTTTGCTTTGGCCAAAAGGTCTTTTAAAAACATTACCGGGCAGATAAAAGCAATTTGGCTCCTAAAGGAATAACCCATAACATCTCATGACTGTGAAGCGAGTAAAGCCCTCCGGCTTCCTCCGGCTACAATAGCAGCCCTTAAAGCTCAATCTTCCGTAGCTAACGAGTTATGGGGAAGGGTTTTCATGTTTTATATTTATTCACATCACTTTGTTACTAGTTGCATATTAGCAACAAATGCTTTAGTTGCTTTTTCAATTCATCATCGGCTTGTAAGCATTGAGTTCGGTTAACATTTCTAACACCACACGTTAAAGCGGATTTCAGGTGGAGAAACCGCGATGGCATTTAAGAGCGTCTTGATTTTTAGCATTGGTATGCATTTGCTCGGAGTAAGTAATCCGCGAGAAGAAAAATTGTATAACTTGAGAATGAGGGAAAAAGGCGCCAGCCTTGTCAGGTCACTAAGAGTTGTAAAACATTTAGTTTTCGCACGTGCTAGGAAAATCATCAAGTCTACGAGAATATCACATGTAACGGCTATCCTGCAGTCGTATCAGAAAAGGATGGACACAAGAATAGACTGAAATTAGAAGCGACATTCTCAAATAATATCATCGTTAAATGCGTGAGAATATTAATTTCTGCTTAAGTATCAGTAACCAAAATATAAAAAAGTATATGAAACTCTTATATGCCCTTGAACGACTGACAGACTCTCAGTGTTCTATTCTTTCAGACACTAGTAGCCGCCAGTGTTAATTCTGGACTGCAGAAAGGTGGTAAAAACGTTGTCAACATACATATTACAATGAATTGCAAGGTATGGTAATGTTACTGAATTCTTTTATCATCTTTTACATTAATTTTTTTACATACGTGAACAATGACGAGGTCATGATCAGTTTCCCAAAAGGATTCCTAACAAAGTTATCGCACCCCTGCCTCATTCTTCTAAGTTAAATTTTTTGCTTTTAAGCTTTTTCTTTATGTATCTTTTTATTTGTTTATTTTTTTTTAGGAAAGTAACGAAAAGCCAGCTAAATTCCGGCCCACCACTTGCGTTGATTATCTACGCCGAGGAAGCTCTAAAAATGGCATCTACAAGCTTTACGATTCCAATGGAAACAGTTACGCAGTTTACTGTGACCTTAAGTCTGAGCCAGGCACCGCATGGACCCTGGTGATGTCATGGAGCTCTCGTAATCCAGGTCTTTCAAAATTCCGCAGCACTCCCTTCAAGATAAACGCTCCAGTGAATGAGAACGCCCAAAACTGGAATCAGTACCGATTGAGTTTGGCGCGAATGAGATCAGTGCAGGCTCACTCCACCCACTGGCGAGCAACATGCAGCTATCCGACCCACGGCATCGATTTCAGAGACTACCTCCTTGGAAATTTCAAGGACTTCAACGTCTTCGACTATATTGGGGGAGGCCAGTGCAAGAAAGTGGAATACATCAACATCCGGGGATACGTGGGCAAGAATCTGACGGTGCCTTTCTGGCAGTGGCTTCATGAAGGCCTGCATACTGACAGTTCACTCAACACTAACTGTCAATTTAAAGCGGCAAGGATTGGTGCTGTGTCAAGTGAAGATAATTTTGGTTGGTATGCCAGTAGCAACCCGAAGTTTCGCTGCACAAAGGATACCCAGTCCACTACCCAGTGGTGGTTTGGAGCTCATCTCTAATCCTTTTGGCGACAAAACAGCCTGCATTCCAGTTATAAATACCCCGAACTTGAAAGAAGTCATCATAAGAATTAAACTGATTAAAGTAATCCCTTGAGACAGAACAGAGCTGTTTTATAGATTAATAAAACTAGAAATAATGTAGTAAGCAATAATGTCATAAAATAAAATTATGCAGGCAAATGAAAGATTGATTATGATTCGTTTGTGAATAAACTGGCCGAATCCCGTAATTAATTGTTCACAGACTGCTCCGCATTCAAATGAGTTACAATTCAAATTTCATAGAGTTCGATTCTCTCTAACATCTTCGGCTCCTGCTAACATTTTTCCCTCTTAGTACGTAAAACCCCTTAAAATCAGTGGGGCCGGGCGATAGAATAATTCTTAGACAATCCAACCAACATGAATCTCATGCAACTGAACTGAACTCTCGTAAACCTAAGAAGAAGATATCACGAATTTACAGAAATCACAATAAATATATCAATAAACATCTCAATAAACCTGATGAAGACTGGTATTGGCCAGTCGAAATATCGCAACAACTAAACTCTATTTCCCGTTGTTTGATCAGTCTCTGCAAAATTCTTCAGTGTCTTCTTGACTGTAATGTTTTCAATATTTTGAATATTTTTCTTAGGTCGTATATATGTGTAGATGCAGCTATACTGCTGTATAGAGCTCATATCGAACCAAATTTCGACTATGGCTGCCCTGCCGGTGGGACGGTCTGAACAACGAAAAATCGTGGCGTGCAAGTATAATGCCCAATTCACTTCAAGGTCTTCAAGGGTAGCAGGGATATATACTGATCTTTTGAAAAAGGATTTTGAAAGCAACAAAGCCTGATTAATATACAGTTCTGGACACACTGTAATTTTCAGGGAGTTATAATAACTCCTCTAGTGGGGCTAATTTAACTCCTTACAGTGGAGTTATTTTTGGTGGAGTTATTTTAACTCCAAAAAGGAGTTTAAAGAACTCTTTTTTTAAGGAGTAAAAGTGACCCCAGATATTGAGGAGTTGTCACGACTTGTCACGCACTTAAAACATGGTTTGAGTTGTCAAGGGTAAAATTATATTAGAAATGATCTGAAGGGAAACAAAAATTACTTCGAGATAGCGGGAGGTTCGAGTTATCAATGGTTCGAGTTAGCGCGAGGTTCGAGTTGGTGAGGGTTCGAGGACCCTTCGAGTTATCGGGAGTCGCAGTTACTATTTATAGACCCGAAACTCAGACAAACAAACTGAAATTAACATTAGCGAATTCGCCACTTTTGTCATTTTAAAAAATATCATGTTTGTCTGTCTTTTGTCATTAAAATGAGAAAAATGGCAAAACTCAGACAAAAATTGCAAATTAGTCACTCTGACGTCATTCGCGCGCTACGCTATTTCCGCTTTAGGGACTGGGAAGGACCGTAGACATTTTTTGAGGAACCTTGAGGAACCTGGGAATGATACTTCAAAATGGCGGTCATTTCGGTGAATGTCGATACGTATTAGCAAGAAATGTACTCTGTAAAACATCTGAACTTATCGACGTCTAAACAGGTATGTAGCCGATGCATATATGACAAAAAGTGTGTCTTCAAAGTGGCAACTTAGCATTTTTAGGCGATTTCATCCTTTAGAAATAAAAATTTAATTTAATAAGCTCAAGTTATGCAATCTGTGTGTATACACTGCTAACCCTTTGCTGAAAGTTTAGATTTTTTAAATGCAGCGGAACCCTGATAGAATACAGTGATAGATCATACTCCTGTATACCGTTAAGAATTCTTAAGTAAGGAAGTAAGGACAATTTTACATTTTTTTGCCTTTCCTAGAATAAGCCAGAGATGTATACAAAAGCGGTAGATAAAATGAAATTGTTACGATTATTGTAAAGTCGTTAAATTGAAATTGAAAAGATATTCCACAAATCAATCAAAAACTTCCAATGTAAAAAGTTACAACCTATTTTATTGTTTGTCGTTCGGTGATTTTGTTACAATACTGATTGGGGCCATTGCATTAATTTAACTTCCTTATATCCTTACCCCCCACGCTGAGGACTTGCCTTTTCTTCTTATCCCTAAAGATTGGATAAAATAGGCCATTTGCACTAAGAGGTCATGTGACATCGTTTCTATAAAAATAAAAGTTATATGATTTTGTCTTATACGATTAGTGGGTCATATATTAAACAAAATAATAGCGATTTGGCTTTTCAAACCCGCACCACTTTTTAAAATGAGTAAGTTTGTAGCTAGTCACGTGACCAATATGTGATTTTTAAAATTATGAATCACCTCTTTCTGAACGCAAATTTTGCACTTAAACTTCAAGGAAAATTTTGAAAAGATGATGTGGTAACGTTTACAGCACATCTGAGTGTAACTATTAAATGTTTAACAAGATATAAGCATAAAGTAGTTTTGGCCACCATGTTGGAGGGCAAGAGTATGCCCTCCAACATGGCGGCCAATACAAATCATACTATTGTAATGAAAAATCAAGGTGCCATAAAATATCTCCCTTAAATGTGATTTTTGGCATCACCATTTTTCCAACTCATTGTTTAAATGAAGCATTGGTCACGTGACCTCGTAATGCAAGTGGCCTTTTGCATTCACCCCTGAAGACTTCCATAAAGTTTGGGTTTACTCCTGAAGAACATGGGTCTACCCCTGAAGAATTTTGTGAAAATTAGAGCTTCATCCCCAAAGAATTCCATAGTTTTTTACTCTACCCCTAAAGAAATCCTCAATTATTATAACTTACCCCTGGAGAATTCCATTCTTCAACCAGGGCAGGTGGGGATGTTATGAACAGTAATTCCTCGAGCCTGCGTGGGCTCTGAGTCAATAGCCCATGTGGCCGAATGGCGAATGGGCTATTGACTCAGAGGCCTAGTAGTAGCTCAATCAATTAGAATGCAGCAATGATAATAGACCACTAGTTGGATTTTACTAAAATGCAGTAGCCCATTAGTGAGTCCTTGGACTCATCTCCTGAAAAATCATCAGTCCCATTCCAGAATCAACGAGTCCCAGTTCAAAACCCAATGAGTTCTTACTATATTAAAAGAGATCCATGAGTGTAAATTGCAGAGTGCAGGCTATTGTTTTCACTTTGCAAATGAGAACGTGACAACAATAGTCCCATTGTTTTCTAACCCTAGAATCAATAGTCTGTAGTCAGCAGTCCACAGTCTGCATTTTAAGAGAATACTTACCTCAGAAAATACTTACCAAACCACCAGGCAGGGAGCGAGGAGAGGGAGCAAGAATCTGCAATGATTCGCAAGTAGGCAAAAATTGATCCGCTACGATCAGTAAGCAAAGCTACAATGCAAAGCAACACTAGCAAAAGGGTACACAAGGAGCCCTGCAATTCCCCATGGGCTGCGCCGTAGGTCACATACTGAAGTGGGAGAAGACAGCTAGCCAGCTCGCTCGAGTTAAACTTTGCCTAAATGATATTTAGCCACATTAAAAGATGCCAGAACCCTTATAAAACCAAACAATCACATTTAATCTGTAGTTTACTTTCAATAGCAAAGCACTCGTCTCTGTAATACTTTAGAGTGCATTAAAATTACCGTCTTCCAGACAAAAAGTAGAAAAACTTTTTTTTTACTGACAGCTTAAATTCAACCCACATCTACATTAACAGTTATGAATTGAAGGTAAATGTCTGCCACTTCACACTTGACAGTTGACTTAAAAGATCTGATGAATTATTTCAATCATGACTCATGCTTGAGCCGTGCTGCAAATAATTGTCTTACTTAAAAGGACATATGCCCTTTCAAACCTTCATTTTGATAGGACATTAATTAGCATACTGTATTTACTCGAATAAGTGCCATGGTGCTTTTTAAGTTTTTTCACACCTTAAATGTGGTGCTTACTGAGGGTGGCTTTAAATGCGATATTGTTATTTCCTGTATCAAAGTAACAAAATTGTTGTCTTTTGATTTTGATCATAAATGCGACGCTTATTTGAAGGCGTCCCCAATTCAAATAACCGTTATGATTTCCCCTGGTTTGCCTTAAATCACTTGATAGTCCATGGCAAGAAAACCCAAGCAATAATTCTGGGTAATTGCCCTCTCAAGAACGTGTTCTTCACATTGGTGACTCTGCTATTTTTAAGAATAATCTTTACTTTGAATTTCACATGATTCCAGATGCAATTTTGCATAAATCTCAAACTTTGAAAAACAAAATAAAATAATAGTCTAAATAGACTGGTAGAATGCACTGGCTGGCAAGTTCATACAATTTTGCCTGGATGTAATTTTTATTTTAGTGGAAGCTGGAGTAATTCACAGAACTGGAATGTGGGTTTAGAACATTTCGTCAAATTTAATAATACATGCAGTACAAGCCTCATTTGTAATTAACCAAATCGAAACCAAAGCAGTGATATGTACATGCTGTTTCATTAAAAATATTCCAAAAAATCAGAAAAAAAATGCTTCATGTCTTACAATGTTAAATTTGTCTTAGAGAGCATCCCTGTGGTATTATAGAGAATATCTTGTTGCTTATGGTTCACAGCCGATTTCAACATCTACATTGCGGGATCTACATGTGTGGCATCAGCAGTCATGAAGTGTACTATTGTGAAGTTATTTTCTTTCATCTCTTTAAATTCATGACAAAATTTACTTTTAAACATTGCCTTTCCTTCTGGTTGTTGATCAAAGTTGTGAAAAATTATTCTATGGAAATTATTCTATGGAAAGTATTCTTGTTCGTCTTTCAAAATAATCTTCCTTCATTTTTCCGATTTTTGAAACAGGCAGACATTTTGTTTTTAAATCACATGCTTTCACTTGCATAAAATATATTTCCACATATGGAAAGTACTAGCCCAGTAATGAGAGCTGCTTCATTTTGGCAGATACTGAAGATGTTTTCTCAAAGTAGATAGTCTTTCACTGCAATGCAAATTTTTCCTTTTTATCATGCTGTTTTACCTTTTAAATATTTTTGAAATCAACTCAGAGATGTTAAGAAGTTTCTAGGACAAGAGCTATTAAGTAATCAGTCAATTAAGCTCTTGGATAAATTATTATGTCTGAACATATAGCAATATTGGTCTGACATTTTCGAAAATTTGATCAGACAATGTCCGATGTCCGACAGTAATTTCCAGCATTGTTAAGTGTTTCTGCTAGTATTATAAGCTTTATAGAATCAGTTAGAAGTATGTTTTGCCTTATTTCTTAGTTTACAACAATTATCATACTGAGTGATTGTTGCTGTCTGATGTACCACACAAAGTGCATACACATCTACAAGTGCATATGTTACAGGTCAAAATTGTATTCAGTTTAAAATTTTTTAACCTAGGTAGATTCTCGATTTCCTCTGTCTCCTAGCCCTGATTATTCATGAATTAGGAGACAAAGGAAATCAGAATAAACCCAGGTTAGAAGATTTTGACTTGAAGTTAAATTCAACCTTTAAAAACATATGTACAAACAATCCTTCATAAAGTCACTCTGGCTAAACTATTCACCTGCATCCTGATATGAAACTGACCCCAAAAACCCAATGGGAAAAAATTGGGAACATTTTTCAAATGATGCAGTCACACAAACCTGTAGAAGTTAAAGGTAAAAAGTAAAAAGTTGAAAGTTTAAAGGCTGAGATGAAGCGTTAAAACTGTCAAAACCAATATACACTAAACTACAATAGAGTTGATTAATGCCATAATGGCTTGTGTGAATTCATACTAATGAGAAATAATTTACATTCTTTTTCCCTGCGACTTCATGTCGTTCTGCTGAATGTAAATACATTTGGGACAAAACTGCAGAGAAAATCTTCTTTTCTGCCTTTCTATACTGTTGGCATTCTGTTTATGCTCCGATCAAAATCAATTCAAGGAGTTCACAAAGGGCTTTATTTTTTAAAGGTTTTTATTTTTTATTTTAAACCCAACCAAATATGTTGTCCAGCCCATATGACACCAAATAATTCCTTCTTCAGCTTTAACACATTTGCAATGGATTTTGTATTACTGTATTCAACTTTCTAAATGATCACACATTGTTGCAATTTTCCTCATTTGGACCAGCTGCATTTGGGCTTTGAAAATGTAATGAAAGAAAAAATGTAAGAAAGACAAAAACATACTTTGGGCTGAGATTTTGCTTCAAACATTCTTGATTGGATGCCATTTGACAGCCAGACTTTCACAGGTGTTTAATTTTTGTAGAAATACTAAGTAGGCTGGATGCATCCTGAATTCCCCGAGACATTCCCCTCCTCCCTTCTCCCTTGCGCATGCTGGCCTGATTCTCTTTTCCCTTCCCTTTTGAAAACCTGCTATGCAGGCTAGACATGACAAAAAGAATACAACTTGACCCTACAATAACTGTTAAATCAAGTTAGCTACTGCTAAAAAATAAATGTTATCAACTGGTCAGCAGGTAACTTCCAAAAACTATGTGACCTTGTTAGGTAGAGAACCTGAGCTTCAATATGGTCATGTGACATGGGTCAGTGGATGCCCTGCAACAGGGGAAACAGGGTGCAAAGAAGGTCAGTTTTACAGCATGCCATTCGGGCAAGCTAACATGTACTAGCCCACAAGTCATTTCAACTAGCCCCAAAACCCTTTTTGATTAGCAGTATTGATTACAATCCTTCTGTAAATTGAATTTCCCCCCAAAACAGCACTTGCTCGGGCAAGTTAAGAACAAAAATCACTAGCACAATGGCAAAATCCACTAGCCCCGGGCTATCGGACACGACTTTCTTTGCATGCTGATGTGGTTTGAAAGCTGTCAGTGGACTTTCATGTGGATTGTTGTATGTCACTTTAATAAACAATGACAGCAAATTGCCATACTGTGGTAAATTTAAAAGAACTTTTACAAGTGTAGGGTCTTGTTTTTAGATTTTAGACTCTACAACTAACAACAATGGCCACACTGTTACACTTGTATATTAAATTGACCTTTCACTCCACTACGTGGAGGTTGCAGACGTGATGTGGTCTTGTAATACTGGTCAGGGGATACCTTGTTTAAACAGCTGTTAACTTACTATAATCTGTACCTGCGACATCAAGTTACTGTTAAACACAGACCCCCCCCCCCCCACTCCCTTCCCCAGCTTTTTTCCACAGGCTCCACACGTAGGAGAGTATTACGTCTCACATTGGTAACCCTGTGGTGCAGGCAGACAGACAGGCGTATGGTCACGTGACTGCCAAAATTTCTTAAATGGATAGACAAAAGTATTTTGTTACCCATGGGGCTCCACGCAAACTGCTTCACTGTGCAGGTCTCCACTATAATCCAAAAAAACCAGCCCCTTGTTTGCAAAGTTAAATTTGGCGATTCCCGAGTTCTAGATTTTGATCAGAAGACATTCAAGTCTCAACTTGAGCAAGTTAATGGCTTTAAAGGGTCTGGAATTAATGATCGTCTAGGATATTTCTGTCAGAAAGTAATTTTACAAGGCATGTTTCGAATTCTCTTCTTTCAAACAGAAACAGATGCCGGATACCTTCACCTGTGATCAGCAAGCCATTTAAGGATCAAGAAATACTTTTTTACATTAGTGTACGCGATGTCTGTGTCAAGGTTTTTGGCACCTCGCTGTGGGAGGATTGCTTTGGTTTCCTTTAAACAAGGTGCCAGGAAGTCATTGCCTCCACTAACTGCAAAGATTTTCCAGGCTCCATGCGAGTCAATTGTAAATTGCAAATACAGCACATGGAATACTGGTTCTTTATTCCAGCGCGAACAGTTAATGGAGAAAATGATCTTGCTGCCAACAAGCTTCGTGATACAGAAAGCTAGGTGTCATTCTAGCCCCAATGTACCACTTTTCTATGCCAGGGAAAGGGAACTTAATAACGAGATATTATCTAAAAATACCATAAATGACCAACTGGAGTTTTACCAGGATAACAAAGATCAGACATCGCTAGTGAACAGAATCACAGTCCTTCACAGTATTGCAAAGATTGCCCATAAATACAAGGCTGAAAAAGAAGTTCTGCAGAGAGAAAGAGAAAAAGCAAGAAATGGCCAGGAAAGTGCGTACTTCGAGATCTTAGACTTTATTTCTGAAAACATTTCATCCTGCAAAGCTCAAGGACTTGCGAACATTATGTGGGCTCTAGGGAGAACTGGAGATAAAACGCACCCTCTGGTTCAAATCTGTGAAGAAGAAATCTTATCGCACGACTTTTCCCTGTTTCATACATCTGAGATCAACCAGATTTTGACTGGTTGTGCGAGCCTAGGAATGAAGGACTCCAAAATATTTGAGCGAGTTCAGGAGTCTATTTTGAATGAGGTGATCAGGATATCAATCTGCGAGGCACGTCAAATAAACGGAATACTCCTGGCTTTCGCCAAGGTGGGGCGTGGCTCTTCCGAGTTCTTTGATCACATAGAGTATGAAATTATTCAGAGAGATTTCAAGAACTTTCACAACGGACAGATCGTTCAGTTCTTGTACACGTTTGCCATGCGTGGCGTTTTCTCCGATGTCTTGTTCGAGAAGGCTGAGGAAGAGATATTACGACGCTCATCGGTAAGACTTCGGAGGAAAGAGGTAGTGATGATGCTGTGGGCATTCGCGACCGCAGGAAAAGGAAGCAAGGGACTTTTTGAGACTTTTGACAAGGAGATAGTTGACAACAGAATCAAAGATCTCTTCACCTCTTCTCTATTGTGGATTGTTTGGTCATTTGCAACACGAGGAATGAATGAGGGACAGGTTTTCAAAGCCGTAGCAGAGGAGATCTACAGGCGAGGATTTCCCCAGCTTACAAACAGTGAAATATCGCTCTGTATGTATTCTTATGCGTTGTCAGAAATTCCCTGCCAAAGATTTTTAAAGGAACTAGCGGCAGAAGTCCTGGATAGAGACTTGGAAGAGTTTCAAGGAGATCAGCTAAGTCAGGTTGCATGGGCTTGTGGGAAAGAAGGAGTGATAAACTCTGAACTGTTTTCTCGCTTAGAACAGGAGATTTTAAAATGCAAGTTTTCAAAAAATCATGCGGATATGATCATTGAAGGGTTTTGTAATGCCGATATGGGAAGTGAAAAACTTTTCTCACACTTACAAGTAATGATCCAGCAATCAGTTTAATTATTAACGCTTACCTAAATACTGATTGAATGAGAAAATTAAGAACTAATAACGGGTAGTTATTAGTTCTGACACAAAAAAAAACACTCGCCTAGTCCCTTGGCCTCATTATTCCGCGCGGCCAAAGCGTTTCGGGTCACATGGCCCAAGCGAAATGTTCGCCTCGGATACGTCACCGAAGTGAATTGACCGAGAGGGACTGGGAAAACGCCGTACAAGGACTAGGCAAAAATAAAAAACAAACAAACAAACACAAAGAAAGGCTGCTATGAGATGCTTCTGTTATTGGAGGTTCCCGTCCATATCATTCCAAAAAGTGTAATTTTTTTTAAGAAAAAGGGTGAACTAACCTGCCTTTAATCAACATCTCCTCACTAAGAATTAACAGTGTTTAAGTTTTACTTTAAAAATTCAGTTAATACAGTTTTGCAAGTTCCGAGACAATATTTTATTTCACTCGCAGAGCTGCTCAAAATACATCACGGTAATTGGATGTTATTCATGCGTTCAGGAAAGCACGCTCAAAGGTACTTTTTTGTATCGAAAAATATAGTTCTAGTTTGTTATTGATCACTAGTATCATCGTTGTAGTTTCAACTTGTCTCAGTTGTCATCAAGAATTGTCCTACACCGCTTGAACAAATCTCTTTTTCCTTGTTCGTCAAGCAGCGACAGATGCTGAGGTCGTTTTCTTTTCTTTCGCTTCCCCGTTGCGCCCTTCGCTGTTTCCGCTCCATCACCCGGCGTTTTAGAAACCGCCTTGCCTTTCCTGCCGTTTTTCCTTAAATTAACATTTCCATCGCGTGTAGAAGGTGTTGAATTTGTTCTTTTCGATTGTAAAAGTGATGTTCTCTTACCAGCTTGAATTCCTTGTTTGACCGATTGGATGATCCTAGCAGTATGTTTGTGAGCAAAGTGTCTTATATCTCCCTTTACTAAAGGTCCTGATAACTTACAAGCATAGGCGTAGTCCAAGGCCCATCTGCAGGAGAAAAAACAATCATGATTCCAGTCAATTAAAACAACAGTGAAAATCCACAGCAAACTTACAAATGGAAATATCGAAAACAAGGGAAGCCTGGTGGATAAATAGTATTCGGACCAAGGACGAAAATAAAGCACAGAGCGGTTTCTGAAGCCCCGAGCTCAGCGAAGCGGGTTGATCTTAAGGAAACCTGACTCAAGATCGGTTTTAAGGCTTCAGGCTAATGCTCGTATCTGCTTAACAGCCCAGGCTGTGACTCTGTCATGTATGACTTTCCTGTACATGATTACAGTCAAGAACAAAACAGTTGCCCATACTTTTCTTTAATCGTTTGACAATGCAAATGGCCTTCTCTGTCAAGATAGATTGTTGAGATCCAGAAATTTGGCTACCATGGTAACGTGACGTCACACTTCTCTCTATTGTTTTTAATCCCAGTCATAACTATGCCATAATAAAAGTGAGGTGCTGCACTTCCCATTTTTTTCAGCAATGCTGGTGTATAAAAGGTTGAGCCAGAATTTAAGCATGTAACAGCCCTACCCCAGGAGCCCGACCTTTCAGGGTGTACAATTGAAAGCAATAACTAGTTTCCGCTGTTTAGTTATTCACCTTCCATACCGCATTCGAAAGTTCAGAAAGGCATAGAAGGATGGGGAGTGTTAGGTTTTCACAGCAAATGCGAAAAATAGGTGCTTAGAAACTTACGGTTTCTTAGAAAACACTTGCTGCTCACAGTTCAGTACTTCCTGTGCAACTCCGGTAGGTGACATTGAAGACTTCACAATAATGCTCCACAAGTGTGAAACACACTGACGCACCTAGGAACGAACACAGAGGTGATAAGGAAGGACTAAACGTCATACTTGCGGCACATAAGGTTTTATTCAACAGGGGTAAGGATTGGCACAGTTGGTCAGTGCGCGGCCTTCTATTCGCCACTTTGGAAGGGACTTTACGATCCGACGACACGATGGTGACGAGAACGTCAAAAAAACAAAACAAAACAACAACAACAACAACAAAAACAATGGGTTTAGAAAGCAAAACAGCAACTTTGTACGTGCATCACAGGTTTTTGTACATTTCTTTGCCGTTTTTGCCCGACTAGGACGTAAAATTGCCTAATTTTATATTTTATAGAAGACGTAAACAAGCGACCACGAAATTCTATTTCATTTTTTTAACTTGAATAGGTCGAATAGGGATCCTAGGAATTCAACTACAGGGGAATCTGCCTACTTTTGATACAGTAAATGGGTAGGAATAATCGAGATAAAAACTGGAAGAACGTGAATTCACTTTTTAAGCGACGTGTTCGCTGCCATCGCGTCGTCGGATCGTTAAGTCCCTGGAAACGAGGGGGAAACTGGGCCGAGTTAACCTTCGCAAAGACTTCTGGGATTGTTACTAGAGGCGTGAAAAAATTGGCCAATCGCTGACCAGCGCGGCCCCAGTAAGGTTCGCAGAAACACAGGACACACTTCGGCTGTAGTTCCGTTATCGTTTCTAAAGTGGCGAATGCAAGTGAAGAGGTCCCGACTTCGACTCCCAGGTGTGACCTNCACTTTTTAAGCGACGTGTTCGCTGCCATCGCGTCGTCGGATCGTTAAGTCCCTGGAAACGAGGGGGAAACTGGGCCGAGTTAACCTTCGCAAAGACTTCTGGGATTGTTACTAGAGGCGTGAAAAAATTGGCCAATCGCTGACCAGCGCGGCCCCAGTAAGGTTCGCAGAAACACAGGACACACTTCGGCTGTAGTTCCGTTATCGTTTCTAAAGTGGCGAATGCAAGTGAAGAGGTCCCGACTTCGACTCCCAGGTGTGACCTCAAATCCTTTTTATGATTCTTTTCTTCTCGTTTAGCTGTAGTAGCTTTAAAACAGAAGCAATCGCGGAGAGATGGGCGTAAAATGAGCCCGCCTTATCTTTGGCCTCAGGTTTGTTAGGCCTCGTCCACACGAATCCGGGTTGGCTGATGGTGATACTCCATTCGGAAATATACGGTTTCAATCGTCAAATTCGCCGGTTTAAAAAAAAAAAGGAAAAGAAAAATACAATTCTAAAAAACGGTTTTTGTTGGGTGGAATCACTGGCTTTGCGTAAAAAGCGGCCGATTGGTGCGTAATGCGGTTTCAAAAATACCTGGATTCGTGTGGACACGAATGCGAATACAGCTGTCTCTCCTCGCTCCTAGCCACCAACGACGTTTCGCAGTGGAGAGTCTATCTCCCGCAAAACGTCCTGAGTGCCGGGCGAGGCGGGTGGAAAGAGACGGCTGTATTCGCAGGCTAGTGTGAACAGGGCCTTAGTTAGATGATGACTATTTTGAAAACCGTTAGTTTTGTCATGGTTTTTTTAGGCGGTTTGAAAATAGAGAGCTGTAGATTTGAGGATGACAACGAGTACAAGTACGAGATTTTACTTAAAGTTTTTGCGCGTGTTCTCAAAAAAAAAAAAAAGAAACCCCGGAAAGCTTCATTTTACTTTTTTCCGCTACAATAGTTAGTACGGTTATTTATACTGAAGGAGGTTAAGCCCTCTCTCGATCGCAAAATGAGCAAGAGAAAAATAATAAGACAGATAGGAATCTTAGACCGTTGGCCGGGATATGCGAAATTCATTTAAGTTATATTTAGAGGTTGTCCACGTCCTAGGACGTCCGTACAATTAACAATCAAATAGATTATTTGAAATGTCATCGATTCAGCATAGCATAATGCCCCATTTTTCTCTCTTGACAACGCGGGAAAAAAGTTTGCGGACCTCTCCGGAAACCAACTTCCGATTGATTTCAAGCGTTTAATTGGTCCAAAAAACTTTGGTGAAATTCACATGTCCCAAGGGATTAGACTGAGCGTTTACCTCTCTCTCCCATTATATATTTTTCTTGGTCTGAACTATTGATTATATAAACAAGGTACTGAATGTTACTAACCCTGACTGGCCTTGCGCACCAGTCCTGGATCCTTTTCTCCGCCTCTGCAGGTGATGTGTTGCCAGTGACGAACAAGGCAATTAACGTTTCAGCAACTAAACAAGAAAACGGGGAAGGCTTCCAGTGATGGTTTGTTGTTCCTTGGGCGTGGAAGCACTGCAAAGAAAGAGTGTTAGACGGATAAACATGGCTTTACTCTTGCCAAACTCATTTTCAACCTCACCACATTTTCGTGTGTTAGTTTTCTTGGTTGCAAGGGACGATTACGACTTAATTCACCCATAACTACCTCACTCAATTTAAGACTTTAAGACTTGTACAATTTCCATTGTTTGGGCAAAAACTCTCAAAAGCTCAAAGGGGTTTTCAGTTTCCAGTAATGTCCAATACTAAGGATCATATTCTGCATGCTGCCCTCACCTTATGCTCACTAACCATTACTAAAGGTCTCTAATAAATACCAGACAGCCGAGTTTCTTTAGGCTACCATGGTCTTCTGTTCATAATTTATCTTGATCAGTTTCTCAGTACATAAACTTCTTTTCTTGGCAAAATTACCCGGCTTCTTTGTGCTACACCAGACAAAGGAGGATAATGAAGAGGATAATGGTCACTGACACACGTTCTCATTTTGTACAATGTTGGCCGCACCATGGTGGGAAAATAACCGCAGAAAAATAACCGTAAAAACCTTATTACGTTTATTGGCAAATAAATTCTCACAAGTTGACAGAAAAAAAAAAAAAACTAAAATATCAATGTACCTTATGAACTAAAAGATAAAAATATGGCCGCAGCCTGCTGAAGTTCACTCCGGAAAGATCGACCCTCAGGGAGTACGATGGAGGAAGTTCGGCCAGCCTTGCTTTGAGTTCTTGGCAGGTATTCCAATGGGCTCTTCGTAAAAACTTAAAATTCTTTTTCTCCACCTACAAAAAAAAACAACCAAAAAAAAAACAAAATAGCGTGTGAAAATAAGCCTTAAACAGGCAAACTGATCATTAGGGTGGTGATGCATACCATGGTCGGATTACATGGGGTATCCACTAGGAAAAGGGCAGGCAGATTGGACGGGATATCCCTGGGGTACTTACTCATACAAATGTAGAATTAGCCCCAGAAGCATTTCAATTCTTGCTTGTAATTCAAATGCTTCTGGGATTGGTTTCCTAGGAGTACGGGCAAATGAACAGTGGGTACCCAAGGGCATGACTACCAGCACCCAGCACTGGTGAACACCTGCATACCTGACATGTCAAAGATGAGTAAACAACATCTTTGTCTAGCTTAGCTTCCTTCATGTAAATTTGCAGAACCTGAACTCCTTTTGAACTTGCTTTCATTTACCCATTTTATGATAACAGCGTCGTAAGTCGCCGAAACGAAACTCCCTACGTATCTCCACTTTTTTCATATAAAAAAATGCATTGTTTTGCCATACGCAAAAGCCATTACTGCTTCTGGAAAAACATGGTGGTAAGGATAAGACAGACGAATGCCTAGCTATACTCATAAAAAAATGTGTGAAAATGATTTGGGACACTTGACGAGATGCGCTTGATTTGGTAAACTATGCCTTACTCCGGAAAGTTTCTACTGAAGCTAGACCCCGATTGTTTTCTCCCATTTTCTTGTATTAAAGCTTTGTATCCATTTCTACCTTGAATATTCATTCCTGATAAGCAGCTACTGAGAATGTAGTGGTGATCAAGTAAAATTGATAGTCCAAAATTGACGTTTGTTCACTAATTTCCAGTGTTATCGAAGAAGTCAACCCACCATTGCCAGAAGAGATGAGGTGTATGGCACGAGTCCGGACATGAGGATGATGATGATGATGATTATGAGTTAATTCTAACCTTTACCTTGCTCTTTGGTTGGTTTTGAAATTCCAGCTTCTTTTTAACATGATCATAGTAAGCTCCATACTGCTGGTAACTTTGATCAACGCTGCTCTTATACGTCCAGCCTTCTGCTGCAAACAAAAAATTTAACATCATACACGTAAGAGATGTGTCCTGTAAACAATAAATTTAGCATTAGTCCTTGTGGACTGCCAGCAGTCTACATAACAGAAAGCTCAGGCTGAGATGTGAGTGAAAAGATGCAAGCTTTCACTCTTTTCCCTTTCTTAGGCACACACACACCCCACCCTAGGGTTATAAGCCTCCTCCCAGGCTACAGCTGTACACTCAGAGAAAGGGTCCAGGGTACATGTAGCCTACAGAGTAGGCTTTTATGATGAAAGCGCAACACAGAAGTACATTGATTGTGGCCACCAACATGAAAGCAATTATTGAAAAACTAGAGAGGGGGTGGGAAAGGAGGAGACGCGAGGAGTTGACCCGTCAACCTCTCCCTTAGAATCATTGTTTGCGCTGCAAAATATGCCTGCTTTGTAGGCTAGGTCGAGGGTGGACAAATAAATAATTATTTTCAGTTATTTATTATGTGAAGTGTACCAACCTCTTGCTTGTGACTCTGGATTATACACAAAATCAAATCTGCACTTTCTTTTGCAAAGAACTTCTGCTATTTTATTGATAAGTGTATCTGTTGGTTCTGCCACCGACTTGGAATCACTAGCAGACCCTTTATCATTGTCTTTTGACTGCACACCTTGAGTTTCCTTTCCTAAGGTCATATCAACACCATTAATGCATGAAACTACTGGTACCATTGTCACTTGTCTGTTTGCACCATATCCATATTCCAAAACAACTCCAGGATTTTGTTGGCTCATTGAAAATGGAGACACCTCCTGTGTTTGGTATACATTCTCTTGGTTTACAGGCAAAGTCTTGTATACACAAGCCACATTTTGTACACTGGTCTGTCCACAAGTCATTTCAGCAAAAGCAGTAGATCTATGCTGGTTATGGATTGATTCCAAGACAGGTAAGTGATGTCTTAGTTCATCTTTCATGTAAATATTATGACTTAAAAGTTCTCTTCCTGATGCACTGTTGCCAATAGAAGCTGATGGCGGTGGGTACGGTGGCAGGGGTGGTGGTTTGGCATACTCTTCATCTACAAAAAAATTCCAGACTTCCAGTTAATGCTTCCACTTTTTTTTTACCAGAACTGCAAATAATTTCTCTTTCTTGAAAGGACATGTGTTTGGCTATTTGTCACTCAGAGATTTCTTCAAAAACTGTTCACAATTGTTTAAGTTATGAGACTTCCTGCATAAAGAGCGTGCAAAGGCACCAGTGAGGGTCTTCAGTCAAACAACACAATTAATTTTGTGGGTCAGACTGAATCAAGGATGCATTGGACATCTTAAATGAAAATTGTGCAAGGTAATAACCTCTATGTTTTCACTGCAACAGTGTATTTTATATCATTGGTTTCATTGGCAATATTCTCATTTTTTCAAGCTAAAGTTTTTATTATTAATCTGCAAAATGATAGTCTATGTTTCCAACTTTGTCAGGACATGATGTCCAGCCACATTTTATTGAGATTTTGTTGGACATGGGGCAAATTTAGTTGACCAACCAACTATCTTTGCAGTTGTGTGTCCAAAAACTGTAAGTCACCCAGGGTGGCAAAGGGGGGCGGGGAGTACCTTTCATGCATCACGTCGATTATTTTAAGCTATCATGCATCTCGAAAAAGAAAATATATCTATCAACTACATTAACAAGTATCCTATTATCATGTGATCTGAAGAAATTACAGGACGATGAATGAGAAAAAAGGGCAAGAAGTTGGTTTCATAACTATATATTAATTTTTAATGTCTCTGCTTTTAAATTAATGATATCAACCATCATGGAAATTTCAAAGGAAAATCACAAGTCACGTGTTCTGAAAATAGTGAATCACGCATCATGAGGCTAATTTAGGCTCGATCACGCATCATGCTGATAATGTAGGTCCCATCATGCATCAAGGAAAACCCCTTTGCCACCCTGATCATCAGAATGGTCATCATGAGACCATGCACAATGCACTGCTTAACTTTTGGTTAGTACTAGTATATATATATATTAAGCACCTGGTAAAGGGGGTGTCCAGTGAGATCTTTTACATTTGCTCTTAAAGCGACACCTTCCATATTTAACAAACAAAAGACACATTTCGCATCCTGAAGGATCCAAAGGAATAGGTATTCCTGATCTAGTATGTTTCACTCCAGATAGCTTAAAGTAAAAGAGAAGGAAATAGATGACTCATAAAGAAGTATTGATTTGTGTTGAAGTTGGCACTGGTGCTAGCTAGCACTTGTTACTCTATTGCCCCATATGGGGCGATAGATCGAGAGTAACAAGTGCTAGCTAGCATGTGAGGGAATCCAGGTTCTGGAATCCAGGAAGGTTTTTTTTGTGTGGATTTAAAAATCTGGGAAATTTTTTCTAGAGGAATCTGGAATCCTGAGCTTTGAAATCTGGAATTAAGTTCAAGGAATCTGAAATCCCGCAAATGATTACAATGTGGAATCCACATACAACTGGGAATCTGGAATCCAAGTAGCACTGGGAATCCAAAAGCCAAGTAGCACTGGGAATCCGAAATCCAAGTACCACTGGGAGCTACTGGGAAACAGGAGTCCAGTAGACTGTCTTGAATTAATTTTAATACCTCACATGGGACGAACTCTACTTTGGATCAAAATTCAAAATTCTCTTCTATAGCCGCTTTGCAGCTCATTTACATCCCAGAAGATATGTTGTTTATAAAGTACTGGCTATGTATAAAGAAGAGCAGTACTGTCAGGCAGTTTACAACAAATGCGTGATACATTTTTAAGCTTAAGATTCTTAAATTCAAGCCACGTTTTGATTGTATTCCGAAATTTAAGCCACGTTTTAATTGTATTCCGTTACTTACCATACAGGATGCACAGCATTCGCCTTTCAGCTGAAGTATTCGAGAATATTTCTTGCTTCTTCCACATTGACAAAACCTGCCATGGCAAAATGTCAGTTGAGTATATCTTACATGACGGATTTGTGGATGTGATCCAATCTTGAAAGCTTCTGAGAGAATTGACTTGTTTGTAATCTTCTCTCACTTTTGCACGGTGAAAAACATATCAAACGTCTAGCCATTTAAAAGTAATTTTTGCGATAAATGTTGTTTGCAGTCTGGCAAAATTGCAAGGCACACGGACGCGCAATGAAATGTCGTCTTATTGTCGGGAGTGTTCGGCAATGTCCGGAAATCGATGTGCAGGAATTTGATAGGGTGATAGTAGAGAGAAGATGTCATGTGATCTATCGTAATAGGCAATCTCAATGTCTTCCATTTCTGAGAGGGGATTATAAAAGAGATAGCGGTTTTTTGGACAGGTTAAGGCTTTACATTTACTCTATTATAAAGCAGAAACAATTTTCTTCGTCCTCCAGTGTTTAAGGACACCCTCTGCCTTCATTTTACGAAATTAGATGAAAGATCAAATGACAGTTTCTTTGGCGCGTTCGGTGTTACTCTTGCAGCGATCGATTGTCGCGTGCTAAACTTTGCAATGGCGGCCTGCATCCAGTAGAGAGTTGTCGCTTCAAGTTTGCCATGGATAACGACAGTGGGGGAAAAATTCCCGTTTCCTCTCAAAACCAAGAGAGTGACTCAAGCATAAAATACACGATACCGGGTATTTTACACTTTATTCAACATGAATGGGCTAGATTTGAGATGGATCGCGCTCACTGGGATGTGGAAAAGGCAGAATTGCAGGTAATATATATAATTTACTGTCATTTCAGAAGCCTTTGAATGTTAAATCTTCTTTACAACTGTATAAAATACCCTGGTACGCTATACAATCTACGTTTGTAGCGTTTTAAGTGGGAATTGTTGTAAACTTAACCTCCTCCTTTTGATCATAAATTACCCTTCGCCTAGCTTTTCGTTGTTGACCTGATCTTTGGAGTGTTTTTGTCCAACGTAAAGTTACTTGCGAAGTATCATCTTGATAGAATGCTTGGAAAAAGGTCCTCCAGAACCTCACCTTTTTTGTGTGAAAGCATTAAGCCTTGTTGTCCCTTTTCGTGTAAATGTATCGTCGTAAAGCCGATGAATTACAATCGTGCGTATCTTTCACTTATGCAAGCTTGATGTTCAATTCATGATATGCAGAAATCTTGAGATATATTGGTTCTTTATAGTTCTCAAACGATGACCCATTTTGCGAGTTTCAAAATAGTTTTTCTTTGTTCTGGTGTAATGTTCTCATTTAAGATCGAAGAAGACGAAGTCATGGTGTTTTTATTTTGAGTCCAATTCAATTTCAAATGCATTGGTTTAAGATTCAGGCTTATATGGCGTGCTCTTTCGCTAACTGAATTTTCCTTAAATCTTTTTTCTTTGGCTCACAGTAGCTTTAAACGACAAACTAAGATTTCTACCTGAAAAAAGCAAATGTCAATCTATTTATATATGTCTATATTAAACAAAATATTCCTTGATGATGCACAGTAATATTTGGAGTTGGTTCATATTGTGGTGTAAAGTCAGCTGCGGTGTCAAATAAAGCTGTACAGTGTAGTAAGGGATAATCTCATTTCTTTTAAGCAAAACTCGATTGCACTGTTAAACCCCTCTTAGCTTGTTGACAAGTTGAATGTCAAGTCTATTGTTTGACTTGTTCTCTCCTTTGAAAAATAGCATTGTCCTGAAACAGTTATTTTATAGTCTGAAATATTATTGCCTGAGTAGTGTTGTTTACTAATGAAATTTAGTAAACAAGCTCCATTGAATAGATTATTATGTGTTTATGGTGAATGAAATCTAGCACAATGCTTTAGCTGACTTTTATTGTATCCCTTGACTTCTTAGTAAAAGTTATGATAGAATTAATAATTCAGCGTCCAGTGGTTTATTAATGAAATCATGATCAGAGATTTTAAAATCACTGAGGGGCAATTTGAGTTCCTTTTCTTTATTTCCAAGTGATCTTAATAATTTAATGTACTTTTTTGAAATCATGAACAGTAAGTTATAATTGGGCTAACACTTAATATTGTAGGTAAAAACAAAAATACCATTGTAATGAAAAAGGTGATATTATCTATATTGAATATTATGGACATTGAGCTTGCAAATTTAAAACTAGTGCAATCGACTTAAAAAGTCCCATCCACTTTTTTCCTGGGACAAGCGTTTTCTTTTCCTTCATAAAGCCATGTCAAGGAATTTGTTGTTTCTGACAGAAGGAATAATTGACCTATAATAGGGGCTATTACATGTCTGCTGTTGTATAGCCTGCGTAACAGGCGTCGAAAGGGGTAGGGGGTAGGGGATAGGGAGGAAGGGAAAAAGGGGAGGGGGATTGGGGAGAGGGGGAGGGGACGCCTGCTCTAAGAAGCCCCTTTTGTTCATATCTGCGGATGCTGGCGTCCGCAAATTCCTGATTGGCTGAGCCGTAATGAGTAACATATTGAAATGCGCGTTTCACAAATCAACAAACAGTCGAGATGGCAGCGGTAGACGTGAATGTCGTAGAGAGTGTTTTGAGAGATGTGAATTTATCTAGTATTAGAGAAACTGTTTTAAAACCAGAGCAAGAATCAGCAGTAAGGGCTCTTTTAGCCGACAGAGATGTTCTGGCGGTTTTGCGGACCGGATACGGCAAGAGTTTAATTTACCAAATGTTTGTACGCGCGAAGAACTACGAGCTAAATGGTAATGCGGCGATTCTCGTCATTTCGCCACTGAAAAGTATTATCGAAGACCAGTTGCAGGAGATGGAATTGTTGGGCTTATAGAGCTTATTTAAGGGATTAGGCGCCCATCCAGCGAAAGATTTAGCCAATTTATCGAACAATGACATTCGCCGATGTAACTTAGCAATAAAAGAGGGTGGTTTTACCTCATGCCAAAATGCTGCTTATATCCAATAAAGTTGTTTTTATCTGCTGGGTAGATTATGCTCTGGTCTGCATTTATACTGAGCAAAAGTTATTTAAGCCGCATGTTTCACACTGAGAGGTCATGACATACATATCGATTGACTGTAGTTATTGTTTTCTGGTCGACAGGATTTGCCCTCTGATGCAAGCGCAATTTCTTTGACCTCTTTTGAAACGTAAAGCTTTTTTATTACGGCTGAATAAGGGTTCCAATTTTCTCCAAAGTGCCTTCTGGATCTGAATAACTAAGCGAATTTCTTTAGTCCGTGAGTGTAATGTTTTTCTGCATGGCGAGTGTAGCGACACTTGATTGACAGTAAGCGTAATCGGATTACTAGAAAATTGGTAGGCATTATGCAAAAACATAGGCTCTTAGAGCAGGCGCTCCCTTCCCTTTTCCCTTTCTCCCTCCCCCCTCCCCCTGCCCTTTTTGCGCCTGCCACGCAGGCTACTGTTGTAAGTCTATTGTGACGACAAGTTGCTTTGTGAAGTGTTAGGTCCTTAAAATCAAAGATTCTGTCATAAGCAAAAAAACTTGCTCAGGTGAAGAGCAGTCTACATCTGTAGCTTTTATTCATAAAGATGGTTTTTTTACACACCCCCAAAGGTGTACAGCTGTGTCGTGCCCTTAGGAAAGAAAATATTTAAAGAGACCGTGTTCCCTCAAAAAAAGATGTGCAGGTTTCAAACTTCACAAGTCCACTCCAGTCCTATTGTACAGCATGCCATTTCTCCTGGTACAGCTGTATGTCCACTTTAGTAGGTAATAATGGTATGTGATTCATTCATTATAATAATAATAATAAAAAAAACTTGAAACAAAATTAATCTGATACATATGCTCTTTTAGATGAAAGTGGCAGACAAATCTGTAGGGTGCATGTACATTAATTTTTTATCTGATTACGGTGTACCCATTGTTTTTGACAATCTGATTATTGCCTGTGATCAATGAAATCGTGACTGATTCCTGGAACTAATTAACAGACTTCAGTGATGTACATCTGTACATGTAGATATTCCATACCCTAATAATAGTAACCATTAATAATGCTTCTCATCTGGCACATTGTGAGTCTAAAATTAATACCTTGGGAAGAAGCATGTTGATGACTCCATATTATTAATACATTGCTGAGGAAAGCTGTTGATGCTACAGTGTATGTGAATATGACCATGCCATAGGGCTGTAGAGCTTGTGCTAAACATGTGGATGCCATTATCTTATTTTCAGGCACGTATAGCATTTCTGCAAGGGGAGAGGAAAGGACAGGAAAAACTCAAACATGACTTGATTAGAAGAATTAAGATGCTGGAGTATGCTCTCAAACAGGAAAGGTACTATAAACTTCGCAGCTCTTCAAGCTGCAAACATTTTGGCCACCAAGCTGATTAGAGATAATTTTGGGCAACTAACATTGCTGCAAAAGTCACCACTTTGGCCATCTGTTTTCAGTGGTCATCTGCCAAGCTTTAGTGTTTATAATGCTCTTTGGTGCTTTTAGTGCTTTTTAAGGTCTTTTTACAGCTCAATTGGGATTTATAAATCGGGGCTTGAAAGAAGTCTGGCCCGGTAGTCCGGGACAAGTGAATTTTCTTATTGGGCAAGTCAGGGCTGTGCTCTAGCAGAGCCCGGTGGCCCCTGGTCTGTAACTTTTGTCCTTGGGCGACTAGAAAATCTCAGATTCTTCATACAAATCATATGCTGGGCACCCTATATTTTACAGTTTCAGAGCACTGGGCTCCCTTCAATTTTCCTTAGAGCACAGCCTTGGGGCAAGTAACTTTTAAAGCTTACTTGCCCCATGACTTGTCATCCTCCAACAAAATCATTAACTAAGACAAGCAGGAAGTGGCCCTGGGAAAGCAATTGGTGAAAGCTTCTTTCCCAGTGGACATTAAGCTGGAATTCAAATATTTTGTGAGCCCTAATAAAAGTTTGCATGAAACATCATTAAGTGCTCCATTTTCTTTAAAATTTATCTATTTTCTCTTTGTTATCCAGGTTTAAAGCCTTGAGATATCACATTAACACTCAAATTTCATTGGAATATTTGGGCTGCTGTTTTCATTATTTCAAACCTTTCATGTAATGTTGCATCAACTGTCGCTCCATTTTATTGGCCTCCAATATGTTACGTCTGGCCACCATTTTATTTTAGGTCACCAAAAGGCAGCTTTAAAGAAACTTGAGTTTGGGGCACAGCTTGTTTTGTTTTAGTTAGTTTGTTTGTTTTTTTTCACAGTCGTAATTCCACATGTTGTAAGATCTATATATCAAACCCTTTGACTAAGGCGCCTCTCTATAAAGGACAGCTCATTTGGTCCCAAAGATACTGTTCTCATACAATTCCGTAATATTTCTTCTCCTGTAATACACTGTACACACTCTGGGTGCCTTGTCTCTTTGGTATTCATATTGGGCAGGGTTGTCACTAAGGTTTCAAGTTGCTGGGTAAATACAACAAGTAGGCGGGGAATCAAACGGCTAGGGATTTCTTTTGGTTCTATTTTTCTTCTATTTTCCAATAAAAGTAGCCGGGGAAAATCCCTGGCCCCCAGCTCTTAATGACAACCCTGTTGGGTAGGCTTTGCTGTTACATCCAATAGTATTTTAAAATCAAGCTGTGACTGCCGTGGTTGCCATAAAAGATAAAAACATTATTTGTACAATGATATAAAGAATGAGAGAAAATTTTAACCTCAATAAAGAAGTGAGAAAAGATTTAATCAACATGTCACGAATGTGGGACAGAAAAAAAATCTGTGTCCCTGATATGAATTTGAGCCTATGACCGTCCACACACTGGTTGGATGCTCTAACCACTGAGTTACATTCATCTAGGTTAGGCCATACTCAGAATTTTTCTGCACTCTTGACATGTTGATTACTTTCTTTTCTCAGAAGGTATATTGTTTGTATTTTGTTCGTAATCATGTAATTTTTACTTCCTTGTTACAGGGCAAAATATCATAGATTAAAGTATGGTACAGATTTGTCACCAGAAAAAGTAAACAAGGAAGAAGAAATGGTAAACCAGGAGCCTTGCCATGATGCAAATACCAATAACAGTAAACAAGGAGTCAACTGGCGACAGGGGCGTCAACTTTTGCGGCAGTAAGTTTAGTCCTTGGTATTTGCATCCTGTATTTCCTGGAATACTGTATGCACCCATGCTCTAATTAATGAACATCCTCCCCCGAATAAGCGCCCAAATATTGAATAAGTGCTTCCTTTAAATAAGCGCCCCTCCCCTCCCCCGTCACTTTCTACATGTATAATGGTATTACAAGGAAAACCTGTTTCTATGTATTGCCACTTTATTGATAACTCTGTTTGTGAAAACTGTAATGGGACTAAGGTATGCTGAATTACTAACAGGAGAACTTAATAAGCTCCCCCCTTGATTAAGGGCTCTCCTTCAAATTAGCACCCATCCTTTTAGCCAAACTTTTAATTAAGCACCCTGGGCATTTATTCACGGAAATGCAGTATTTAGTAAAATAGTTTTAAAGCTGGTGAAAATCCTAGACAAAGGCAAATGTGATGCAGTTTGTACGAGGAGCTTTCATTTAGTCCAGGGTTGGTAATGGTTTTAACAACCTGTTATTGTCTATTGTGCACAGTGCCAAAAAAATTCACAATAACATTACGATTAAGTTCACAATAACATTTAAATAACCATGACCACATGGCTGGTGCATTTGGCTATCACGCTAGTGAATTTGGTTTATAATTTGCGTGTTGAGCAAGCAAAGATTTTTGGGGAATTCAAGTTACAGAAGAACTGTGATCAATCTTGTTTATAAAAAGTTCACCAGACGTTTGTGGGAAAGAAACCTGTGACAAAGCCTTGAGAACATCTGCGTGGGAGGGGAGGCTAGGGTTGATATGATTATTAGTGTTTGACGTTGCATTGTTTTTCCAGGTATCTTCAAGAGGTTGGGTACACAGACACTATTTTAGATGTGCGCTCATCACGTGTAAGGTCTATTCTAGGCCTCTCAGTGGCAGATTCTACTCCCGACCATCCTCATACTAATGGAATTTCTGGTAAAGGTCGTGGAGACGAGTTTGCAGTTATCGACGAGAATGCTCGGTCTCCTAAGAGAATAGAATCGAGTAGAAAACTTTCAGAAGAAGAAGCTGATGGTATGATTTCTATACCCCCTGGAAAACGGTAAGATGCTCCATGTCAAAAAAAAAATACCTGTGCAATTTAGAACCCTCCTCTCTTAACCCATTTAAATCCCAAGAGTGATCAACACTAGCTTTCTCCTAACAATATTTACACATCATCAAGAGAGAAGGAAAAATTTCTTTGATGGTTTATCAAATTGTGTTAACTATTTCTGTAAGGAAATGAATGGAGATCACTATGGAAAATTTCTATTTGTGTGTTTGAATAAAAATCATAATTATTCTGAGCTATGCTGCTGCAGGATGTCACAGGTTCAGAGCATTGGGTCCCCTTATTTTTCTTAGAGCTTAATTTTGTAATTAAGGAAACAATCAGTCTTGAACTCAAATAATCTTGGTTTGTAACTAATACCCCTTTTTGTAGCAGCAGGCAGGATCAATAATATTACTGTAACTGTTATTTTTATCCCCCTCCCCTTTATTGGCCAACCTCATACATGTTTCTCATTTTCACATTATTTCACAAAGCATAAATTTTTCCGCAAGTTAATGTCCTCAGTGAATGACTTGAATCTTTTTCCATCTTTGGTACTATGGCCAGAAAGTTGAAGGAAAGCTCTGTGTATGTGACAAAGTCCTTCTGTAACAGAATTGTCATCACCTAGTTTCAAGGACTGGTATGAGTCTGTGTATTGTGGGATAAGCAACAGGAGACCCACTTGGTCAGCAAGAGGAAAGCAAGATTTGTAAAATTCTGAAGTTTGGTGTTGATCGGGCCAGTAGTGAAAAAGATACACTGTACAGCTATTTAAAAACTTGAAAATTTACTAAGAGATGTATGGATTGCCAGACACACAGTCTGGAAGTCCATGTATTTCTTAAGAAATTGTTAAATTAGTTTTTGCTGAATGGCTGTATCTTGAACTTTTCAAATATAATATTCAAGATTTTTCGAATGAATTTTCAAATCCTTTGTCATTTTAATAAGCAAAAGGAATCCTTGCACGCATTTAGAAATAATGCTGAGGGGCATTCAGCACACCTCATCTAATTTTCCATTGAGCATCTCTGCCCCTACTCCATGGGATTCATCCCCTCACAACACTTAGGATTCTAGCAACTGGAAAAAGTGAAAGTGGCTACAATGAAGACCTTATTTCTAGTCGCATTCTCGATTAATCTGAATCTCTGTTTTCCTGACTTTTTTATCCAGGTCCAAAGAATTGGGATGATCTCATATTCACATTTTACTGTTCCAGATTGCATCTGATTACATTAGTATGTGACACAGTGGTACATGTATTCTTTCAACAGGCCTCCAGTGCGACCAGGCAGTTCTAGAGATGCTCCATTAGATGATGATTCTGAAACAGAAGCATCAGTACTTGCAAACTTTGATTTCCTCCAGAATGATGTAGAAGATGAAGAAGATAATGATGATGAGTTAGACGATGGAGGGAGTGCTGATGATGAATCGGAGGATAGAGATGACATGAGAGTGGGAAGAAGATTTGCCAAGAGAGCGAAACCAGGTTAGTTACTGTGAATTGCAGTGTAGTGCCCTTGATTTTTTTGGAGTTGAGAGTTGGCACTTGAAATGGGGCACTTTTTGCATTTTTAACCTGTTTACTGTTGGAAATTTGAATAGCTTTTTTGGACAAATTAATCTGTTTTTGTTTATAAATGCGTCTACCTTAGAAAGCCTTTTAGTTAGGTCATCCTAAAATAAATTAACACATTCCTTTCCCTTAAACAAAATTTCACTGAAATTTAACCCAATAACTGGAAATCCTGCTAACTCAAACTGTTTTCGTTTCCCGTCAGAGTTTAAGTTACCAGGGTTCCACTGTAGTTCAATGTCAAAAGTGAATTGGGCTTTTTCCTGGCACTCCTGCATTTACTGTAACATAGTCAGGGCTGTCAATAAGGTCAGGTAGCTGGCCAAAATTGCTGGCTAGTTAGCCATCCTTAGCCAGCTACTTTCATCTCCTTCTACCATAACTGCTAACGAAAAATAAGCACCATCGAATAAAATTGTAAATCATCCATTTCCTAGTTTTGAAAGTCATTGAATGCATATTTAAACTGGTTTAGATCTGTGAAATGTTAGAACCATGCGATGTCATGGAATGCCTGGGACATTTTGATGGCATTTTTCTCAGTCTTACATGTACATCTATACTGACGAAACAACATGGCGTCTGCAGTGGAAAATACCTCTTAAAAAAACCCCTGGAAAGGCCATATTTCAAAATGTCCCTAGATGCCTCAGCTCTCAAGAGCTTGTGCTTTTGGTGCGAGTTCCAAAGCCGCCTACTCTTCATTATCAGCCTGCTACTTAAAAACTTTTTGGCAGCCCTGATTGTAAGAAGTGATTAATTTTTTAGCAATATTTATTTTATTCTTTTTTATGTTTTTTTTTTTTTTAATTAAGATGTGAGCAAAGATGCTGTTGAAGAAATGTTAACTCCTGATGAGGAAACAGCAGATGCGCTTGCAGAATTTGATTTTGTGATGGGTGAAGACTCAGGCTCAGAAACAGACGTAACAGTGATTGAAATGGAAGACAATAATGATGTAGATATTCACATGCCAGAGGAACCTACAACACAAGGTTTTTATAATAATTTCTATCAGAACCTTAATTATAGCCTGCATCACAGATTTACATTCTAATCTAACTCTGGCTAGTTAGGTCTGCTAAGCAGCACAGAGCTCCTTGTTTTGAACTGCCAACAGACTCAATGACTTACTGGAAGTACATTTTGAATTTCCCTTCATGCTGATTGGTAAATTGACAATGGATTTTTAAACAGGCTAATCATTGTGCGTGCTCAAATCCTTGTACACAGGTGGGGCTCAGAACAAGGATTTCAGCACAGACTTAACCAGAGGTTTACTTTCATCTGTGGCCAGGCTACTTTATTAAAAAGTGCATGTTTGTCTTCATTCCTTGTCAATACCAACTGGATCATTTAGTCCTCTCATTAATGGATTGCTTTTACAAGTTTCTTCTGTTAATACTGTGAATTATGGACATTACTCTTTTTTATATTATGCACTGAAAATCTGGAACAGTTTACCTGATCATATTAAATACTCTGAATCTGTTTCCACTTCAAAGCAACGTTTGAAGACTTTTTTTTTTAGAAGTAATTACTGTACTTAATTCATTTAGATTAAATGTGCCATATAAACCTATTGTTATTATTATTATTATTATCATCATCATTACAGGAGATGACTTGCAATGTTGATTTTTAGCGCAACATAGCGTTGCACGATTGTTGCGACATAGTTTCGAATGTTTACAGCATTGTTCCAACATTGCATTGCTGTGTTGTGCTAAAAATCGTTTTTGAGAATCGTCCTGTAGGTTATCAGCATCAAATTCCTTCTTGGAATAAGGGTTATTTACAGCTGTATTTACTTCTTTATGTTGCTTTTGGGCAGCCTGCAAAGGAACTTGTTATTTAATTATCAAATTTTTGGAAACAATCTACCACTTAGAGTTTGTATGCAAGACACATGTTGCAGTTTACATGAAGCTTTATGATTATTTCTCTTCTGTCTAGAACTTAAAAAAAAAATGATTATTTTTATGCCAATAAATACAGCTGTTACATATACTGTAATGTTTTAGTAGTATGCTTTTCTTGTATTTTGTTTTTTAATTGTTTTTTCTCTCTTCAGAAAGCAGAGATGAAACAGATACCCAGGTTTGTGCTTTTTACAGTTCATGGCTATTCATGAGATTTTGTAGATGGTAAATGTGCAATCTACATATGTAACTTTGAATTTAAAGAATAATCATGGTAGGATTGTGGTTGATTAGTTTGTGTGATTTGATGTTCTAGAATGAGTGGGGAGTTGATTCAACGTACTTGGCAAAGTTAAAGGAACAGTACAAGAAAGAGAAGAAAAACAAAAAGAGCCCAAAAAGTAAGCAAGTTCCAGCAGTCAATTGGCAGCAAAGTTAAAAGGGGTAACGTTGCAGGACTAAAAAAGCTGATTAATGTAAAATGATATCTTTGCACTTTCCTTTGAGCAAAAGACACAAGTACCAACTCAAGGCTTGAATTGTCAAAATACAGTGTTTTTTGTGAGATTGCCCATGAAAGCCTTAACCTCATTTCATTTTGTGGCTTACTGACAGAGTAGAATTGCTAGAAAGGTCTCTTGCAGTGAGTTTAATATTAATTTTCATGTATTATTATAATCCTATACACCCTGTAAGGCTTCCTAACATATGAATCAAATGGATGATGCAGGCCTCAGAAAAAACCTGGATTACAGCATGTCCTTTTTGGGAAAGCATTTCTGACATTTTACTTGCCTGTGGCCACTTCTTGCTCATCTTTGTTAATGATTTTGTCAGAGGATGACTTTCCTGGGCCCTTGCCCATTGGGCAAGTGAGCAAGAAATGTTTCCTACCCAGCAAGAAAATGTACTTGTCCCCAACTACCCAATGGGACTTTTTTCAAGCCCTTATAATGTGTAATTTTTTTCTTTAATCATAGGACCAACCAAGTCAGTGCTTCAGGCCATGCTGGCAAATCTAGAAGGAGAAGATGAAATGCCACACTCTGCTCCTGCCCCTCCCATCATAAACATTCCACCCCCAGTCAGACTAAGTGGCTCTCGTGCTACGTCAGAGATTCCACCCATAGTTAGTGTTTCAGTACCAAGTAGTTCGTCAGGTGCGGGCACAACCGCAGTGGATGAACCTTTTGAGAGTGCACTAGGTCTTGGTGAACTGGCAAGTCTTACTGTGTCCAATGAAGCTGAAGCACTCTCTTATGAAGTAAGTGTCAATGTTATTTGTATCCCACTAAAACTGTATCACAATAATTTATTTGAAACAGTTCTCCAAGCAGTGACGATTTTTGTTACTATGGCAAGTAAAAATAACATTTGGTGACTAAACTTGCAGCAAAAGTCACCATTTGGTCATGTGCCAAACCATAGTTCTCTTACTTCTTGTAATTTCTAAAGCTAAACTGAGGTAAACATTTGCATTCAATATTATTTATGCTCCATTTTCTTCTCTTTTACCAAGGTTTTCAAGGTTAAGCCTTGAGATGCCATTGTGCTCTTCCAATTCTGTTGCAATAGTTGGGTAGCCATTTTGATTATTTCAAACCCCTCATGAAGTGTTGCACAAGGTGTCCTTTTCCCTCTGGCTGCCAAAATTTTGCATCTGGCAACCTTTCTATACTTTTAGGTCACCTAAAGGCTGCTTTGAAGAAAGTTGATCTTTGAGTACTGAGACACTGTTTTGGTATTCATCAGGGAGCTTTAGCAACAACTATGGCGATGGCAACAACCCTGGCAAAAAAGCAGTAGATTTGATAAGCAAAACAACAACTCAAATTGAACAAGATGGAATAAGAAAGAAGTTAGAAGCAACACAAATTCACTTTTTGTTTGAGGTTTTGCTGCCGTTACCATTGTAAATGGTAAAACTCCATATTACTTGCACAGTACTCATACCCACAATAAGGCTGTACCATCAGTTACCCAGTTTTATTATATGGAGGAGAGTGTTTTACTGGGAACTAAACCACTCGTAGATTCCATACGCCACTTCATCCGGGACCCGAGTGGCGTATTTTCCGTAGGTCACCTTTGCGAGTGTCGTATCGTTCAATGACGTCACGATTCCCGCCTTTTGCTTTTGTTGAATTGGTTTCTCCATATAATAAAAAGAACATTACAGGTTGGCTCGAAGATATGAATTTTATGTTCGAGTGGCAAGAACAATATCTCACTCGTTCGCTTCGCTCACTCGTGAGATATTGTTCTTGCCACTCGAACATAAAATTCATATCTTCTCACCACCGTGTAATATCCTCTATATATGTACAGCTGTAGTCACAGGCATGATGTATACTCTGTACAGTTAATGATGCTATGGAATCAAAGATATTAGCAGCTAGTAGTTTAACAGGGTGTTCATTAGGCATTCAGGATCGGATAATTCTCTGTTTACTGCATGGAATTCCCCGGCTAACATTTGATAGCCTCTGACTACTTTTGTGGAGCCTCTTTCAAAAGTTACAGCTTTCTCCTGCTACTGGAATTCTTGAGGAAAACCCTGGTTTAATAAGAAAAAATCAGGAGACACCATAATTGGTTGATTAGGTTGGAGGGCTTGAAATCTGTCCCAGAGCACCCAGTTCCAATCTCATCATCACTAGCTAGAATTGTTCTTACTGGCTCCAAGTTCCACTCCTTAGACACATGTTATAATATATTTGTATCAAAGCTACAAATAGAATTTTTATCAGAAAGTATACAATGTAAGTTCAGTGAGAGTTATTGAGGTGCAGTGGTCATGATGTACATTTAATATTAAACATTGTTTTTCTTTAGGTGAGTGCTAAGGAAGAATTTAGAAAGACATGGAGCCCAAAGTACACATTAAGAAGGTACCCAGAAATGAAAAGGTTTCCTGTAAATATATTTTTTGTTAACTTCAAAACAGAGCTGCACATACAGATTTAATCATTCAGAGGAAGACGTGTGTCTTGATTGCTCAGTTGTATCAAGCCTGGTTCTTGTTAGCCACCTGCTTACATTGGGTACCGGTGACGTAGCTGTTGGTCCTGCCTCAGATACTGTCATAAGAGCCATTACAAGTTGATACTGCTGGCATGCCTGCAAGGTTGTTTAATGGCTGGTATGGCAACTTGAGGTCTTATATCGGAATAGTATCCTTGGCAATATGGGCAGTTATGGAGGTATTTTGGGTGTACCTTCATGAGACTGCAAACCAGGCCTTACTCAGACAAAATTAATAGAAGTAGTGCTGGAAGTGGTGATGGACTCAAGTCATAATCTTTGGACAAGTTTTTCTTCTTCGTGCTCATGAGCAAAATAAATAGCATCAATGTTTACATTTCCTGTAGCTGTGGATTGTTATAGGACCCTTGTGGGACTGTTATTATTTTCTTCATCCTTATTTATATATTTATTATTTTGATTGTATATTTGAATTTATTTTGCAGTCACTTTGACAGTATAAGGTCTCTTTATTTTCACCCGACTGAAGCTGCTCTCATAACGGCTTCAGAAGATCACTCACTAAAATTATGGAATCTTCAAAAGACTGTACCACAGAAAAAGTGAGATTTTTAAATTCTATTAATTTTTATTTCAAATAGTTATTTATTAGCCTGTGCCACAGACAAAACAGCTGCGAAACAGCGCCAAAAATGATCCTTGTTTGGTTCCGGGCTTCCACCTGTACACCAAGATTTGAGTACGTTCCATGATTGGCCTGTTAAAAATCCATCGTTGATTTACTAATGAGGATAAAAGGAAATTCGAAACACACTCCCGGTGACTCCTTCAGCTGGTTTGGGGCCGAGAACAAGGATCTCGCCGCTGCTTCGCAGACGTTACTAACCGAGGTCAGATTACGTTTGCAACGCAGGCTATTATTTATATCAGTAAACTTAAACTCTGTTTTTTAAGAAAAAAAAAAACTGCTGGTAAACCTCAAGTGGTAGCAGTAGTCATTAACTGGTTTCAATTAATATTCTCTAAGTGACATCAATGTAATTCAGTTACATGTGGCAGAAATTTCCCTGCAAAACACTGGTATAGAGTGCGTTATAAAACTAAAAAATGCTTATTGTACTCTTGGTTGACAACGTAGAATAAATGCACATTACCTTTCTATTGATTCATAGAATTTCTTAAACTTCACATCAAACTTCTTAACTCAAACTATTAATTTTTCTCTTGGGAGTCATGGTGATACAGTCGACTCTCTCTTAACGCACACCTCAGTAAAACGGACACCACGAGTTGTTCCTTTTCTTTCTTGCTCTCTTTATTTTGCAGTCTTCAACATGTGCAAAGCAGGCATCACTCTAAGATAGACACTTAGTGCCGGTCCCAAATCTGTCTGCCTTGAGAGAGTTGACTGTAGTAGCAGCCAGAACAGTAATACAATCAACTCTCACCTTGCGGACACCCTGCTATAACGGACATCCCAATAAATCAGACAGCAGCTAAATCCCAGGCAAAAATATTTTGCAGACGTTTGACTGAAATGAACTCCCGCTATTGCGGACTCTCGCTAATGAGGACACTAACTCAAGGTCCCTACAGGGTCCAGTATACAAAAAGTTGACTGTACCAGAATGCTAATAATGATGAGAATAAAAAGTACACTGCTCCTCTGCTACTCTGTATGGTTCAGGGCTGGGTTGTTCAAAGCAGGGTTAAGTAAACCCAGTGTTAGTGCGAAATTTGATTTCATATATGAAAGCTTGGGAAGCAAATTCAGTTGTATTCTTTTTGCCTACAATTGATGATTGGATGCTCTAAAAAGAAGAGAGAAAATTATCCGGGAAAATGCTTTTGAACAAAAGAAAGAGAAACCTGGGTAAAAAACTAACCCAGGGTTAGCGCTAATGGGCCTTCGAACAACTGGGCCCTTAATGATGTCAGCTGTGGAAATCCTTTGCCCTATGTATGCATGTCACAGAATACATACATGTAGTGATGTTTCTCTGTCTTTTCAAATTTACAGGAGCAATATTTTAGATGTTGAACCAATCTACACTTTCAGAGGACATAGGTAACTTCAAGAAAAATCACTTATTGACTTCATCGTATTCTTCCTTAGGGAGCTTAAGTAACCACAAGGGTAGTGGCAATTGGAATGTCAAAAAGCATTGTTTGTTTAATAATTATGCAAAATAACTTTTCACAATGATACGAATGTTTAATTTGTAATGAAACAGTTTTTGGAGGACTTAAACATTATTTCGCCACAAATGTTTCTCGAAAAATGTAGTCCAAGAGGAATTTCCCCATACTTTACAAACTGAGGAAGTTAGAAGGTTAAAAGAAAATAAATGCATGCTTATAAGTGACGCTTTTGTTGCTGTTACCGTTACGGTTAGGCTCGCTATAACGACCGCTTGTTTTATGTGCCTTCACGAAAACTGTGTGGGTTGTGGCAGTGGGGGAGTGAAAAGAAAAAAAAAACATCCCTACCTATCAACTGAAGTGATTGGCCATTGTTAGCCATTTAGGTATTTTAAGTCGTGAGTGATTTCTACTTTACAGCCATCAGAAGAGACACCTCTGCTTCATTTTATTAATCATGAAAGAATTTTCAGGGAGACTGGGTGCTAGTAGCACACGATTTCCGGGACTGAGTATCAGCTTTAGTAACGATTACCCTGTATCAGGCGCTCGGATAGTACCTGGACGTTGGGAAAACCCGCGGGTTTTTCACGTCAGTTGACATAACTATGTTGGAGCCTGGAAAAGGGTGGAAGGGGGCAAACCCAGAAATCTCATCACCAGGTGTTGCGTAGCTTACTGCAGGGATGAATTGGTGAAACCATGGGAAGGTGAAATACAAGAATAAAATTTCCAAAGTGTAAACTATGATTTAAAAAGCGTGTAGTAAGGTTTTTTGGGGGGCTGGACCAATACTCAGGTCTTTGACTTTGCCCTGCAAACTGCTAGAACTTCGCGTGGCTCGAATGACATCGTAGAGTGGCGGTCCCGTCTCCAGTGAAGTCCTCAATCAGTACTTTAACACAAAATACATTGACACTCTTTTTTTTCCTTTTCCCAGTGCACCTGTTCTATCTGTTGTAATAAATTCCACAAGTGAGATGTGTTTCAGCGGGAGCGCTGACTCAACAATTATCTGTTGGGGTATCCCCTCTCTTGATATCGATCCTTATGGACCTTACCGTAAGTTTTCAAAGTACAGTATTTATTTGATTATTTATGTCACTTATTATTTCTTTCCTTTCTTGTTTTGGCATTTTGCTAAAAAGGTGGTGGAGCACTTAATGGAGGGGAGGGGGGGGGGAGGTGACTAACGTCATGTTTTTCCTTTGACAAACTGAAATAATGAGTTTGTAAAGCATATGGCTGGCACGTAGAGAAAGAAAGAAGTGGATCTGATATACTGTAGAAGAAACTATTCTGCTGTAATGCTTCTCGTGTACTCAACGTTTGGAAAAATGTGAACGAAAAATCAGACGATTTCCTTGCAATATCCACGATATCCTTACTATGTATTAATTCAGTCAGAGATTTTAATTTGGTGTGTCCCACAATTTTAGGGTCAAATGTATTCAAAATATTGAGGGGAGATCGGGAGCGCTTATTTTATTGGGCACATTTCCTAGTTTGGCCAATGGGTGGAGGATTAATGGGTGAAACATGCGTGTCTTGTTTGTTTAAAGGAAGCGGAAGTGTATATTTAATTGACAATAAAAATGTGGAATTTATTTATTTCCAGATTCTGAAAATATGAGTGCCATCCTTGTTGCACACACCGATGCAGTATGGGACCTAGCAGTGCAGACTGGTTCGCTGCAGTTACTCTCTGCTTCAGCAGATGGAACCTGCAAGCTTTGGAGTCCCACGCTAAAATCACCTTTATTAAACAGCTATGTCCCTGGACAAGGTAAGTGGTGTCTCTATTGGTCAGCTCTCACTTCGTTTCAATTATCTCGCCGTAAGATTTCATGACTATCTAAAATGTTACCGTCAGATTACATGGTAACCACGTGATATGGTACTTTTTCTTATTCCAAAAAGACTTGTCGATCAAACCATAATAAAGAACTAGTCTATCTCTTTCATACTTAGCTGTAGGAATGGTAATTGCTTTGAATTGGTTGTGCACATCAAAGCATTTTGTCTTGTCCCCCAAGTGTCTAGTCGCAAATTATGCAACGTATTGAACAGTACCATGGGAAGGTTTTTTTCGCGTTAGTTTATGTTTGGGTGATCAAACTACTAAGTTTAAAAGTTTCTACTGCCTAGTACAACATAATAAACAGTATCGGAAATTCGATAAATTCGTATCGGGATTTCGTCCACCGACTGAAAAGTTAGAACCACCTTGTACAGTAGGAGGGTAACTGTCTTTTGAATGGTTTAACCAGTGATTCCATGTTTTTCACTCCTCAATAGCTGATGGCGTTCCCACATCAATCGACTTTATTCGCACTGAGACATCTCAGATGGTTGCTGCGTACTCATCTGCTCAGTGTATTATTTATGATCTGGAAACTGCTGCTCCCGTAGTATCATTCGACAGCGCAAAAACATACAGTAAGTTGATAGTGTGCTTTAGTTTCACTACAAGCTTATGGTTAGTTCAACATAGTCCAATGTTGGAAGGGCTAGGAAACTATCTAGCGTGAGATAGGATGGCCTGCGAGCAAGGTCTCCTGTTTGGCCGTTCGAAGCGAGCCGCGAGGGGCCGCGGAAAGGCCCCCCGCTTTCGCGTGCCTCTCGCGCGTCTACTTTTCACGATAGGAGATGTCTGCACGCAGGCAAATAATCACTACAGCAGAGGTAATCGACAAACAGCACCTGACGACGACCAGCAGAAAACAGTCAAAACGTTGCGTTCAACGATTAAAAAAAGTTTTAAGCGACTATCGTGAGACAAACGATAAACGGAGCTCATCATTCGCAAATAGTTTTGATAATGTTCGTGCAAAAATCACCTAAAAATCCTCATGGTTATTGTTACATTACCTGATGAAGTTTGTTTATATCTTCATAACTCTACAGGAGTACCCATTGTCCAGTTCTGGCCCCTCTCTCTCTCTGTCACGCAATGCTAGGAGGGAGGGACCCTCTCTCACGGCGTTGCGTGACAGAGAGAGAGAGGGGCCAGAACTGGATTAGAGTGCCCGGTATTTTGTGAACGGTGGGTAAAGGCACTAAGTAATGACTCCTGCACAGAACTAAGCTGAAAACAACAATATCTTCTCGTGACATAGCCCCTTTAAGACGTGGGACTGACGTTGTTTTTTGAAGCGGGGCTCGAAATTGACGCTCGCAAACTCACAAAATGCGAGTGATTTGGATAATCTGCGAGTGAAAAAAATATCCACTAGCAAACGTTTTCGAGTTAGAATCATCCATGTCTCTCAAACAAAAGGAAAGAATTTGCTATTGGTCTCACCAGTTTGCTAGTGGAAAAAAATCTTACTAGCAAAACTTTGCAAGTGCACTAAAAAGTTAACTTCGAGCCCTGTGAAGTGCACTGCGATGTAAAGGAATAATGGGCAGGAGTAGCTCCTCAGCACGCTCTGGATGGTTCATTAGGGTGCTTAAGCAGCAACGCTTTTGAGCGACGCACGTCAACCGGAAGTGAGCTTTTTTCTCTCCTAATATGCCTTGACACGGCCAAATTTGTATTGCTAAGTGTCTTTACTCTTATAGAGAAGATTTACCCAAGAATTTGCTCAAAATTACGGCTCAAGTGTGCAAAAAATCTACTTCCGGTTGACCTGCGTTGCTCAAAAACGTCGCTGCTTAAGTTCCCTATTAGAGACCTTTACATGTAGATTCGAGGACGAGAACGACTACGAGTACGAGATTTGACTTGAAGTTTTTTTCGCGTATTCTCAAAGTATAAACTTCCCGGAAAGCTTCATTTTACCATATTTCATTAGAAAAGTTTGCACTGTTATCGTTAGTGAAGGAGTCTACGCGCTTTCCCGATCGCAAAATGATAAAACTCTAACATTTGGTAACTTCTCTTCGCCACCACGACATTCGCGCTAAAACTTGTAGTAGAATGACGACAGCTACCACATTTTCCGGCAAAAAATGACGCTGGTTCTCGCGCGAGCACTACGTAGTAATGAGAAAATCTTGTATTCGTATTCGTAATCGTCTTAGAATCTAAAGCTCTCTCCTTTCTTATAAAAAGAGCAGGTTCTTATCCTAATATTTGAAACTTAGAACTGCCTCCAGTTATTTAGTTAACATTACACTCGTTAGTAAATAAGCTATTTTCTAGTTGCCCCAAGCGAGGTTAAGTGCGCAGCTATTGATGTGAAAGTGACTTTTTATTCTCGTACAAATAAAACAAATTTTCACAAGAAAGGTTTTGCACTTAGCCTCGTTTTGGAGGTGAGAGCTTTTGGAACTCGGAAATGGGCTATTACTATCACTGCCTTTTTTACTCGCAGATAATTCACCGTCAACTCAAATCAACAAAGTAGTCAGCCACCCCACCCTCCCCCTCACAGTCACTGCACATGAGGACAGACATATACGCTTTTTCGATAACAATTCTGGTAAGTATAAACAAAATCATACAAGCTGGTTGGTTCTATTGTTGAATTCCGATGTGTAATCAAATGAGAAGTGTAAAAGGAAAGTAATTCGTGCTTTTTAAAAGTTTTGGCAAAACGCAAGTGAAATTATCTCCTACTTTCTTGAGTATACCATGTAATTACCAATCACTTGTCTGTCATGGGTGACAAATTACTCTCAATGCCTGGCTGTTTGACTTGTTCCAGTATCGAGAACTAAAAGCATTGAAAATATCAAAGCTTGTATGTCGGCTAAAATAGACCCTTTAACTTGTATGTTCCGTTTATTCACGTAACCGAACAAAACGTGGGCTGAATTGGGAAAACAAATCATAAAAGCTAAGAAAAGGTCTTTCACCATTTCTTTTTCTAATTCTTCGACAGAAATGTCCCCGGGAATCCTTGCTGTTTATAATTGTGCTCTCTTGAAACTGCCCTGGTAACACATTTTCCCGCGTTTGACACTGGCTACACGTTTTATTCAGACATTGAAATACCTATTTTAAAATGCATTTCTTCACGACTGAATTGAATATATATGACATCAATCTCCTCTGCCCCCACAGGTAAACAGGTCCACACCATGGTAGCTCATCTGGACGCAGTCACGAGTCTGGCAGTGGATCCCAATGGCCTCTACCTCCTCTCAGGAAGTATGATAAATATAAGATTTCATAGTGTTCAACTGAGCATCTAGGGTATTTTATTATTAGTATTATTTCTTCCGGGTCCCTTAAAAATACAGCGCTGTACTCATGTGACGGGTGACTATTTTAGTTAGCTGGAACAACAACAGGTGTGTACATAAAAAAGGGAATTTCCAATTAACTGGCCTCAAGCCAGAATGGACGCCATTTTATTGCTTTAAGTACATCATCATGTAATGGACCATGTGAAGTCATGCAAAAACGCACTACGGTTTAGAGCTTGTACCCAGATTTCTCAAGTTTTCTGGTCAACAGGTGATCTCGGAGAGAGAGATAAAAGAAAGTTAAATTCTTGGGAAAACCCCTTGGCAGGTATTTTTTTGCAGTAAGATGACATTGAAATGTCAGGCCAATTCAATCATTTAATAAGCAATTATTGGATGATAACCGGAGTATAGGTCAAGGTCGAGGCAAGTGACGATCACCAAGACCTTGGTTATTCCGGATGTCACAAAAATCTAATTGTTTAATTAGACCTCGTTTTGAAGAAAATAACGACAAACACACCGTCGCACGGAACGCAGTTTGACACTGCTCTTGGAAATCGCTCATTTCGTGCACCTTTCGGTTTGACAGCTGTCTTCTAGCAGATAACCGACTAATCGCTGGTTAGTTGGTTGCGGCGATTTCTAAAGCTAACTGTAGGCTCTTAGCCAATGAAAAAAAGCAGATGGCTAGTACAAGGTATAATAATTAACGATACACTTTTGTTTTTTTAAGGCCATGATTGTTCTATTCGTCTCTGGAATCTGGACAGCAAAACATGCGTCCAAGAAATAACTTCACATCGGAAGAAATTTGATGAAGCCATATATGACGTTGCTTTCCATCCTAATCGACCGTACATTGCTAGCGCTGGCGCCGATGGGTTGGCTAAGGTCTTTATTTGACCAGCATTTGTCATGCGCGAAATTGGCTCGTCGCACGTTAACATCATGAGGCCTACAGCAACGCGGAGAGGTGCTATTGAATTGATTCTGGGAAAATTGTGGTACCGTAATATGACGTGACCTGCGGAAGCACTGGCTGAAAATGTGCGTCACGCAAGTCACGCAAATGGTTCACAAGATGATACCAGAAAATTTGACACTAAATAGATTCCTCTCGGTATAACGACATAAAAGACATCGTGACTCACTCAAGCATAGTAGCTTATGGCAGCCTAGTGAAGGTTTTACTGCTTAAGAGGTGTAAAAGGTCATATTTTTTTTACAGTCTTGGGGAAAAAGACACCTTAAGGTTTGAAATTTTGGTTTTCCTATTCACTACGTGGCTTACAGGGGAACATGATGCATTTGTGGTCTGTCGTTCTCATCATCATCTCTTCGTGTACGACCCGCATCCCTGTTTCCTATTGGATGACGTTAATAATCTTGTCACGCCTTTTCTGGTCAAAAGGAGAGAAAGAGACCAGTAAAGGACCAGTGACTGCAGATGTGATATGTAGCGACTGCAAAGAACGCTAGTATTTCTAAACCATCGCAGTAACTTACCCAGTGCGTAGTAATTCCTGATTAGATGATTGGCGTTTAAGACGCAGGAACACTCGGAAACACTTCTAGTAGCCCTGGACCTCGGTATTATTTCAGTTTATGTCTGGTCCGGGGGGGGGGTAACATTTACCCTTTCTCTCTACTCTCGAGGGAAGACAGAAAATGTTTGGATCATCACTTACTTCTCACTTGGGGTAAAATGTTGGCTTAGGGGAGGGGTAGGTGGGCAGTTTCCCAGAAACGTATAATGATCCAAATGTTGTCCAAGGGAAGGGTGTAACGTGTAAACAGCCACAGAAAGGAAAGCAGGCAAAGAGCAAAGGGAGAACTCTGGTGTGGTATATCAAAAAGCCGGAGATGAACTGTTTCACTTTTCCAGTGAAAGGAAGTGAAAGGGATTTTGGACTGCATGTGATTCAGACAACTGGACCATTTCTTTGTTTAATTATAAAGCCAGGCTACAGAATTCAAAATAGTTCATACTTCGACTGTTCAATCATCTGTATTTTTTCCCGCCGCCCTCGTCTAGTCTCGTTAACATCCCATTACGGAAGAACAAGTTTACTTGAGTCGTAGCCTGACACCTTTAGACTTGAATGCTTCATCAGTCAAAGCAACACGTGGCCTGTAGTGTTGTTAAGGGCCCGTTCACACTAAACTCGGTATTAAATTGCGTTTCACAGATAAGCTGGCCATCCCTTCTTCAAGGAATGTACAATTTAAGTTTACGTTTACTGCGTACGTCATTTAACCTATTCGCCACCTAGAAACGAGAAGAAACTAGGCCGAGTTAGCTTTCGCAAGGACTTTTGGGATGTAACTGGGGACGCGCTGGTCAGGTATTAGGGACTTAAGGATCCAACGACGCGACGGCAAGGAGAACGTCGCTTAAAAAGTAAATTTGCGTTCCTTCAGTCTTTATAGCGATTATTCCTACCGACTTACTTTGTGGAATGTAGGCGAACCCTCTTGAAGCTGAATTTCAAGGGACCAAATCCAAGCTCAGAAAGAGAAATAAAATTTCGTCGTTGCTTGTTTACGTCCTCCATAAAACGCAAAATTAGGCATTTTCACGTCGTAGTTGTGCAAAAACAGGAAAGAAATGTACAAAAAATCGGGATACACGTGCGAAGTTGTTGTTTTCCTTATGAAGCTCATTGTTTTTTTGACGTTCTCGTTACCCTCGGTGTCGTTGGATCTTAAAGTCCCTATTAGGGAAAAACAACGACGGCGACGTCTACGAAAACGTCACTCAAAAAGTGAATTCGCGCTACTTCAAACTTTATCGCGCTTATTCCATCTCGTTCAGTTCGTCAAATTCTGGCAAATGTTTCTAGAATTGAATTCTAAAAGACTGTATCAAAGTTCAGGAAAAGAAAAAGAATGTCGTTGCTTTGTCTTCACGTCCTCGACAAAACGTGAAATTAGGCACTTTCACGTTGTAGTCGTGCTACGACGGCAAAGAAATGTGCAAAAAAGTGTGATGCACGTGCAACGTTGTTGTTTTGCCAATCTAAACCTATTGCTTTATTGCCGTTCTCGTTGCCGTCTCCGTCGATGTTGCTTAAGCTTGTTTTCCCCGTCTCTAGTAACAGTCCCAGAAGTCTTTGCGAAAGTTAACCTCGTTCCAGTCTCCTCGTTTGTAATGTACAGAATAGGAGACGTCGCAAAATAAACGAAATCTAAAATTTGAAAGGGATGCTTTACCTGGGCAAACTTTAAGCCATTTACGAGCAACATTTAAGGAAAAATAATCAGCGTTGCTATTATTTTTTCTAAAGCTCGGTCAGAAAACGATTAATTTTGTTGGTGTGTTTGGGCCATGAGGTTGGTTTGCCATACTACAGTGAGTCTTACGATTACCATACTTCTCTATCCTAAGGAATGGCTGAGGTATTATTTGCTCGAGTATTTTTTCGTTACTCTGAGCTGAAAATTGTACAGTAATTTTGATTTTAAAAAAACTGCTTGTATAGACGGCTAATCTAAAGTTAAGACGAGAACTGTCTGATTACGAGGAACTATAAATAAACAACTTGAACCTCTTTAAATACATCTATTATTGATGTATTGTTATTAACCGAAGTTAAATTATACACCGTCGTTGACGTGAACACTGACCTAAAGGCGTTAACTTAACTTTAGTTGATGAACAAATACACTCTTTTTTTTTTATAAGAATATATTTTATAAGAATATCCAGGCTGAAATTTGCGAAATTTTAAGAATAAAGCCAAGGCTGAGATTTTGAAAAGGATAGATATAATTTTGTGTGTTGAAACATCCGTAAATACAATACAATTTTATGTTTTTAACTTAACCGTATAAAATTATTCCTTTCTCAGAACGGCGAAACTAGCCAACAAAACGAAAAAACCTGCACTAGCTATGTTCAACGCTAATGACAGTTCGATGAACGGTACATGTAATACATATACATATACCCCAATAAATTCTAAAACGGAAATGTCATAAGCTATAATTTAAGAATAATACAAGAAAATTTTCAGCCTAAAATCGGCAGAAAACTAAGAATATTCAGCCTGGGCCGGAAAAACAACATTCTTATAAAAAAAAAAGAGTGTATTGGCCGAGTGTGAGAATAGCCTGTGAACAGGCCTTTGGTGAGCAAAGTATCATTATTTGACCTTTTCGAGCAGTTGAAACACAGTGCATCTGTGCCTTTTCGCAGACACGCGCTTTTAACGGATAGCGTTCTCTCCGAACGACTTATAGTGAACGCTTTCATACAAACTTCATTTAGCATTACGGACACTTGTGATCCGAACACTGTGTATGTGTTACTAATCATCCTAGTGACAACCCAACAAAATAAGCCAACGGTCTTTCTGTCCTCTTTCAGCTCTTTGCTGAACTTCAAACTGATATTTACAGTGCAAAGCAAAGCTAAGAGCGAGTTTAAATGATTTCAATGTCGCGTTTTAAACACTCTAAACGAATCAGCTTCCAAAAAATTTGAATAGTAAGATTGTGTTTTTGACTGGCCGTAACATCAAGTTAGGATATCCGGACTTACGTTAATAGCGTAAGAGTGACCACGAAACATACAAATGAAGCATTAAGGTATCGTAAAAGCAAATGAGTAATCGTTGTTTAAAAGAGTAAAAATGCCTTCAAAAGCGAATCGCGCTTTGTAAATTTTGCCTTGTAAGCATTTGCATATCACTCTCTAACCAAGTTATGAAAACAACTTAAGCGAAGCATGTTGAATAGCAAACTTTCTCTATTTTCAGTACCCTACCCTATTTCTGCCTCATTCTCCTCTGAAGAAAAACCTCGGCGTGTTTACATTTCTTCCAGGGTCTGATATAGACATGTAACTTATGAATTTCAGTCCCAAACGTACAAGAAAGGGATAGATATGCTGAGTGCCTTCTTCATGGATAAGTGTAGCCTGAATTTCATCCCATTACTTCCAGTCGTTATTACTCCCTTTATACTACTTCATGAGAAATTACTGCAATTTGATTGGCTTAGAGCAGTGGTATTTTAGCTTAATTTGAAATACCTACATGTGAAAATTACAAACCTTTTGTGGGTAGTAGTATAAACAAATAATAACATGATTTTATGTGATATTTGGCATAAATATCACTTAAATATCACTACAAATCATGCTATTACCTATACTAATATCATAGGTGACGAATTACTCCTTAATTTTGGCGCGAAATTTCAGCGTTAATTTGTAATGGCAACCTCCGTACGTCTCAGTGTCAAGATGGCGACGAAGTTTTAAAATGCCATGAATGAAGATGTCAGGGCACAAAAAGACGCTTTAGAAAACCTGAATACACGAAAGAGCACATCAAGAAGGATTCTAACAGGTATTCTGTCGAAAAACTCTGAACTTAAGCCAAATTTGAGCTCTAAACGTTCGAGAGAGTGCAGGAGTTCTCGATCGATACGATCCAGGATAAACACGTCAAAAATCCAAGATTGCTAACGTAATTCGTCACCCATGATATAATAGGTAATCAAATGGTATACTCGTGAAATTAGGAAATAATTTCACTTGCGTTTTGTCCAAATCTTAACAATTTCACTCGTCACCATTTGATTACACATACTTATACTACTACATGAGAAATTTCTGCAATTTGATTGGCTTAGAGCAGTGGTATTTCAGCTTAATTTGAAATACGTACATGTGAAAATTACAAACCTTTTGTGGGTAGTAGTATAAACAAATAATAACATGATTTGTACGTTATATTTGGCATAAATACCACTTGTGATAACGGCTCGTGAAATTTCGTGTAACAATTTTGAAATATCACTCCTGGTATTTATGCCAAACATCACTACAAATCATGCTATTACCTATACCGGTTACGTCGTTGCTGAGAGGAGAAAACTAAGTGCGAAGTGGCAAGTGCTTTCATGAACAGTTTGGCCAACTGTTCTTTACAAATCTAATGTATCAGACTAAAGTCGCTCCCCCGCTTACGGACACCTTCTGCCAGCAGACACTTCCCATAAGCCGGTTTCATCCACGTGCACACACTGCATCTTCACCCTCGGAAGACACTTGTGCGATTACAGGGGGTTCTATTGTGTCCTCCTCAATGCTGGAGCTGTCTCCATTGTCAGCAGATAAGATGCATTTGTGAAGTTCAGTTCAGTGACATATCTTCTCATTCTTCTGCAATTGATCAAATGAACATTGAGAAGAATATTTTTAGTTACCCCATGCTGCCCAAACGCAATGGTTTCATGAGATGCTAATGTTTGGAAAAGGAAAACACGTCAGTGATGTTATGTCCAGGTGTATCTCTTGCAAACAAGAGCTGTGATGAGAATGAGATTGGAGAAATTTGGTTTTAAAGGCCGAATGATACATGGTATTAGTCAGTCATATCCGTACCTTGATATGAATAGAGCTCTATCCTCATTGAGATAAAATTCATCCATTCCGTTGGCCTTATTCGCAAGTATCGTGCTGTGATCACTGGGTTGAGATGCTGATAAACGATGGTGTCGCGGTCAAAGTTTGCAGTAAAAACCTAAAGAATAGCGCAAGCGTCAAAATTAAATTAGAGTCGACTCCTTATGACTGACCTTAATAGAAAATCTCGAAAACTTCGATCTATCGTTGGTCGGTTTATGGGGACCAGGAGATAGGCTAGCTCTATTAAATGAGCGCCCGTCTGCCGAGCGGGAGGCCGCAGGTTCAACCCCTGGCCAGACCAACACTTAAGGCCTTGTTTTTATATCTGAGGAGGAAGTGTTGCTTTTGTAATGACATCTGCAAACGAAGTACTCTTATTCTTGAAAAGAGAAGAGGAGTGTAGTCCTCGGGGTGGTGGTCTACATGAAAGTCGCATTCATATTAGGGGGTATTTACAAATGACGTACCGTTGTTTACAATAATGCAGTCGAAGCTCTCTACAACGGCCACCTTGGGGACAGAAGAAAGTGGCCTTTGTGGAGAGGTGGCCGTTATGGGGAGGTTGGGGGTGTTATATGACAATTTTTTTTAGGGGGATACAACATGTGCCCAGTTTATGCTTACTGTATTCCATAATGGTAATCAATCATATATAATGTATAGAGATAAAATACACGAAAAAACTTGAAAAATATTTTGAATCAAAATGTTAATGTGACAAAACGAGCAAGGTTGGCAACATTCGCTATAGGTATTGTAGACAATTTATCCTTATTGTAGCAGTATACATGAGTATAAATGGAACACAATCAAAATGCAATTGGCGTGATTTATCATCAACGTGCCATACGGATCAAATTTCATGACTATTCTTCACGTTTTTATCAGTCAACAGAAAAAACTGGCCGTTGTCGAGAGGTTATTTTGGCAGTTGGGGACACGCTTTAGTGGCGGTTGCCGTTGTAGAGAGGTTTAAACAAGAGTCAATGGTGTGGACTGTCCGCCGGAACAAAAAAGAAGTGGCCGTAGTGGAGAGGTGGCCGTTAGTGGAGATACGACTGTACTTATTTTTCGGCGCTTCGATGATTCACTCACAGCTGCACTCAGTACACTTCGCAAAGATTGGAGGTTTAAGAATCAAAATGATCTGAAGGGAATTATAATTCGAGTTAGTGGAAATTTCCAGCTGTTGAGGGTAAAATAACAGCGAAAGAATAGGACAATTTCAGGGGAAATCAGTTTTGACTCGAGTTCAAGGGTTCAAGTTCAGTGTTGGATATTAGCTGGAAAACCTATGGAAGGGTTCCCTGGAAACTTCCTGTGGGGTGTACAGCATACCTTATAAAGCCCCTTACGCTTCTGGCGCCACCTATGCCACTGAGGTTGTATAAGCGAACATTCCCCGCCCTTCCTCTACAGGCTGTAAAACTGCTTCAACCACAACTTTAACCTCGGGGAAAAAAAAAAAGAATAGAAGTTTCTTACCTCATCTGAAGGCTGTCCCTCTCTCTTGTAAAACTGGAACGTCTGTCCATCGTTGCTATACTGCACCTTGTACTTTGTTACATATTGAAAAGGGGAGTAGGTATTTCTTCCCTGTGTTGCTATGTGCGTTACATTTAGGACTTTACCAACATCTATCTGAAGCCATTGGTTTGCATCGTTCGTCAAACTCACCCATGCACCTCTCGCCAGCGCTGATATTTCCTTTGTATGTAATCTCGATCGTTTCGTTGAATGGTAAGCATTATATTCTGAAGACGCAGTTAGTTGTGAGTCAGCTATAGCGCCGCTCTCCATTCCAAGGGCTTGTATCTCTTCTTAAGATAAAAAAAATGAAAAATAATCAACATTGATGACCCAATTATGAAAGAGTGTATGTGTACCCTTAAACCCATAAATCCTTACCTACACTGATACGTTTTTTATACAGTAAACACCCGCTAATAAGAATGTCTGGTTTAAGAACCTGACAGACATTTGGTACCTTAATACCCCAAAATATAAGAACCTGTATGTTTTTTGTTTTCCTAGATACAGGTCATGTGACAATTACTCTAGAGAACTGTTTCTTCAAATTTCTTCAAATGCCTTATTCACTTGCATATGACCGCATAATCCATGAAGAGACAAAGCTGGGACCTCTATTGGGAAAGCAAAACATACAAGATAAAGAGCTCTTTCCGAGTCCGGTGTACAGGAAAACATGGATCAAGAATCATGACGCTGCTCTTTTCTACTTTTGCCTTTTGGTTTTCACATGCCTCCTAGGTCATGCTTGCGCTTATCCTCAAGACTTGATCATGAAAGAGTACTGTACCTAAACAACCATACAGCTCCGTCCTTAAGGATATGTAATTGTGCCATTCTACTGGTAAAAGCCTGACGTATCGTGCTTTGATTGGTGGAATAAGAACATGTGTCACAACTGTCCCGCTGTCAGAGTTTCCAAGAAACACCTGAAGAACAAGACAGAGCTAAGGTTGCCGCTGGTTCACAGGTAAAAACTTCTAATAATTTGGCTTGTACATTGCATACAGAGTCTCTTTCAGTCTTTTCAGAAAAATCGGAAAGAAGAAGGGATGAAGATTTTCGTAATTGGATGTCTTACCAAAATAAGACTAAGCATTGGCGGCAAATTTGTGATATCACTACCCGGCAAAGATTTAAACTTCTGAAAAAACTCAATGCTCAAAAAGTCATTTCAATGTAAATTTCTTGCATGATCTTTATCGCCAAAAGCCTTGAGAGGAGCCAGCCATAAAACATAATTGGGTATCAGTTTTCTAACCCTTTGTCCTCTCTTGTCACAACTTTATCCTACCTTGTCGACGTTCTCACCCTCCTGCTTAAAACCCTCGAATGAACTTCCATCGTCGCCAAATTGCAATTTATATTTCTTTATCCACTGCACATCGTCCGCCCTCCCTTGAGTAGCTACGTACGTAATGCGTGTCTTGATTCGCAGGTCAACCAGTATCCACTGATTTTGGTTCACCTGATCAGGTGCTACTGCCCACGCACCTCTGTAAGTGCCGATGGCTGGAATATTCAGCCTTGCGCGGTCAGGGGAATGGTTACCATCCCACTGAGATGAGGCGGTCAGCTGCACTGATGTTATTTCACCGTTTTCCATTCCTAAGGGAGCCAAGCAAGCTAGACAGGAAAAAAGTAAGTTTCGTGCATTTACTATTAACCTTGATCGACACGGAGCGCATTCAGTGTGATAACTCATAGTGCCAACGATATTTTGAACTCTTTGACACCATGTGACACCGAAAGTCTGGTCATATTAGCTGTGAAAGACACAGTAGTCGTAACGTATTGCAGCTTTCAAAATAATATCTTGTATTGTCAGGGTGTTGGTTATAAATTTGATCAGTTTCGTTATACAGTCAAAGCCCACTTTACGGGCACCCACTTAACACGGACACCTCGGTATTACGGTTTGCTTTGCCCCTGGGGAAAGAAATCCCTTACATGGAGACTAACGGACACCCCGTTAATACGGCCACTTTCTATAACTCCCTCGGTGTCCGTATTCACCAATGCGGTTTGACTGTATTTCCCGGCACCGTGAAATTAAATTTTTCAATGTGCTTCGACTAACAGCCTGTTAACAAACCTGCGTGGCAGTTTCTTCCTCTGTAACCCGTCTGACAGAAGCAGTTATAGTTATTGACCAGATCGGTACATGTCGCACCATTCAAACAGGGTTGACTTAAACACTCATCGATATCTAAAAGGCATCGAAACACGTTAGAGAATAATGAAAAACTCCGACTGCCAAATCCAGCCGGATTGCATCTGAGATGTGGCTTAAAATTTGGAACGAAAGTTTCTGAAGTTTACTCATACCATTTTGTTGATAAGAAATGACATTAAGAACTTTATAAATTCTTGCATTTGGTTCACTGTGGCAACGGAACCATTCACAACGTTATAAACACTGAACGGTTCGAAAGAGGCAATGTTTTATCAACCCAAACTTTCTAATAGACGTGACTTCATTTTGCAAACTCATGCAAGTTACAATGTCCGAAATACTCTAACCATTAAGTAAGAAAATAGGTCAATCCCGTTCAGACTGTGAGCTATTTTGGACTTGGGAAGGGAAGGGGAAGGGGGATGTACGTAGGGTAAGCAACAAAGCTCATCCGCCTGAATCTCCTTAGACATCATAATGCGCTTTACACACTCATGTATTTCTAATTACTTCTTTACTACAAATGTATATACAGTAAGAGACCATGAAAATAAGAGAAACTCATTTAGAAGGAAGAAAAGTGAAGAAATAGAGCCTCGATTAAGCTAAGAATAGCTACCGTTGTACGCTCTCTAACCGGTGTACAGAGTTTAAGGTGAAGCGCAATTTTTTAGTAGAGGTTAGCTGTATACTAAATCTCACTTTCTTTAGTTTTCCATTGTTTTCATTTAAAAGGGAAAACTTTGGAAAGGAAATGAACGTGGGCTATGGCCGATTGGTTGAAACGTAGGGAAGTTGCCAATCAAAAAGGTCAAATCTATATCTAGTTGTTAGTACTGTCCAGATTTCTACATATTCATACTCATATATAGGTGTGGAACAAAACGTAGATTGTATGACAGGGAAACTGGACATTTTAAAGCCATGATTATTTACGAGTAGCTGTCATGCACACAGCGGCGTCTGTTATTGCAGACCACGTCACGTGAACTAGTGATAACTTGAAATGGAGTGGAAATACTAAACTATAGTTCTGGTACATGCTTTAAAAAAAATCTAGTGATATGGTCATGCTAAGCTTTGTTTACGTTGTACCGGATAGTTTTACGTGTTAACATGAAAAGCTATCCAGTAAAGCATGAACAGCAACGACCCGGGGCTGGGGCAAGTCGTTTAAACTTATAGAACATTCCGCCGGAGCGGTTGGCCGAGAGGGCTTGGTGCATTTGCTCCCAGTCTTCACTCCTAAATATTTGCTTTTGTGTCAGTAGGTTCCAGTCCTCGGTCCTACTTATTATTTTCAACTACGTCCCTAATACTTGTTCTGCGTGTGGCACATAACCTATCCCATATGTGACGCTCCAATCAGAGGTCGCTCCGTTACTGAAATCGCACCGAAATCACTGTTCTTGTGCGTGAACAGAAGGAGTATCCAGTATGGTTCCCGGCATTTTGTTCTATGTCCTTCGACTTAAAGCCATTTTAAAAAAGCTAACCTGTTTGGCAGTTCCTTCCTTGGTATCCCGCCTGACAGGAGCAACTATAGTTATTAACCTGATCGATGCATGTCGCACCATTCAAACAGGGTTGACTTAAGCATTCATTGATATCTGAAAGGCATTAAAAGAAGCACAGTGCCGTTAATTTATGGAAATAAAACCCTCATTCTCAAATTCTAAGGTTAATTGCATCTCTAATGCAGCTTGAAATTTAGAATTTCGGTCAAGTAAGATAACTGAGCCATTCAACGACGTCCAAAACATTCGACGGTTCGAACTAGGCAAAAAAAGGGCGTTTATTCTTTTTCACTTTTGAATAGTAAGTATTACCTTGAAAATATTAACAGTATAAAGCTGTTCATCTCGCATGGTTATTATAACGTAAGCTTGCTTTACAGAAATTTATGAAGAATGTTGATTTTCTAAAGATCTCTTTACTTAAATTTACCGATTTTTAAATGTGCAGTAAAGAAGGGCAGTGGATTGTTTTCATTATTGATCAAATAAGATATTTCATTTACCGATTTTTTTTATTTTTCGTATATACTGCATTCCGATATCAGCTGCTTTTTAAAAATGTAACTTTTTTCATGGGATGACGAGTCAATTGGGTTAAACTAAAATAGAATGGTGTGCTGTTTTACTAACCTGTCGTGCAATAAGAGTCTGTATAGCCTGGGGCGCAGATACAACCGTAATTATGCTCTTCATAATTTGGAAAACAACTTCCTGAGTTCTTGCATGGGTTACTTGAACATGGAGTCTAAAAAAAACCATGTTCATTGAACGTTACTTTGCATGTGATATCCATTTAACATCCAGGAAGTACGTACTACAAACATCCTCACTGGCAAGGACTCGGCGACAAAGTTACTTAAGGAATTACAATTCAAATAACTTTCCTTTTTCTGTAAATGTAGGCATTATATTTCATCCACACTTTTTTCTCTCATTATAATGTCATTTCTTTCTAGTCTTCAACTTTTAGCTCATTGTTTTCTTTAAAAATAAAAAAGCTCCTAAAAAGAGCATATCAGGTTTGATTTGCACTTGTTCTCGATGTTTTCATTTGCAGGGTAATGATGGTCATTAGACCTGGGATATTCAAGTTTAAGCATGAAAAGTCTCCGAGTCAACAACAGACAGTTAAACATTATTCACCAAAACCAATAGTCCGGCAGACTAGGACGAGGAAGATGGGTTCACTTTAAAGCATAGTATCTTTTACTGACATTTTTAACAATTGTCAGTCGTGCAGTCTTGGGGAATTTGATTTTTTTAATTGATCTGAAACCGCATATTAAATGTGGTGAATTTGACTAGGATGAAGCTTATTCGTCACTGAGATGCCAGTAGGTGTTAAAAAAGATCCTTCACTTCCAAATATATTTATCCTTACGAAATTGTTATAGGATATAAATACAATAAAAATTTTCATGATTCATCAACAGGACTGATTTTCCCGCTTGTTTTGCTTCAAAATTAATAAAAGCAAAAATAAAAAAAGTGGTCCATTTTGTTTAGGTTACTAATAGTAAAAATTTAAAAAGAAAAGGAATACCCCCCTTTCTTCAACATCTTACACGCCGCTTTAGGCAACGCTGGTTTCTTTTTCACTCTGAGGGCAAAATAACTTCAGTGTGCCACTGTTAGAACCAAAGCCAGTGCAGTCGCACAGCGTTCTCCAAATTGACTTGCTCGTTAATGTTCGTTGCCTCGTGCAGCACCACCTTTACAGACATGCAAACCATCGTACTTGTATACCACCTGCCTCTCTTGCCCCCTCTGCCCTTGGACTTGGCATGAACTCTCCAAAGAACTAAAACGTCTGATGAGTTGCGGATGTGAAACTGCTGCTGGCGGAGCAGGGAGAGTGACGGGCTGTAGAGACTCAGATACCTCATCCTTTCTTCGGTCCAGCCATAATCCGTGGGTTCATAGTCTGGCTGTAAGGTGCGCCTTCAGATGCAGCACTGGTAGACTCAGGGGTTTTGTTTCATGCCGGACATACGATTGTTTGTAGCCTGCGTAGCAAGCGTTTCCGCACAAGTTTGTCGAAAATTGAGAGTTGCTCTCGTCCCAACTTTCACGACAAACTTGGGTGGAAACACTTGAAACGCAGGCTACAAACAATCAACATGTAAAACTAAGGTCGCATGCCTGCGGCACGAACGGTGCAAGTACGCAAGCTGACATCTGCATTCGATACTTCCAAATGCTGCCTAAAATCCCGTACGGTAGTGTGCTTTTTTGAGTTTCGTTTTGTAAGGTTCATTTGTTGCAGACTAAGTGCACAGTTTGGGTATAGTTTTAGCTGCTTTTTTGCTTCCTTTCTTTGTTTTCCAAACTTTCCAAATGTCATGTAGTTATATCAGTTACTGAGTCATGCACTTTGTAGCATGCCAAAGCAAAAACTGTGGACTGGAGAAATACATCGTAAAAGTCAGCAGTTTTATTGCCAAGGAGACTTCAGCTGAATTTCCCTCACTGAAGAATTTTTAACCTTTTACCCGATGGGCGATACAGTTGGAGATGGCCAGTGTTACACCTTGGAAGTGCATGGGCTCGTTACATGTGGGGTATTGGACTGGCAAAGCTTTTTACCGTAACAGTTATGTCTACATCTTTCGGCTCTGCCTTTCTTAGTTGACTGCATCACCATGGGGATGTTTAGCCCTCTTTCAAGGTAATGGTACAGCTGCAGCAGAACATAGACATGTCTGTGTCATTTGCTTTGTTCTTCTCTTCCAGTGCTAATTATATTTCTTGTGCTGTGACGATTGTGTCTGCTTCGTGGTTTGTCTTGAGGCCCGATCTTGAGGTCGGCTCTTTAATTATCTTCAATCCTGGGGAATTCTCTACAGGCACGGCTTCATCTTGGCCAGTAATAACTAACTTATAACAATGACTTCCCAGTACATCAATGTCACCTTTTTGCATCGGGATTAAAAGGATCAATGCTTGTCTTCAGCTTTCTTTTAATAGGTAGGCTGTCTTTCTTGTCAGCTGCGATGCGCCTCCTTTTTCTATATGTGCCGAGTTTGCAGGTCTTACTCTCAGCTGCCTTTCTTCTAGTTCTTCCATGAGGTAGTCATGAGTTTGTATTGGCACTGAGTGGCGCTAGAATCATCCCTCATAAACATGGGATTCTTTTTCCTGATCATCATATTTGTTACACCAGCAAAACCTGCGGAAACGACCAGCGATGATCGGCGAAATCTTTGATTACAATTTTATTTTTTAGCTGCATTTTTAAGGGAAAATTTATATTTTTGTCTGGTCTGTTTAGTCAAACAGTTGGGAATTATGACATACCAGGGTGACTGATTGTGCAGCACGCCTTTGTCCTTAAAATGCTTGAATAAATTGATTTTTGCCGGTTAAAACAAATTAGCCGCATACGTTTGTGCGGTTTTCAATAACTTTGAATAAATTATGTTGACGGTCTTCCTTTGTCACAATTGTTAAAATGGTGGCGCGAGTCGCACTTTAATATAGGTGTGAAGAGTTAAATTTCCCCACTACGGCAAGAGCGTCAGTTGATGGATCAGTAAACAAGGAGTCCCATGCAAGCTGTTAGAGTATTGAAAAATACTATACAGTAAACACCCGCATATAAGAACCGATAGATTTTAGAACCTACAGGCTGAAATTTGACATTTAACAAGTTTATAAGAACTTGTTCAACCTGGCGAGGAAAAGAGGTTCTTACACAAAAGATCACCCCGATTTCGATTATCAAAATTCTCGATGTTAACTGCATTTGATTAAATCTCTAGTAATATGTTATTGTGTATATATTTAGCTTGGCAAGTACGTGTTTTTCATTTAGTTCTAAGCCATTATGTACTAGTAGTATGATATTTTTGTGAATGACAATGCTACGACAAACACTAGAAAATTAAGAACCTAATCAGCCTGATTTGTCAAAATTAAAGTATCCTGAAATACCTGACCAGCCTGATCTCGAAAATTATAGGTTATTATATGCGGGTGTTTACTGTATAATACCTTGCAAGATTCATAGCAAAAAGTCATCTTTTCTGCCGGACTACAAGATCTTTTATCGAAATCTAAAAGACTCTGTATTTAGAAAATGCATGTGTATATGAAACTATCGGATTTATATTTACCTTTATGCTGTAATGATGAAATTGCTGAGAATGGAATATTTTGCCCGCATTTCTGTACTTGTCTTCAGGTAAGAGTTCGCATTGCAGCTTTCCTTTTGCAGTCAATAACAAACCGAGATTGAATGAAGAGCACGGTGGGTTATTCACACAGGCCAAAGCACAATCTCGAGCTTTGTCCACTTCACAGGAAGATACTAACGGAGATCCTTGAAGATACTGAAATTTATGAACTGCAAAATATGCGTAAGACACCCCTTGTCGTCTTATGCCACTACCCGCAAGTATTAAACGCTCGCTTTGGTGTGTTACGAACGGATTTCGAACCAGAAAAAACATCAAGACTAGGCGAAGGTTAAACATTTTGCGTTAATAGCGATTATGTCGGGACGGTTTTAAGTTAAACGGCTCAAATCCTTTTAAAATTTATAAAGGGTGACGTACTTGGATTGAAAGATGAAAAACAAACGAAACACCTGTTTCATATTTTATGATCTTCGGTACGTTCAGAGAAAACAAATTATATAGCTTTTTTTACGTAAGTTTGTATATCAGTTTACGTTTATATACAATTTTACTTATTCCTTAAAGTTCTCTGTTCCAAATAGTCACTGCATTATTTTAACTCTAAACTAACTTTTAGATTGCTTTTATAATTATATATATTATCGATCGTATCCTAGTTACCTTGATTTTTATGGTGGTTGTTAATATGATTGATTTAATTTTGAATAATAACCACCTACAAACCGCGGCAAGTCATTGAAACCGTCGTCTTTTGACAACTGCAGTTTGCAAAATGAGAAGGATACGTACAAAGCCTAAATACAAATCTGTTTGCACTTTCTACACG
>CALNXI010000500.1:146594-174094 GCA_942486025.1 Porites evermanni | reverse complement strand
TCTTGGGAGGGGAACAAGAATTCTCCCAACAAGATCATATAAAAGATGAGATTCTCGTCAAATAAATATTTAATCTTGAGGGAAGAACAGTGATTCTTTTATCAAGATCGTTTGAAAAATTATGTCCTGCCCAGAAGAATATTCATTCTTGGGATGCACAGAACGATTCTTCCGAGAAGATTCCTTAAGACTGAGATTCTTCTCAAAAGAACTTTAATTTCTGTCTCACAAAAAGAAAAAGAATTCTTCCGAAAAGAACTAACCAAAACTAGTTTCTTCTAAAAAGAAATCTTAATCTTGGAGAAAGAACTAGGATTCTTCCGAGAAGATCCTTTAAGACTGAGATTCTTCTCAAAAGAACCTTCTGTCTCGCGAAAAGAAAAAAAATTCTTCCGAAAAGAACCAAGCAAAACGAGTTCTTCTTAAAAGAATTATTAATCTTGGGGGAAGAACTAGGATCCTTGTCTCGAGAATCATAATTCTTCTGCACAGAATTATAATTCTCCTCTGGGGAAGAAGAATCCGAAGATCTAAATTCTTCTTAACAGCAACAAAATTCTTTCCGTAAGAATATATTTTCTGTCGAGGAGAATTAAAACTAAGAGTGTAACTCAGAGTTAAATCCTTGTTCAAAAAAGACTTGTGATATTAAAAGATACCAAATTCCTGACCCTGGTTTCAGTTCACAAATACCTTAACTGTAATCTATAGACCCAAAATGTCAAACCCTCACCCAGTTTAAAAACAAAAGGAGTAAAAACGACATCCTTGTGGCGCCGCTAATACCCTAATTTCCACGTACAAATTCTTCAGTCTGATCTACTTTTATTTCATTATAAAATTATTTTCAAGATTTATATGAGATCAAAGCATTTTCCTTTTATGATCATTTTTTGATCTCTCCTTTCTCTTGATCGTGTATCGAAACTGTTAAGAGAAAATTGATGTTGCAACTATTGGTACTTAAAAGGATAAGCAAGTATCTTCTCCTCACAGGCTTTAAAAACTGTTCTAATTACCACTTCAACTTCATGAAGTAAAACAGAATTTTCTTACCTCAACTGAAGGCTGTCCCTCTCTCTTGTAAAACTGGAACGTCTGTCCATCGTTGCTATACTGCACCTTGTACTTTGTTACATATTGAAAAGGGGAGTAGGTATTTCTTCCCTGCGTAGCTATGTGTGTCACATTTAGGACTTTACCAACATCTATCTGAAGCCACTGGTTTGCATCGTTCGTCAAACTCAACCATGCACCTCTCTCCAGCGGTGATATTTCCTTTGTATGTAATCTCGATCGGTTCGTTGAATGGTAAGCATCATATTCTGAATACGCTGTTATCTGTGAGTCAGCTAAAGCGCCGCTCTCCATTCCAAGGGCTTGGATCTCTTCTGTATATGAAAAACACGCACGCATCATGATCGACAGAATATTTCAATTTGGGAGGACAATCCCAAAACCCCGTAAACTTTAGTTAAACTGACACAATTTTAATACACGAATAACAAAATAGACCAGTTCAACGCCCCACTGACGGAGTTGGATGTGTACATATACAATAATATATAGATTCCGCCAGGGCTAGACGCGAAGCCTCTTTTAATATACTTATATCTATTCTGAGAAATTTTCAACTTGAATCTGACGTTTGCAGTTCACAATAAACGTGACCCCCAATCTCTCTTTTACGAAGTATTATCCCGCAAACACATCTGAAATACAAATAAAAAAAATCTCCCAGCAAAAGCTTAAGAAACGCATGTTTAAAGCAAAAAGTGATAATTATGCATCAGCTTCGATCACTGTAGTAGAATTTTTCCAAACTAAATCACCGAATCCCCCACAACACCCCTTTGAGAAGTTCTAGGTCAGCCATTAAATTGCTGTTTCTGTAGCCCTGCGGTAGCAGCAATTTGCGGGTTACGGTTTCTGGGGTCAAAATTTCTTTCTTAATGGGAAGTCCTAAAAGAAAAATCGGGCCGACTTTTGTGTTCACTGTAAGCTTGTTATGTGTTTTCGTTTTGCGCCCAAACGAACAGTTATGTGTAAATTAGCCTTTACATTTATACCTCACAAATCATCTGATAGAAAATTTTAGCAAATCACTCATTTAACATTTTTCTCTACTACAACCTACATAAACTGTGCGGTACGTGTTTGGGTATTGTGCATTGCCTTTACTGAGAAAGCCTGCGTGAACTTTCAAAACCGCAGCCGTCTGTGATTGATTCGCGTTGACTTTATGCAACGCTTTCCTCAACTACAAATAACTAAACAAACCATCAAACCAGAATCTTGATTAGCAGCTGTATTTCATGTTATGGCAACATTAAAAGAACACAAAGTTTCAGTTGTCGATAAACAAACTCATCAAGATGTTGCACATACTTTGTAAATTTTTACGCAAATGCACGCAATCTGAGACTAGATTGGTTCCTGGAGCGTTACGAAAAGCGTGACCAAGCTAAAAGCAAAGCCTTCAAAATATATCTTGCAAAGGTTTTTGTCGTAAGTCAAACAAAAGAAACTTAAAGGGCCAAATATTTAAACGTAGTTTAGCCAGTGTTTTACCAAACCGCGTTCTAACTCATTTACAATTTGCCCAACGATTTTATCTAAACATCATTTATTGTGAACAGTTTTATGAAAGCACATAGAGAAGACTAGAAAAGCATTTATCTTCAAACAACCCACCAAAGTTAGACTTCGTTTAAATATTTGGCCCAAACAGTTGCAGTGGAACAACTCCATTGGCTGCCTATAAACGAACAGGTTTTAAAAAATTGGCCAAGACAAACGCAAAACTCTTCTTACTTAGTCACTCCCTGATAGTCTACGTACGGACGTACGGGTAGGCCTACGCTGATGTCGCACCGACAGGTTTCCAATTTATGGAGGCCCCCTAAAAATAACGCTAGTGTAGGTTTCTACCGACGCTCTTTCCGCGAAATATTGCCAGTGGTAACACCTTCCGATCATGTCTCGCAAAACTTTTGTTGCAGTAACCTTTGCAGAAAGATTGAAGCTCTGCTTTTTGCAGCTATTCATTCATTCCAGGGATTTTATATTGAAAAACTCTCGCAAAAGTTGCATGAGACATTACCTGGTGTAACAATTCTTTTAAAATCCCGAGTCTCCGAGTCGCGGAACGCGTGGACAGTAGGTACCAAAATGAGAAGTTGTCCTAAAAAGGGTAGTATCACCCAGATGTAGAGCCTGCTAAAAGTGCCAAGCCATAACAGCAACTGGACAAAAAGGTGGAAAAAACTTGAATACCCCAGGTCGACGATTTCAAGTCGGACTTTCAAGGTTTTCAGTGTTATCTGGGAAATTTTTTGCTCAAGAATCTTTGATTGTGGCTCCTTGGAGAATTTATTAACTCATTGACGTGACGCCTAGCACTTTTTACGTTTTCGAGTGATTTTCTACATACAAACAATCCATAGGATTTCGTGACTCCGTATTTGAGGTTACCATTTCTGACGCACTGAAGGCTCGTGTGTTCTGCAAACGTTATTCTGACAAAGTTGAGCTATAATAACGATTGCAGTTTGGTTGGTATGCGATTTTTGGTAAGTTTACAGCATTTTTCATCTTTATTGGCTGCCTCATGAGCATCAGTAAGCGTAACAACAGCTAACAGTCCACTTTCTTAAAGAAGCGAGTAAGGTAATATTCTGCTTTTGTGAATTTGGCTTGTTGCTCGAGGAACTGGAAAAATGGCCGCGCCGAAACGAAGTACCTTTGGGACTCGACTACTGACGAATTTCTTGACCTACCAGGGCATATTTTTGAATTTGGGACCACTGAGAATTACAACAAGCGCGAAATTTCCTTGTTAGGTCGGAGTGGCTGTGGACTTGGGATAAATGTGAAAAGAGTGGGAGCAGGAACGAACGCTGTCAAAAAATCTATTTCCCAGCATGCAATTTAGCAATGATGTTGAAAATCGAGACAAGACCAGGATGCACTAGAACAAAAAGCTGTAGCTCGGCCCGGGAAACTAATAAGTACAAAAAAGTCACTTCTAAGTAAGAACAAGGAACTGAATTTTAGTGTGATGTTGACTTTTGGTTTTGCAACGATGATTTCTGTAAAAATCCTGAAGGCAATAAAACGTGATCTTCGTCGTTTTTCTATGACGTTGAAAAAGGTCATTTTTTTCTTGTCCAAATTCAAAAGGTAATATTTTGCAAAAAGCACTGACTTTTTGGGGAGATAATTGGAAATCCCAATTTGAAGGACTTTTTACTCAATGCTCACAACTGACAGTTAAAGCAATGTTGACGCAATTGAGAAAGTTGCAAGGTTTTAAAGTAGGTAGTCTTTTACGGCCGGTTTTGGCCAGCACGACCGTCAATGGGTTAAAGTTTTTTTTCCCTTGAATCCTCATAATTAGAATATAGTTCATACGAAAACATGGGATAATTATGATACTGCCTCCTTAGGCTCCTTCCTTATCTTCCTCATCTGCGTTCTACGTCATACACGCGCCTTTCCCCAAGACATGAAAGAGTACTGTACCTAAACAACCATACAACTCCATCCTCAAGGATATGGTATGCTGCCATTCAGTTGGTTTTAACCTGAGGTATCGTGCTTTTATAGGTGGAATAAGAACATTTGTCACGACTGTCTCTTGGTCAGTGTTGCCGGGAAACACCTGAATAAAAAAGAGAAAAAGAGTTAGTTGTTTCTGGTTAAAGGACCTTTCCCTCTTATCCTTTTTCCTCTCTTGTCGCATCTTAATCCTACCTTGTCGACGCTTTCACCCTCTTGCTTGAAACCCTCGAATGAACTTCCATCGTCACCGAATCGCAATCGATATTTCTTTACCCATGACACATCGTCAGGATCCTGGATATCGTCCGCCCTTCCTTGAGTTGCTACGTACGTGATGCGTGTCTTGATTCGCAGGTCAACCTGTATCCACTGATTTTGGTTATTCTGTGCCACTGACCACGCCCCACTGCCGTTAACGTTCGCCTGGATGTTCAACCTCGCGCGGTTTATAGAGTTGTACCAACTATACTGAGATGACGCGTTCAGCTGCGCTGATGTTATTCTACCGTTTTCCATTCCCAGGGGAGCTAAGCAAGCTAAACAGGAACAAAAGCAAGTTTCAAACATGTCAAACACTGTTATTTGCTGCAGTAGCAGCAAATCATTGTTTTCGCGGTTCTATAAGTACTGTTGACAGTCGTCATTTCGGTATCAAAAGGGCTTATCACCACATAGAAATTTTAGAGAGCCATCCATTTAACCTCAGATTTCAATAGCAGTATCTGAGAATCAAACTAAATTTTATTAAACACTGAAGAATAAAACCCAGCGAAAAGAGTTTAAAGTTTCGATGCCACCATGACTTCATCATCAAGTAGAAAGATAAAACAATCTAAAACCAAGGAAAATCTCTCTGCGCCTTAGATTTTCATTAATTAAGTTTTGAAACCTGTTATTGGCCACTGGAAAAGCGTAGGTAGTAGAATTTGTATGATTTTGCGTGAAGGCGTAAGTGAGACTTCTCGTAAGGAATCTGCTTCTATGGACGCCATAGCGGCATTAAGGGGAGATCTTACTAAGCTGGGTCTTAGCTTCTAATCATAGACAAAGTTTTTGGGAACTACCACTTATAAATACAGGATGTTTAGAGTCGGAAAATCCTCCTCATCCGTAATGGAAAACTGAAAAAAGTTACAGTTAAGTTATGGCATGGAATGGCACTGTATCATTGAGGGCGCCTTTTATAGAATTTAAGCTTATTATCTGATCTAAGTAAAATATTCTGCCGTTTTACTAACCTGTCGTGCAATAAGGGTCTCTATAGCCTGGGGCGCAGATACAACGGTAATTATGCTCTTCATAATTTGGGAAACAAATTCCTGGGTTTTTGCATGGGTTACTTGAACATGGTGTCTACCAAAAAAATACCAATTCATAGGTTAACACAAACGTTTATAAAAATCTCAAAAACTGCCTCTGTTTACTATTCTGATAGTAAAATCAAAATCAACGTAGGTAGACAAGCCTGAGTTATTATTTAGCAGTGGTAATAACATCAATTAAGTCACCGACACTTTCCATTTCCAAAGTGGAAGACGGACCGTTTTAAGAACACTTTTATTTTGTCATCGTGCCTAAAGTAGAATTCAATGATTCCGTTTTAATGCTTTTATATATTATATTCATGAATTTTTAATATTGATATGTTGTAAATTATTCTATTTTATCTTTCTGTGTTTTGGAATGTCGTTTTGTTGGGAGAATTGTTCAGTCATATCAGGTCGAACCATTGCGTCATAAATAATTTTGCAAGTGATCGCCACACTTAACGATCAAGGAAGTACCTATACCGCAGACACCGCGGCAGCGACTCCGCGACTAAGTTATTTTGAAGTAATAATATTAAGTACATCCTTCCCTTTTTCTACAAATGTAGGCTGTAAATTTGATTCACTCTTACAATTTAAAGACTTTTAGCTCATCCCTTTTTCGTACTTTCGTCTGATTGTGAACGTCACTCAATGCGCAGGTGTTGCCATTCGCCAAATGCTCATGTTCATCATTGCGTTGAAAAAGGTATCGGCATGTGTAATCTGCTTTAGAGGCTGCAATTCAGCGAGAACGATATTGGGCTGCCTGTGACCCAGCCCAATCATGGAATGGCCTTTAATTCTCCGTCGAAAAAAAGAGAAAATGTCGGACGGATCACCCAGAAGGCGGTGAATGTCCCAGCCCTTCTCCATTATGAAAGCCATGTAAATACTAGCTTGCGTTGCAACCAGACTTGTTACCTAGATAGAGAACTCAAGACTGTCTGCGACGCAAGTGCAAATGCCAGATAAGAAACGATTCCCGCCACCTGCCCTAACCAAATATCCTTAGTCCCAATATCAAAAAGAAGTTTGTGTCGATTAAAAAATGCAACCATTCGTATCATTGTTCTGTTCAAAGATTAAAGAACAGCTGACGTTCCAAACGAATGCAGCTTTCCGAACTAAAGCTTGGAAAGAAAAAAAACCGGTGATCTGAGACCAGCGTTAACAAGTAAAGACAAAATTACAAAGGCCAAACCACCCCTAATTTATCAACAATTCTTTGTATACGAATACAAATGTGATCTGAGCTGTACAATGGGCACACAAGCCAACAGCTTTTTTCAGTTCATACAAACATTTGACGATTGGTAAACACCTGCGCAACCGCGCCCTACACAATCAGACGATTAAAGATTTACCATGCCGAAGAAATTTCGTGGAAAATATCTGGATTGCTTAATCGATCTAAGAAATCCTCTTTATCATAGAAAAGAAACCTTAACTTTTGAAACCCAATTTGACCATGTGAAAGTAGTACCATTTAAATGATAATTAACTGACATATCTCTTGTAATCATGTGCAATTATAAAACTGCATAATTTATATAATGAACTCTTAAAATTCAGAGGAATACGAATTTGAAAATGATAACAAGAAAAAGCGTCTTTTAGATTACATTCGCAATTTTAACTCTTACATCAGCATACCAGGCTCGATTCGTACTTGTCCTTGAAATTGTGATTATTATGTGTAGGCTTTGCAGGGATGGTCATCAGCCCTCGGATACTAGTTTAAACATGAAATGTCCCCGAGGCAAAAAAAAAAAACTCTTGTCACTCTCCATCTAGCAAATGTGTTTACAAAGACGGCGGAGCAGGTGGGGACCGGGGGTGGGTTAGCACCCCACTTTTTTCAAAATAGATAAAGACTCACTAAGATAGAGTCATTTCAGCCTCCTTACTTCAATGCAGCACTCGTCACCCTCCCCAAACAAACACCCCCCTCCACTTGGAACAATGTTATATGTCCTTGGTATACGCAGCTAAAGTAATATATTTACCTTGATGCTGTAATGATGAAATTGCTGTGAAGGGAATATTCTGCTCGCATTTCTGTACTTGTGATCAGTTAACAGTTCGCAAGGCAGCTTTCCCTTTGCTGTCAACAACAAACCAAGGTTGAATGAAAAGCAGGATGGGTTATTCAGACACGCTAGAGCACAATCACTAAATTTATCTACTTCTCGGGAAGAACCTAACAGAGATCCTTGAAGATACTGAAATTTATGGACTGCAAAATTGGCGTAAGACACGCCTTGTCGCCTTATGCCACGATTAACTGGTATTAAACCCTCGCTTTGGTATGTTACTAAAGGAGATCGAAAGAGAAAATACAGAAAGTAAGGGCGAAAGTAAACCATTTTGCCTAATGACGATTACGTCGAGACGGCTCAGTTTTGATATTTCGACTGCTAATGTGTATTTAAAAATTAAGAGGGGGCGTATTTTAATCATAGATGAATGACAAACGTATAAACACCTTTTTCATTGTTTTTTTTTTATGATCTTTGCTACGTTACGCAACTAATGTATCGCTCAAACTGTTTTGTTTGAAAAGGAATCTGTTCCAAATAGTTTCCTTTTATTTACATTCTAACCTATATTTTATCATGATGGAATATATCAGGATCGCAGCAGGGTGGTTATCGTGGCTATTAATAATTAATACAATGAATATTAATAGTTGATTAAATCTTGAATTATCACCTACAGTCCGTGACTAATGGCGTCTCTTGGCGTCGACTGTTCGCAGTATGAGTAATGTGATATGGAGGTAAATTTAAACAGTTTAGAAACGAAGACTTTAAAACACTAAAACGAAGAACCCTAAAAAAAAAAGATACTTAAAAACTTCTTGAACACTAATGGTCACTGATAAATAATAACAGATAACAGCAATTACCACACGTATATAATCTTGAGGACATTCAAATGAAATTCATGTAAGATCCCTCAAAGAAAATTACAATACATACAAATTAACACTAATAGGTTCCTAATTATACTTTTTCGTAAGTCACAATTACTAAGTACATGTATCTCTTAGTCACTAAGCCAGGGTTCATACAAAAATTGCACCCATTTTTCAAGGACTTTTCAAGGACCACATTGGATTTTCAAGGACCACTTACTAGGAATATAATAGAGAGGAGAAGTGTGATGTCACGTTACCATGGTAGCACTATTTCTGGATGACAACAAAACCAACGACGACGGCGACGGCAAGGAGATCGGCAAAAAATGATATGTTTATATTAACAAACAACAACTTTACATTTGCATCACGCTATTTTGTACATTTTTATGCCTTCGTTGCACCACTACGACATGAAACTTCCTAATTTCACGAACTCTCTTTATGGAGTAGGTGAACACAACACAAAAATTGTCCCTTTTATTTTCTAAACTTAGATAACGTTAGATATGGTCCCACAGAAAATTTCACCAAGATTTGCCAAATTAAATGAAATTGAATGAGATCGATGAAGTTTGAAATAGTGCGAATAGACTCTTAAGTGACTTTTTCGGTTAGTTGTCATCCAAAAATTTTGCTACCATGGCAACGTGACGAAACGATTTCTTGTCTCTGTTTCAAAGACTGTACAAATATGCACATTCCCAGTCTATTTTAATAACACTTTAAGTCTTGAACTGTTTGCTTCACCAACTTGTCTATACAGTTTTCAGTTCACTTGTCTTTAATTGATAATTACCTATTGCATAAAACATAGAGCACTTTATGTAAACAACCTTTAAATTATCTTAGCTATGATTTATATTCTGTCTTGGACGACCAAAAAGCATCAAATAATTCTTTCCAGGCCATTACATTCAAAGTTGAAGAAAATTCAAGGACTTTTCAAGGACTTGGATAGAAATTTAAGGGCTTTTCAAGGAAAAATGGAATTCAAGGACTTTTCACGGACTTCCCCTAAAATTCAAGGACTTTTCAAGACTGTGCGAGCCCAATAAGCGGTAACATAAACAACAGTGGTTTGTATGAACTAGTTTCTGTCTCACAGGGCTGCATGGATCCAGGAAAAGGGTTGAGGGGTTTGCATCCCCAACTCCAACCCCCACCCCTTTGGAAGGTATCGAAATTTTCTGGCCACCCATGTCTATCTAATTTTCATTTCAGAAATCGATGTCCAAGCTATCTCGCTGTGTACTTTTGGTCAGTGTAAGACTGGTTATAGGTTTATGGGTTTATGGGTTTGCAATTTTAACTAGGCGGAGTAGAGAGTTTTTCATCATCTTGGGTTTTGCAGAACGGAATTTTGCCTGTTTTTTCCTCCTTTCAAGTTTTGAATTTACCAGTTCGTCATCCTTCCTCTCCACGTACTATCCATTAATACGCGCATGCGCATACTATTCATACTAGCTAGGTACCTTAGTTCTCTAATCTAAGAGTGTCTTAATGAGGTTACCGGTCTGCCGTCAAAGAGGTAGTTTTTTAACCTTATATTTATAAAAAAAAACGTAAAAAAGTTTTCAAGGTATTTAAATCTCGCCTCTTCAACTCATCTACAAGGACTGGCTCGTGAAGAATCTCCAAACTGGAAAAACCAGTCCCCGTGTTCTCAAAAACACTCTTTACGAGAGCTTACAACTAGTACTTGCTTCTGAAAATATTTCCAAATTTTATAAGTGAAAGGCCAAGACGACCTTCACAAAACAACTGTTAATATCAACTTATACAGAAATTTATATTTACCTCAACTCTCCCACTAAATAACCGTCAACTGCGCGTCAAAGCTACCACCCCATATTGCATTGAGCATCTCATCTAACTGTGTTAAGTACTGTTTAAAAAAAGAGCAAGAGTGTGTGCACTCGCCTCGAGTTGTTAAACATGATAATACATAGAGTGGTTTTCGTTTGAGTGTCGTAAAACCAAAACCAAAGTAATTACTCTGGCCAATCACATAGGACACAGACAATACATTGAACCAATCAAACCTCGAAGTAATTACATGTGGCTGACGCAAAGCGCGGGAAAATGCATGCGAGCGCGTCACAATTGGCTTTGGTTTTACTTCTGATTGGATGAAAAGGTGGCGCGAATCTTTTAAGCCAATCGTATCGTGTAGAAAGTGCAAAACCAATTACTTTTCGACGCTCAAATGAAAACCGCTCTAATGTGTGTTTTTTGAACGGCTTCAAAATCTCTGATATAGACCATCCATTCTCGACTAATATTTAGATTTGGGGTTATTTTGGTCTAAAAAAGTGGACGTAAGGTTTTGCCGTGTCTTTATCACGGGTTTATCAGATATAAGACACTCGTTAAGCATTAATTTCTTTTGTTTTTTCTTTATGAATTATTAATGAGTTTGAATTATTTATAGACAATACATCTATAAAGCAGCAATACGTGAAATATTTATTTCTTAAATCATTTACATGACGAATTGCTATAATTATTATTTAGTACTGAACGAATACTTCAGTACACGTGCTTAATAATAAATATCATGCGCTACTAAGTACTTACATTTTACGTCATTTACATCGTCCTTTTCTATAAGTACTTAGGTACCTTTTCAAACTTTTACAACAAAGGTTTATTGCTCTCAAACTCGCAACAAGAGCTGACAATAGCGGTGACAGCATAAACAGAGCATTTTATGCCATGTCTAAGCCGATAAGAAACGGAACCAACATCTTTAAAATGTTTTGAAGCTCAAGAATCTGTAGGTAGCAAGAGTTTTTCCATTTCCTTTGGGGGTTGAGAAACGAGGTATAGTTCTGTCCTACACAAGTTTGAGAACCTTTGTCTACAAGGGGGAAAAATTGTTACATTGTGGTATCATAAAAAAAATTTGTTTGTTAATGCGTGAATTAAATTTAAAAGTGGAATCGCCAAGCATTAAACGCTCTAAACTGCAATGAACCTTAGTTTGGTATTAATATTTTCATCTTAACGTCAATATTTGCAACCATTTCCAAACTTGAACACAATCCGTTGTTTACAGACTGTGAGAAATATTTGAAAATACCAGTTGAATAAATGTCGCACCAGCTAAAGGGAACGTTTGCGTCGGGTTCTCTAAGTGCCTTAATTTACAGAGTAGTCGTCGTACTAGTTATTCCCGGATTAGGTATGCCCAGGAACATATCATCTTCTCGAGTTCCATCCCGATTCCAGCGCAGAGTGAAAAATTCGATGTTGGTGACTAGCTTGGTCGGGTGGTATGAATTCTCTCTGTTGCGTCTAAAATGAAGCATGATAATATATGAGCAAAATAAATATATTACAGGTAAATTATTCATATATATTATCCTTCCCTTTTTACACTCAATAAAGTTAAAGTGATAAAATTGTACTTGTATATCCAGAAATTGGTTTTTCTTCTACTATTTCAAGTTGCCGACTTCAAGGTTAAAAAGTGTTCTGCCGCCTTAAAGATTTGAGGATCAGCTTACGTTTCTGGGCCAATGCCACCTACTTAACCCTCCCCTAACGAAAGGTTAACACTAACGTCTCCATGACTTTGGGCAAAATGATGGGTTAGGGTAAGGATGGGTAGCTTTTCCTATTAGACTATTGTTTACTAATAGTACATGACTGAATGGGACTACCACTTAGTGAAAAGGAAAACTTTTTTGCTTGGACGTGAAGAAAAAATAGTCAGCTTGATAGATTACAAATTAAAGTAATTTTGTGTTTAGGTGTGCAGAGGTAATCTACCTTACTTTAAAGCTAAACGGCCATAGGTGGAAAGACCACTGCCTAGTTCGTAGGCCTCATTATTCAGTGCAGCCCATGCGTTTCTGGTCACGTGGTCCGAGCGAGTTTTACGTCACCGAAATGCATTGACCGAGAATTTCTGGGAAGACGCCGTACAAAGACCAGGCAAGAAAGAGCATAGTATTTACATCTGAATCTTATAACAGATATTTCTAATTCAGGAAAGGAATTTATGTGAATTGCTTGAAGTGGATTCTGTGAAGCGAAGCCTGGACACACACATGCATTTAGTGAGTTGAACAGTGATTTCTCGATTAGAATACTGGGAAATCGCTCTTATTTTCCTTCCACAGTTAGAGCCAGCAGCCCATTTCTGGTTGAAGCTCAAGAGCACAAGTAATTTTTTTCTATAAATTATGGTAATGAATTTCCTCAGTGTCGTACAATAATTGCTCACACGATTGGAAAATGAGAGCAATAACCAACCGGCCTTGGAACTAACATAAATTTTCTGAGCCTGAAATCATGAAATACCCTAACTCCAAAGTTGCCATCGCATCTCGCTTTCGTAAACAACAGAAATGCATATAAAAGCCACTGAAATATACACCTAATTGCAATAACATTGCCATGCAAAAAGGGAATTGAAAAAGCCTGATAGGAATGAATGTTGCACGCTTACTACATTCAGGGATCTGGTTTGACGAGAGAATGAACAGGAGATTATATCATCTTTACAAGGGCTAATATCATTATTTACTTCAAATGGTACAAATGAAGTATGTATTGGTCTGGCAGAATGTTTCAGAATTTTCAAATATCAAAACACAGTTTGCGTGGCTTATTAATTACTATTTGGCTTTCTATGTTTTAGCTTTCGCTCATTTGTATAACAACGTTATTGCAATCAAGTGTATGTGCAGTTATAATAATATCATTCTCATCTTATTACCTGAACAAGGCGATCATTACCATAACCATGACGAACGCTATAGTAGCGGAGACACCAATTATTATCCATTTATTCTGCAACTTGTCAATCTGGGATTCACGAGAAGGTGGACTGATTCTGTCTTCTTTGAGGTACGCCTGAATGTTGTAAACTTCTTTTTTAATCGACGAAGACAATACCGCCACAGATTCCTTAAGAGCGTCTACTAAGGCATTTTGATTCATGACGTAGCCTTCTCCTTGACTGTTCTGAAGTATCACGTAAAAGGCCACAACAAGATAGGAACGTTGTTCTTTTGGGAATTTCTTTAGCAACTCAACACTTCCAGTAAGCGTCTCACCACTTACAGACCTGCAGAAAATAATGAAGACAAAATGGCCTTGATGTATAAGCTAGACTGTGAGAAGAAGATGTCACAAACATTATTACATAATACACCGCTCCTATAAATGCATGGTGATACATATCCACGGATATCCAAAATTGACCGCTCAAGGTCAGTAAACAACTCCACCGGCATGAGTTATCCCACTGAAATTCCACAACGCGATCCTATAGCGGCTGTTTTCGAGAATTTTTTAATTTGTTGTATAGATTAGAGTAGTTTTAACTTTGAGCCTCTCCTTATTTTACTAGATAACATAAAAACGTTTCTACCTCACCTTTTGACAACTGCAGTATTATAGCACTCAGCGTCCTTTCCCTGTTCGCAATACGCTACAGCAACTCGGGTGACAGCGTCCTTAAATGAGATGGATAGTCCTCCACGCCACTTAAAAGGATAAGAGCATGTGAGTTCGTAGGCTAGCCCTTTTTTTCCTTTTATCCTCTAGGTTTCTAGGTCGATAGTACTTATTTTTTAATTCTCGAACGAAGAAAGGATGTAGGGGATACCTGGGTGCCACCCCTTGGGCGTCTTTCCAAAATTTTCTTTTAGCTTGAAAGCTCTTTGCGTAAACCCGGATTGTCGACAAACTCAAAGATGCTCCAATTTCGGCGCAATTCTATCACATCACAATTTCCATGCATTGTAATTTCTTATAACAATATAAATTGCATCTATTACAACTTATCAAAGGCTATCTATTAAATTTTTAATCTCTGCAAAATGATATATAAAGCAAAGCAGAAAAACCAAAAGAAACATCCATCTGCCCAGGCATAGTTTTGTAAGTTTAATTTATGTCAATGAGGAGAAATGTATTTTCTCCTCAGTTCTTGTGTGACAGTAGTATCTAAGGGGCTGAGTCAAGCTCCTTTTTGTGGCAGAAAGACAGATTGAAATGTAGATGACACCAGATTGTTTCATTCCACGAATAAAAGACGTGCCAAGATGAATTTCAGCATTTTTGAGCACTAAGGGAGTTCATGTTACCTGTAGGCATATTTTTTTTCCTTACCTCATTCATTGTCCATGGAAGATAAGCATAGCAAGTGTTTATCTCATAATGTCAATGAGGTTTTTAACGCGCCAAATTTTATGGCCAGTTCTTAAGCAAACTACACTAAATTACAGCAAATTTATACAGGATCTTGCATTAAAGGAAAGATTAAAATCTACCTCTTCTAAATTGGTATCCTTTAAGGTCATGGCAACCGCATTATTTATGCCGTCTTTAGGAACCAGGTCTGTTTTGACGGAAAACGTTGGCGCACTTGTTTGAAACCGTGCTTTAATTTCTGGGAAGTTCTCTAAGGAAAAAATATATTTGTTTATGCGTGTGAAGAAGTACTGTTGGTAGCTTGTTCAACAAATGAAATAAGTCGAAAATTAGCCTCGAGATCTAAGCTTCTTTGCAAAAATGTAATTGTATTAACACTAATTCAGACAGCATATATAAATCATCGCCTTTCTGGGGCTTGTGTTGATTCAAAGAGGTACCGCCACTATTAACGATCCTGTGACTATGGAGATCTTTTTGTTCACTTCTTAGTGCGAACGACCGTTAGATTACGAGGGAGCAATGAAAATGGGTAATTTTTCTACCCGATCAGTCAGGTCGGTCAGTTTGGAACAACTTTAAGAGTTAATTTTCACTCCAGACTTCTTTTGGTAAACCAAAGCGTTTCACTAAACTGACTTCTGAATACTGTCTGACCAAAACGAGCAACTAGATAGTGCATTTTAAAAATTGGAGGATGTTTACAAGTAATTATCATCAGCGTCAACAGCTTCATGATGCTGTCTGTAGAAATTTCTTTTACAAAAAATTTAAATATTTGTTGATATTATAATAATGATTCAAGTTAGCAGTTCTAAGAATGACTTACGTATTACCTTCGCATGTATTATTAACACGCTGAAAGCCGTGTTGACAATCACAGCGAAAAGATCCAATGGTGTTAAAACAGACATCTAATGGTCCTGCACAGTATAGCTCATCGATCAAACCACATTCATCAATATCTGAAACAAACAAAAAACAGCGTTAAAACCTACTAAAAGAGCACAAGTCATAAACTGAACATTAGTGTGGAACGACAGGGGGTAGGGGTCCGGAAGACACTGGGACCGGGAGTTTGGACCCCCTGTCCCCACTTATGCACTTATGTACTTTTGAGTATCCCCTCCCGCACCCCCAGCGAAGACTCTTGACAGCATTTCTCTGACGACAAGAAGGTGAACTGAGAAACTAAAAACAGGCGTGTTACGTACTGACAACTCTTTCCATTAACTCTATAACAGTTTTCATTACCATTGCATGTAACGCCATCTGAGGATAAAGTGAAGCCAGGGCGACAGGAGCACTTGTAACTTCCGTCGCTGTTGTGGCATAGTTGAGAGCACTTGTGTTTATGTGTTGTGCATTCATTGATATCTGTACACAAAAGAAAAATTGCTCACCATCGAAAAAAGAAAAGACTGACCATATCAAGAGGTGCAACCCAGCATGGAACAATTCAGTAATTTAGAAAATTTTGTCCTGACACGGTGGTTTTTGTCTTTTTTAAACGCATCAAAAGATTGGGGGTTTTGGCTTTGTGATACCCGATACCAGTCACGAGGAAGTTAAACACATTAAGCTTTGCATTGGATTTCTTCAAAAATGACATAAAACTCAAACTGTTTAAAACGCATGCAGGCATAGAGCATAATTGCTTTATCAATTCATTTTTAACTCTTTGGATATCCATTGTAACATTTTTTCTCGTGCTGCGATGAAGGAAGTAGGAATGAAAGAGGAAGTATATTTCACATACACTCAGTTTGTGTTGTAGCATTTTGAGGCTGTTTAAGTAGATGACCTTCTTAACCGTCGTATGCTAAGAATGTATCACATACTATACATATTAAAAACAGCTCCTAGTGAAATTATGCTCTTTAATTATGTTTTTCCTACCGTGGCAAGTTTTTCCATCATTGTCGAGGTCGTACCCTTTGTGACAAGAACATTTTGGCAGCCCATGAACCATGGCACAAACCTGCTGGCAGCCTGTCGCTGTGGCGTTGCAGCTCAAAATTGCTGAAGAAAAAATAAAGGAATAAGCGAACTTAATACAACTTTTAATAAGGGATTAGCTTTCCCAGAAGAGTATTCGCGGTGCACTGGGGTATCTAGCCCTTTTTGGAAGGGTTTCTTTTACTTACGTATGCAAACGGTGTTGTCATTAGGGTCTACTTGGAATCCTTCGAAACATGTACAGTTTCGACCTCCAGGGAAGTTTGAACAGTTATGCATGCAATCATTGAAATCCATTATTATTCAACACAAGTTATTAGTAATTATTACAGCAATTTGGCAAACGTTTGTTTCACGGAACATTTTAGCCGAGAGCTACATCAACATTAACTAATTAGTTTTTTCGAAAATCGTCGTGGTTTTTTGTCTTTAAAGTTAGTACCATTGGTATGTAAATCACATGATAGCCTGATTGTTGTTGGAAGCATTAACCTGTAACGAATTAATAAGTTGTGGTTCGCTTTTATCCTTGGTTTAAAATTTATCTTCTTTAGTTAGAGAGGTTGGTGGAAGTAAGACCCTTAACGAATTTAACAAATTTCTGCTAAGTAATGCTACGTGCTACTGGTTTTTGGCGCAAACTAATGTTACTTACAAAGATTAGTTTAGAATGTGACGGATTGCGCAAGATAGAATACTGCAGATAAATTGAGTAAAAAATGGAGTGATTTTTGGTTGTTTTTACCTTTACAGCTGGTGTGATCATTGTCGAGTTGGTAACCATGGTTACAGTCACACAAATAGGATCCCGGAGAGTTTATACAAAGTTGGCTACATTTGGACACGTTTAAAGCACACTCGTCGATATCTGTCGAAAACAATACAACATTCATTTATTCTTTTATTCTTGTTTACATTAGTTGATCCTTCCATGACAACCTTTTCAAATGTTGTTTCGTACCTTCACATATCGCTCCATCCCCACGGTATCCCGCGGGACACGGGTCGCACCTATATCCCGCCTTACCCCCTGAAGAGTTGAGATCATGACACTTGACACCAGGAAAACAAGGCTGGTTGTTCTCCACGCATGCGTCGATTTTACTTTTACAAAACTGTCCCGTAAATCCCGAGGGACATCCGCATGACAGGATGATAAATCTAGCACCACTTTCTCGTTGAATCTGAACGACCTCGTCCTCGATACATCTGGATGGATGTTTACAGGGGCACAGCACAATCATTGGGCGGAGCTCTGATGAAGACCCATCGCTGCCAGTCACGTCAAACACGGGCTCCACCTAATTCGAAGTAACAGAGGCCAAAGTAGATGAGTTATCGGTAGGAATTATAACTATAAAGCTGACGAGCAATATCAGGCATTTTAGATAGCTCTTTAGCCTTCTCGCTCTATAAATGGCCAAAGTAGAAGATTCCCAACAATTTAAGATTTAAATAATGAAGAAAAGAGAATCGACGAACTTAGTGCAAAGCCTTGGGAGTAAAGGTAGAAGTTGACTCAGATATTACACAATTTCTATACTGGTATGCAATACGATGACTTACTGTCTGGGTAGATATGGGATGCCAACGAATAACCAGGTACTGTGATGTATTAGCAACAATTTCAACATTTGGAAAATTCCATACTGTAAACACGAAGTAGTCGCTTGAGTTATGTTCAGCTGTGATGTTCAATTCAATCGTTTGATTGATGGTAGCGTTGATGACGTTTGGTCCGTGAATTCTGGGAGGGAAAGATGCTGCGAAGAGAACAAGAAGGTAAGACCTTATTATCAAGAATATGTGTTTAAGAGAACAGAATTATTGCAAGGGATGTATGGCAGTGTACATGCAACGTAGTGTTACATACGTAAATGACAAGGTTCTAACAAAAACAGTTGCCAGAGTATGCCTTGGAACAGACAAAACTAATTGATAATTCTAATCGTTTTGTAATTTTTATATCCTTTTTCTAAAATACGTTTGATTTTATTTTCCGAAAGGAATCACGAGCCCTTGAAATTTGGCCGGTGCGTCACTAATTCTAAGCTATTTGCAGGTTTTTTTTGAGACCCTATGCTCACAACTTACCTTTTTATTTCAAACGACAGTCTTATACCGTTGTTACAGATTGCATCCCTACCTAGCTCTCTGTTTACTTGGTTGTTATTTTCCTCTTGTCTTCTTGTCGTCCACCCATACGAAGTATCTACAGTCACGGCAGCATCAAACAGACAATTGGTGTTGTTCCCACAGACCCTTTCCGCTTGAAGCCGGAACGAGTCGTTTGTCCAGGTGATGTTATCTATGAACATTGGCACATAGCTCAGGTCTATGAAGGCTGCCGAGCTTTCATTTGCACCGTAACTGAACAGCGACTTTGAAGCGTCAATTTGCCCTGGAAATGGGTAGAAGAAAAGAATTACTGTCTGAAAACTGACTGAAAACCGCTCGGCATAGAGTTGGTAGAAAATGGTACCAGGCTGCTGGAGACTTCTCTTCTGTGGCTGTACCTTAAAATCCAATTTATATATTACTTTGACATTGCTAAAAAATTTATCTCTACAGTTTGACTGTTGAAAAACGTTCACTCGTTAGAAACTTATTGCGTATGAAGTACATGTAAAAAAAGTTCTGCTGTGGCTTTCGTTCAACATCTTTCAGTAACGAACGACAATGCATCGTAAAAAGAAATAGAAATAGAAATGCGATAATAATGGAAAAAAAATGCGCGCCTCTATGGTAAATGAGCAAAATCGTGATTTCGGATTGCTCGTTTCAACATTATTGTTTAAGTCCTTATTGGAATTCGTTTCATAAACTTTTTAAGTTTCTGTTACTCACATTTCAAGCCAAATTTATAATGTATCTCCTGAGGAGAAGCCTCAGCTGGGAGCATTTTCCCATCCGGGGTAACAAAATCATCGGAAGGATCGTCATTCCATGTTCCCAAAAGACCCCTGGTGCGGTTTTTAAACTCAACTGGGCCATCAAATGAAATGGACAGGGCTCTCTCGACGTTAGCGAAAATGAAAGAGATCCCTGATGGGAAGAGGGCAGTGACTGAGCCGTCAGAATCTCTGATCAGCGTGATGTTTGCTTCTGGAAGGCGTGCGCCAAATTGCGCAATAGAGGAGATGTCATACGGTCTTCCCGCCACGAGCACTTCAAGACCACCTTTGTAAAAAAAAAGAAGTAAATTAAAATCAGAATATTGACACCAAAGCTGTTTTGGAAACTGATAAGGGAAGTACAGTTCCTTACACGAGATGACAGTCTGCGTAAAATAGATTGTGATCGGAAACTTCTTCAATACGACTAACGAAATGAATGTCATAAAAAGTACAAAACGTTCTAAGGGTTTTGTTTTAACAAACAGAAATGTTCGCTATCCTTGGCTTCTCTCTAGAGGCTCTAAAACAATGAGGAAATCCCAAGGAATGCTTTGAAACTATCGTGTATGATTCATAAATTTTATCAACACACAACTGGTCTAAACTCTTTCTTGAAAGAATTGTCAGTATAGATTCAGCTAATCGGCCTCTGTAAATTGTCTCAAAATTTTGTTGCACCTTTTTCAAACAGTTTTTAACTGAAAAGCAGGTTTAGAGAAGCGCTGGTTAGAGTTAAGAATCGTCTCAAGTCGTTTGTACCTTTAGGTGAGTATTTTTTCTTTCATCTTCTAGCTACTACTAATTGAAATTACCCTTATTGTCTATTCGTCCTTCCACAATAGCAGTGTTTTCTTCTTTCGCAGCCGCTGCTGAAAACACCGTTCCCAGGCCTCTACCCGTGGTCCTTCTTGTGCGCGCCTGCATCTCAAACACTCCGTTGTCAATAACAATCATTGTGTATTCCCCAAGGCCGTTGAAGGTGTATGTAGTGTTATCAAGTGTTGTGAAATGTGGATCTCCCCATATAAAACCTAAACAAAAACAAAAGGATTAGCACAGGAGCAAGGAGTTAGGGGTTCTGTGCGGGAGATTCTGATTTCTATTCCCAGTTTTAAACTCAACTAAGAATCGACTACTTCACTGTTCGTGTAGCTTAAAGTAGCTTTAAGAATGAATTAAGAGGTCTTATGATTTGAATGGGTAATAGGATGGAAGTGGATTCAATTCTAAGCTTAAATTTCAATTTATGTTAGACCAAAACTAAATCATTCACCTCTTCGTCTCAATATGTAATCTACGCAGCTTCGAGATGGACGTAGCCGATAGTAGAAAGAACAAAGACTCGATGTATTGCAACATGCATCACGGCCCTCGAAATCAGATAAACCAGGGGCCCCAGTGAAGGGGATTAACAACGGGCTACCCCCTTCTGGTGGTCCCAGCGAGAGTACTTTTCCACCCCCTGGAATGTCCGTGTAACAACACTGCTGCAACCATCGGCTTGTTACAGTAGGTATGGAGTATGCGCATATAGTTCCATTATTTCTTGTAGCGAGAGTTCCGTTGTAATCTACGAAGAAACGTTTATCCAAGGTAGCCTGGTTGAACTGGCAGGGGCACGCAGGTAAGTTCAGCGGTCTTTGGACGTTGAACTGCTGCCTTATCCATACAGCGCATGTTCTGCTTGACAAGTCCTGAAAAGGCGAGTTTTCATCAAGCCTGTAAAACCACCTTCCAAGACGATTTGTTGCTGTTCCAGGAAGGGCATCTAATGTGTCCACATCAACAGTTCCCGACCTGTTGCGGGCGAAAAATCACAGCTCATGTAGAGAAGTGTTATTAACAGAAGTGTTATTAACACTTGCCCTCAAAACAGTTTCGCCATGGAAAAGGGCAAAGTGTTAAAGCACCAGAGAAAAGATTTTATTGAAGGAAATGTAAGGTATGTGGTACAGTTTATTATGCTACACAATGTAGTTCTAACTTCTGAATTTATAAATAAAATCCAAAAAGTGTGGAAGTTTCTAAGTGAATACTTCTGAGCACTTAAACAACGTTGTGCACTGTCCATCTACCTTTCATTTTTAGATTTTGCAATAATAAATTTTAAAAGACAAATTTCATTGTGTAAAATACTGAGAAACGGACGCTATTCCGTATAACTAACAAACGAGGAGCTTTCATTGTAATGCATTCACCGAAGGGATTTATCCACAATCCTAAATTGCATACTACATTACGCTTTGGTAAGTTTCATCTATTATTATCAGTAGTAGTATCGTCTTTATTATTATTATTATCATTAGAATTATCATTATCATTATCATTGTCATTATTATTATTATTATTATTATTATTCAAATCTTTTTCCGTTTCTGATTGGCTTAAATCCTTTCGCTAATTCTTCATAACCAGCTTGCGCTTGCGTTGATCAAATTTGAAAGACGTTTGTCGATATCAATACAATATTCCACTTCCGAGTTACACAAACTCCCTCTCTCGTAAGTGAAAACGAGTTTTATTTGCATAATAATTAAAAATTATTTTTGTATCAATAGCTTCCCACTTAGCCTCGCTTTGAAAAAGAGGCGTAGGGCAACCAGAAAGTGGCCAATATAGTACTCATAATCGACGGAAAAAGCCAAGGCAGTAGGCTTGGTAACTCAATCGAAGGAAACGATCCGAGGATAATTTCATTTATTTTGCGTAGATCGAGATACGAGAGATAAGAGTGTTTTTATATTACGTTGGAAAAATTTCGTATGAATAATGAAATTAAAAATATTGTTATTATTATCATTGTAATTATTATCATTACCATCATCATCATCTGGAGATTTCGAGGGAAAACAATTTATTCAGTTTCATTGGATTCAGCTGTAGTAATAGCATGACATATAAAGGAATAACAGAAATTACCTGGGTAAATTGACGTAACGCAGGGATGGACTATTAAATCCGACACCTGCATTATATCCGGCAACGGGAAGTTCGGCTGTATTTTGCCAGACCGGACGGAATAGCCTGAAGAAAAATAAGTCAAAGACCAGTAAGCATTGTAACAGATTGTACTGGAACTCTTTGCCATGCAGATCAATTAGTGGTGTAAAATGTTTCTTTCTGCATTCTGGCTCTGTTTCACCCTTTCCAGAAATGGGAGTGTTCTAAAACGAGCTATGTCATGCTATAAATTGCCATATTTTTAGAAAGCTAAAACTCTTGTTTGAATCAACTGAATTCCAAAATAATGGTCCAGTTTTGTTTTTTTTGTGGAAACCGTTTTCTGTGGCCTGTTGCAACAAAAAGCAAAGATGGAAATGGAGTGAAATTTGATAACGTTGGGCCAATGGAACCTTTTCAAATTTTAATGCTAAGCCAGCAAAAATCGCCCCAAATTATTTTGGTTAGTGTTCCATGATGAAACTTGTTTGATATCCTTTTCATAACTCCTTGTGTATTAGTAAAGGTACAAATTAATCACTTAAGCTCAGATTGGGCCTAAAACAGCAATATCCTTGTGACATAGCCCCTTTAACCGTCCCCTAAAATCGTAACGGCGCGCGTAGTTATCCTTCATGACTCAGGCCCAGGTCTAGCTCATGACGTTCTGCTTAGGGTTCCTGAAATAAATAGAAAAAACGTTTGTCTAAATAAAAAAAAATTGACACCAAGAAAACGTTGCCTTACCCTGGTGTAGGCGTTGACCATTTGATTCCGTTTTCAGGATAATTGAACAACGTGAAAGTATGATGACCATCTGACATAAGAACAGCCTGAAATGTGTTTGCCTAAACAATAACATTTCATAATGTTAATATTTAATGCCGTAAACGGTTACAGTAAACGAGACACGAACTCAAAATCAGCTATCAACAACGTAATTGCTAAAATGGCCCACCGATGGAAAGAACAGGCACTTAGACTACCGTCACGTCAGTCATGCTGATTTACAACAATGTTCAAACGAGACTGCCGGTGGTAGTTCTCGAAATCCTATTTCGTAATCAGTCAACGTCGTGAAGGAGTGGCATGAGAGTGAGTGTAGCGCGTGCGTTAAATCAGTCATGTAGTTCTAGCGTTGAAAGTAAGTACAGTGCAAGCTCTCCTAACCGACACTCTCGTAAGCGGACAGCTTTTATTACGTCCACCCTCAGAAAATCCCGTTTTTCTCAACTCCTTTACAAACTCTGCATTCTTACATTCTCGTAAGCGACCAGTTACAGTTACGAAAATCTTATCCGTGTCCAGAGCGTATCCACTTACAAGTTACAAGAGCTTCCATTGTCAGTTTAATTTTCAATCATCTCCTGCTGCTCAAATGGCGGCCAAGAAAGAAATTAGACGTGAGGGACTGGGACAAGACGATTTGTGTCAACGCAGTTGCCTGAGTCTTAGAAATATCAAAAAGTGTCAAATGTTTTCAAAAAACACAAACATTTCGGGTTTATGGCCCTTCTTCAGTGTGAGAAAAACCGTTGTACAGTACTAGGCAATATCATAGACATCATAAAAATGATCGGAGCATGTAAGCGTGTAATAGCGCGTGAAGGATTTATGTAATGTCTACTGAAGTACAAGTGTCACGCATCTCTGACGGTTTTTCCGTTTAACATTCATTTATAAACTAGTTACAAACGGGTATCTAGAAAAGTGGGACTCCGACCAATCTAGCTTCAAGTATGTAGAAAAAATAAATAACTTTGATGGCGATCTGTTGTTGGGTAGCTCTTTGGCTAACCGTGACATATAACGAAAAAAAAACTAAAATAAACTTTGGTTTAAACTTGGACAATCCTGAAGTCCACAGGTTGCTTAACAAAAGCTTACCGTTTGTACAAGGGGAAATCCACTAGGGTAAATATTGACCCAAGTCACCACCAGTATCCAGCTCGCTTCAAATAGAGGAATTGTGGGATTTGTTTGATACCGCTGCACATCTCTATTTGCTCTTTTGAAGACTTTCTTGTCATTGTTGGAATTCATGGGGTGCTTCTTGTACACTTGATAAAAGACCTTAGAGGATGCTGGTTGATTTCCGAAAGCTGCGTGACTAATGACAGCCCAGTACGGTGCCAAGATGAAAGAGCTTCGGAATCTTTGAATTCCATCTTCGTTTCTTCGACCAGGAAAACGTTCAGGCCACAGAATGACGCGTGAACTAATAAATTTTAACATACCATTTCGACATACCTTAAAAACGAAATGGTAGTCATGAAGTTAAAAAAGCAATACTTAAAAAAAAAAAATAAATTCAAAATTCAAATGGTGAGATGAATTTTTATTCTCAGGATGCAGTTTGTCCACGGTAAAGGTAAATACAGCAGTTAAGCGTTTGACACTGGAGGCAGCGTCGTCATGTGCTTTAGGAAGCTGGTTTTAACGCTGTCGCTGGGCTGAAATCAACGCTGCGGCCATTATCTAGGAGGAGGGAAGGTACTGCATGTACGGGGAGGCTCGGCCCCAAAAGGGTAACTCTTTTCAGGATCAGGTATATGAAAGGGTAGGAGTCTCACTAGTTGAAGTATATGAAAGAGGTGGGAAATCTATCACTTCGGAGGTCCCACAGGGCTAGGAGATGCATTTTTGTGGCTGTAGGAAAGGGGCAGTGTAAAGACAGTGTATTTACAGCAGTTAAAAGGGATGGGAAGTTCTAAACTAGGTTAGTTAAGGGGGTACTGTTTGTCAGTAAAAGGTATACGAAAGGGGTAACTTTGATGATGTTAAAAATGGTAAGGGGCTGAAGGATTGTCCAATACTCCGTCAAATTTATGCATGGCATTGGATTGTGTTGTCTACACTTTACAATGCTGTCAAAAAGTATAACAATAAAGAACGAGGCAAAACAATGATGTCAATTGCACCGATATCTACAAACATCTTCTAAATTTGGTCAACGGTAGCGGGTTATGAAGAATTAGCCAGGTGATTTGAGCCAATCAGAAACGGAGAAATGTTTTTCATTTCACATGACTAGCAATTGATAACAATACTCTAACGACTAAAAAAATGGCAGTACTTACATAAATTCTTCGGTGTCTTCTTAAGACGAAAGGGATTCCCTGGCCATCGATGTTTATCCTGAAACAGAAACTTGTCAAGGACGGGGAGTTGGGAAGTCTGACATCATTAAATTGCACGCCATAAGGATACAGCCGAGCTACAGATAGAAAGAAATAACATCGCTCAGAACACTTTACCGAGAACTTATAGATAATCATTAGTAGTATCGATTATAACGATGTAATAAGATGGCTAGAAGTCCCTTAAACTGTTACATTTTGTAGCCCGTTGACGGGGAGGAAAGAACCGCGCACCAAGATATACCCATGGTGTCTGCGCTCTGGTCATGTTCTCTTATCCTCGTGATTTATTGATGCGGGCCACACTCATCTGTATTTTGGAGCCGCTGAAATACTCCTTTAAAACAGGTGTGGACGAAATTTTGTATTCAACAGAGTTGCATGCAGGGTTAAGGTGTAATATGTGTGCACGCCTCAAGCATATTTTAGCATCAAACCACAGCATTACATGTGAGGTCAATTAGTTCGATCTGATTGGCATGTAACTGTAATTTTATCCTGACGATCCCTTGGAGCCTTGATATGGCCATAAATCTAGGTATTTATGGTGTTTAAATTCACCGCAAACTTGGTGCCTCTCACCCTTTCCTATCATGGTAACCCATGGTTAAACATGTTACTTTGACCAAGGTCATACATGGTTGTCTACGTTAATCCGTGTCTAGCTTTTACTTTGAAAATGGCTGACCATGTTATATAATGTTATCTTTTTCACCTTAAACATGGTATATCATTGTTTTCTTTAGCTTCCCTTTCAATATTAGACCACAATTGACCGTGGTAAACATTGGCATTGGAACCATGATCAAACATAGTTCGTCATGTCCCTACATTGGTATTTTGACCGTGGTCCGCCATAGTCAAATTTGCGTCATTTAAAGTTCGTGGTTGACCATGGCCAAACCAAGGTTATATCATTGCTTTACCATGTTAAACTATGGTGGGTGACCATGATCATCCATGGTAAAACCATGGTTGATTATGGTCTGACTGTTGTAGGAGTAGAAGTGCTTATAGAGATGGATTAAATTATAAATTGTATTACTCTGTCCGTGTATAAAACAAGTATTGTCATCAAGCTTACGGGTACAAGCTTCAATAATGCATAGCTGTGTCTCATTTCTTGGTCCATCGCAGTCGCGGCCGCCATTTAATGGTGCGGGATTGATACAGGAGCGGTAGCGAGTTTGCGTTCCATTGTCACATGTTGCGCTGCATTGCCCCCATAGAGTCCACTCTGTGTAGTTACCATCAACTGAAATAAATTGCAAGATTATTTATGATAATTATGCTTTGCGGCTGAGTTTCATTAATAATATACAAGTGGAAGTAGCAAAAGCAAATGTAGTAGCAGCAGCAGGAGTAGTAGCAGTAGTAGCAGTAGTAGCAGTAGTAGCAGTAGTAGCAGCAGTAGCAGCAGTAGCAGCAGTAGCAGCAGTAGCAGTAGCAGCAGCAGCAGCAGCAGCAGTAGCAGTAGCAGTAGCAGTAGCAGTAGCAGTAGCAGTAGCAGTAGCAGTAGCAGTAGCAGTAGCAGTAGCAGTAGCAGTAGTAGTAGTAATAGTAGTAGTAGTAGTAGTAGTAGTAGTAGTAGTAGTAGTAG
>CALNXI010000500.1:96118-143204 GCA_942486025.1 Porites evermanni | reverse complement strand
CGGTTCCGAAGATGTATCCGAGTACCATTTTGACATGACTGACTGCATGGCGACCACTGACCCCACTCTGTAAAAGAACGTAAAGTTTCCATCTACCAGAACATGAAAGGAATGATGAAAATAAAAAGATAAAGACGTAAGCAAAGAGCTTTTGATCGCACTGAAACGAGTTAACTCATAAATCAAGATACGTTTAATAGATGTTGCAGTTGACCACTTGCTGGTGAAGTTTCTGTAACGAGACTCAAACCAATTGTTCAAAACAGGAATTCTTCCCAATACTAGAAGAAGTTCAGTTCATTCCAGTTTGCGTTTTCTCGAAAGTTTGCGCCTAGAACAAAATGACTTTTTTCAGGATTTTGAAGAAAGAAATTCTAGGTGCCGGTGTGCTTTCCGATTCTGATTACTTTTCGCTTCGCATAATCACATACATAATCAAGAAAAATGAAACACTGATCTTTTACAACGGAACCTGGAAATACACTGAAATGTGGGCCCATGGGACAGGCAAAATATGATCGCTTTAACGGAGTTTCATTATATGGAGGTTCTTTTCCATTTATCCGTTACTGTTAGTGCATATTTAACAATTATTCCTCGAGCCCGAATGGGCTATTGACTCAAGGGGCCATGACAGCGAGAGGAATAATTGTTTTAGTAAAATCCAACTAGTTCGTCAAAAATGTCGAGAATAAAAAAATTCTAGCTAGTTAAAGCTAGACTTTAATCGTTTTTTGCCGCCAAAAAGGCCCGCGCTTTCGCTACTAGTGGGCTATAACATATAGCCTAGTAGTAGCTCAACCAATCAGAACGCAGCTTTGATAATAGACCGCTAGTTGGATTTTACTAAATAGGGATATCGTTCGCTGTACAAAGGACTTCGTTTCAGTAAAGGGGTTTGTTTATTGTAGCTTGCGTCTCAGACAGCCTAAATCTCTGATATCTAGTTCTCTTTATACTGTAGGTCTGGAGTGATAACTCCGGCTGAAAATGGATTTTCCACTGCTCTGAATTTTCAAGAAATATATCAAGAATGATGGCGAGGGCTTCACCACGGGTTCCAAATACCGAGTTTTTGACATGTCTTCTCGTCTGAAACTTTAAGAAATTATGCAGTGACATATTTCTTCTCTGGTATTGCAACAAATATCTAACTCATAAGAAATGCAAGTGTTTGATCTCAGATGAAAAACCTGTTTCATCTCAGATGAAAACCTGGTGGTGTTTTATCAGGCGTTTCATTAGGAATCAAGATTCATCCACATGACCCAAATTGTCGTCAATTATTGGCTTTTGATTGCATTCATGAATAATTAATGACTTTAAGAACATCTGAAGAATAATCTGGTGAGGTTTTGCAAAGTTTCCCCCCTCGCTATAGTGAACAGATTTGAATTAGGATAATCGCAGAGAATACCTTAATCACATTTAACGGAATAACTGGTTCTACCTGGGCACGAGCTTCCGTTACATAGTCTTTCTTCGACCCGAAATCCCTCGCAGTCTGAACCATTGTTTACTGGAGGGGGATTGGTACAGGTACGAGTTCTATTTTGGGTACCAGTTCCACAGGAGGAACTGCACGGTCCCCAATCACTCCACTCAGAGAAGTTTCCAGCAACTGGTAAAATAACAGCAATGGATAGGTGATTAATAAAGTCAAAACTAGGAGTTGGTGAAGTCTTTTATAACAGGAGGGGAGTGGAGAGAAGTGCAATCAAACCAAAAACCTTGTGGAGTTGTGTATATTTGTTTTTTTCACGGAGATCGATCATACAATTAAATTTCGTCAAGTAAAGTTGTTATTGTCACGGGTGATAAGTACCTTTTACGAGGACTAAATTTAAGAAACCTTGACCACGTATTTAAACTTCAGAAATAATCCAAAAAAAACTTGCGTGTATCTAGTATCTCTTGTTACCATTGCAATCTGTTTCAAATTTAATTTCATTTTTGCTTTTTAGCATATAAACACCAACTCTGTGATTCTTCCCTCAAAAAATGAAATGCATGACTGCGAACTAGTTTTCAACAAGTTAAAACGAGTGTTTCATTGTAAAATAGAACAATTCCATGCCTATTATACTACTTACAATTACAAACCTGTTATTTGTATACCAAGGGTATCACTAGCGTTTTGTAAGGAGGACTGCAAGATTACTGTCACAATTTCTCTATCGAGCGTCTGATAAGCATTCAAGCCAGTTTTGAGTCGCACGTAGAATCTGACCTCTACGGGATTGAACTGGATTGGGAAACCTGGAACTATGTTTATAAGAACTTCATCTGCAGGAAGGGCTGATCTGGAAACAAATATTATTTAAGGATAAATGTAAATGTCCATATAAACGTGTTCAGTCGGAGAGGCCCAAATCTGTTTTTATGATGGAAGTGTTAACCGCAACCACATACAATTCACTTGAAAGCGAGCTATTCGAAAAAAAAAGATGTCACACGAGAGCTTTATGGTCACTTTTGTTATAATTTTTCAACTCCACTCTCTCAAGGATGGAGCAAGGATGTCGCAGTAGTGAGAGCTTCCTCCTCCCCTTCTACCAATGGAGTCGGGGCTCAAGTCCCCTCAACGACGCCATATTCAGGTTGCGTTTGTTGTTGGTTCTCTCCTTTGCCTTGAGAGGTTTTTCTCCGAGTACTTCGGCTTTCTTCTCTCCTCAAAAATCAATATTTCCAAATTCTAATTTGACCAAAAATGGAGGACAAATAACCCCTATGTGGATGTGCCACCACCTAAAAATCGTTATTTTATTAATACCATTTATTTATTCATGAAAATGATTATAGTGATGATTACAGTTGATTCAATGAAAACTTACTTGTTTAAGTTATAATTCTTCATGTGAAAACAATGATGAAAACTAAAATCAAGTTGTTCTGTTGATAATGATTTGTTTTTAATTTCCTGCTTCTTGTACTTACATGTTCCCACACTGTGAGGCATTTCTGCTGCAAACGTCAATGACAAAGGGAACAAGTTCCTGTTTAAATGCGCCCTCTCTTACACACCACTGAAATTGGAAGACAATTTTTACAGTTAGTACTGATCAAGATCCAGTCTTTCAAAGATTTGGAAAATGACATATAAATCTCAAAAATTTCTAAGATAGCAACTGTTCCGTCATAAATCGCCTGCTATTAAAAAGAGGGACATTGTTCTCGGAGAAGACTGAAGGCTGAATAATTTTAAAGAAGGTACAGGTAATCATAGCTAATTATTCTAGTTTATTGAACGGAGTTCTTACTGTGTGAGCAAAAGACTTGAACTCTGAATAACTAGAGAAAATTGCCTCAGAGGAAGCTTTAAAAAAAGGTAACAGGTAAACAAAACATATTTTACGTCGATAACTCGCAACAGAAATTTAACTGATGAACTTGACGTCGATGGTCGCTGAATTTACTCCCCTCTCTCCATCGATGCTCCGTTTTTTAAAAAAAGATGTGATCTGCATCGCGCAATAAAGCCCATCCTTGCTCCTAAGCTACAGTGAAGAGCTCAACGGTCAGAAGAGAAGAGAGAACACCTCCATCTATTTTCCTTTTTGCAACTTTATTTTTTATGGTTTGGCAGGATTTTCGTTCACCATACAGGAAAAAATCCGTTTCCTCTAACCTCAATGCTAACTGATATTTCTCTTAGGAGTACATCTAAATCACCACGAATAAAGGATTAAAAAGGTTCCCACCTGTTGCAAATTTATATTACGAATGATAATAGAAATCGCGTTGTTAACTTCCTCTTGTGAAACGGGTCTTCGAGTTGGAAAAACACAAGGTTGGGAAGTGGTTGGTATTCCTGTTGTTGGTGATCCTGTGGTTGGAGGACCTGTAGCAGGTGGTCCTGTTGTTGGAGAATCTGTGGACGGTGGTCCTGTGGTTGGTACTCCTACTGAGGATGCATCTGTTGTTGGTTCGATAGCTTAAAGGAAAATACGTCAACAAATGTACCACTTAACTTACGTCAAAATGCTTTTATTTGGCAATAGTGTTTAATTTTTACCCGATTTCGCTGTCTTTTAGTTGTGATCTAGGAGAAAGTTTTAATTCTGAGAGCACGCAACACAAATCCGACAAGTTTGCACTTGGGTCATCCTGTTTTGGTGATCGAACACAGATGCAACGTGGCGTCCGTTTCTTAATAATATTATCTAACTGAGTTCTTTTTTATTTTTGTGAGGAGTGACGGCAGACTAGCTAAGACAGCTTAATGAACTTTCCGTATAAACAAAACATTGACCGGATTTCAGCATTTACAACTATACGTTAAACAGCCTATAAAAAACGAAAGAAACGAAGGCAACGGTAGTTTGGGCGAGCTAAAACTGACCACTGTTGACAAACGGAAATAATACCCCAATAAATAACTCAAATCTCTTAGGAAAAGCGTGAGTATCAGTTGGTGTTTTTGGAGTGTTGAAGGTAAAGGCATGTTTAGAGGTAAGCCCCAACGTTCAGCCAGAAATTTCTTTGTGAAAAATTGTAATTAAGAAACAAGGGGAATGCTAAATCAATACCAAATTAACCACTGACCCACAGTAACGTACGATCTCCGAGGTATGTCAGGTACCTTACGCGTGCAGTTAAAACCTCATCAAATGCCTCCGTGATCTCAGAGTCAGTCATTTGTTGTTAACCACGTTTACATTGTTAACGTTCAACTTTTCATTTCCCCTTCTACTCGATTATGTAGTCATCTTATAAGTTTGATTCGCCACCACAAATTTCACAAACCAACACAAATTATATGCTTAAAATTGATAAATGAAAAGTAATTACTTGGGCAAGGAAAATCGTCGCAGGGCTGTGTGTCGAACTTAGGTCCCATGCAGTCTGAGCCATTGTTGATTGGAGGGGGACTGGTACAGGTACGGGTTCTAACTTGCGTACCAGGCCCACAGGAGGAGCTGCATTGTCCCCAGACTCCCCACTCTGTAAAGTTGCCATCAACTGTTAAGTAAAGAGAGGATGGCATTAAAACTTAATTTCGTTCGGAAACCACAATTTTGGCATCAGTTTTAGTAGCCCTGACAGGTGTGGTTTATAAGAAAAGTTACAATGTTTTTTTTAGAAATGTGCGGCCAATTTGTTTCACTCTCATGAAACTCAGGCTCATGAGACGCTGCAAGGAATGCAGCGAATTGTCGCCCTTGGACATGCGGACACGAGATCCGCCGNTAAGAAACAAGGGGAATGCTAAATCAATACCAAATTAACCACTGACCCACAGTAACGTACGATCTCCGAGGTATGTCAGGTACCTTACGCGTGCAGTTAAAACCTCATCAAATGCCTCCGTGATCTCAGAGTCAGTCATTTGTTGTTAACCACGTTTACATTGTTAACGTTCAACTTTTCATTTCCCCTTCTACTCGATTATGTAGTCATCTTATAAGTTTGATTCGCCACCACAAATTTCACAAACCAACACAAATTATATGCTTAAAATTGATAAATGAAAAGTAATTACTTGGGCAAGGAAAATCGTCGCAGGGCTGTGTGTCGAACTTAGGTCCCATGCAGTCTGAGCCATTGTTGATTGGAGGGGGACTGGTACAGGTACGGGTTCTAACTTGCGTACCAGGCCCACAGGAGGAGCTGCATTGTCCCCAGACTCCCCACTCTGTAAAGTTGCCATCAACTGTTAAGTAAAGAGAGGATGGCATTAAAACTTAATTTCGTTCGGAAACCACAATTTTGGCATCAGTTTTAGTAGCCCTGACAGGTGTGGTTTATAAGAAAAGTTACAATGTTTTTTTTAGAAATGTGCGGCCAATTTGTTTCACTCTCATGAAACTCAGGCTCATGAGACGCTGCAAGGAATGCAGCGAATTGTCGCCCTTGGACATGCGGACACGAGATCCGCCGGATTTGTAGAACCTGTTAGTTACGGACACAGATCAATATGGATAAATATCTCAAAATAGACTGTTATACAGGTCTAAAGATACAAACTTAATTTTATATGTGGCAATGTTTTTGGAGAATGTGTCACTCCCGATTCATAACACGGACACCTTTTTAATGTGTATGAAGAAGTTTATACTTTTCACGTCCTTATACAGCTATTTCGAGAAACGTTGTCGGAAAAAAATGTGCACGCGACAATCCCGAATGGCAATATGGGATATGGAAACATATGCCCATGGCCTCTTGTGCTTTTCTTTCAAATTTCTTTGAAGAATAGTTAACTCAAAATCAACCCACAACCTTTCTGCAAATAGGTGTATATGGAAGTATGACTTAATGCTCTATGCAAATTTCATATGAAAGTATGTGATGTGATATTTTTCTGCTGATATCAACACTGTCTACTGCATACTAGCCTGTCGCCTGCCACTGTCGCGTAATTTTTACGTGCGCACATGTGTAAAATTTACATCTGCAAATAAAATAGAGGCAATGCATAAAATGTGGCATTAGTAAGAGTAAAAGTTGAACCTCGATCAACTTTACGTTTATGCTCAACTCTTTATATCTTGCCTCTATTTTATTTACGTGATTAAAATTTACGTGCGTGTACACACACGTAAAAGTTACGCCACAATGGAATTCCACCCTAAGACACGACGGCAACGGTAGCGAAAACGTCACTTTGAGAGAATTCGCGCTGTTTCAAACTACATTACCCTTATCGCATTTCATTCAATTTGTCAAATGTTGGCGAAGTTTTCTAGAGTTAATTCTAATTCTAATTATAAATCTATCTAAGGTCAGAAAAAGAAAATGAAAATTGTTGTCTTGTGTTCACATCCTCCATAAAACATGAAACTAAGAAGTTTCACGTTGTAGTGGTGCAGTGAAGGCAAAGAAATGTACTAAAAAGCGTGATGCACGTGCAGAGTTGTTGTTTTACTAAACCTATTGCTTGTTAGCTGTTCTCGTTGCCGTTGCCGTTCTCGTTACTTAAGCTCCCTCGTAATGCGAAGAGATGAAGAAAACTGATGCGAGAACCGCGCGGGGGCTGGGGAGAGAGGCGCCACCGTCGCTTCACGAAAATGAAAAGATAGTTAATTAGTCAATAGTCAAAAATGAAAAGATAGTTACGTTTTTGGCCATGCTACATGAAATCAAATAAACAAAGAAACACCTCAGAAGATTGACCGCGGTGGGCACTGCCCCCTTCCCCAGATTACGCGCCTCTTAATTTCGCGACGTCCCTATTGTCTGACAACCTGGCACAGGCTAGGTTACTTGGCGTGCGTACCTGAAATCTGCACTCCAAAGGTATTTGTTATATTTTGCACAAGAGGTTGCAAAACATTTGCTAAGAGCCTCCTCTCTAATGAAACAGATGTATCGCCTCCAGCTGGCAGACGAACATAAACCTTTATCCGTATGGGACTCATTGCCATTGGATAACCAGGTTGTAAGAAAACCTCAGATGCATTCAAAACTTGGCTAAAGGTAATAACATTGAATAATAGAGTAAGAAAAGGGTCAATGCATTTTTTTGTAGTTTTATAATACCGTTAGCATAAAAATTTGAATTCTTCAGTGTTTTTATAGTACTATTGGCATAAAATAAGAATTATTCAGTGTTTTTGCGGTTTTAAATTTTATTTACGGGTTTACTTCAAGGGCCTGGCTGTTATCCCTGATTTACCGCAATCATGGGTCAATTTGATGAGTTTTGTCTGACAAAAATACACAAGTACTTTGCTATCGTTCAATAATTTGTTTTTTTCAATACAATATACACAGAAAAGGAAATTATTTTACTGACACTGGAAGTCCCATTTACACTACAGAAAAAACCGGGTCCAATTTTTTTTTAATCGTTTACACGTGTAACAATCAGATTAGGCTAATGATTGAAAATTGCAATACAGTGAAGCCTGTATTAAGCGGACACCGTATTAAGCGGACACCCCCTATTAATTGGACAGTAGCCGAAGTCCCAAAATTTATTCAATCCCTTATTTACTTTAAATGAAACCTTTATTAAGCGTACACCTCTATTAAGCGGACGCGGACACCTAAAAAGTACGTGAAAGTGTCATTTCTATTGTTGCCAACCTGTATTAAACGGACACTTGTAATCAAATTTCACTACCCAACATGCCAGACACCGGAAATGCGAAATATTACCTCGAATTGCCACCCACAACTTTTTCCATTTTTTCATTAAAAAACGTGACTTGACGAACTTATTTGATTAGTTTCACAGTACAGTATTGTTTTCTATTTCGTTTTGTTTGTATAGAGCTTGTTTCACTTATCTGATTTCTTCAAATTTGAGTTGCAATCTATGTTTATGGTACTATGACCAACTGGTCCACTTTAATAACGAAATTAATGCAAACGTTTATCGTCAAAGTCTCTGGGAGTATTCTTAACGTTTCCACTGTTCATCTGAATGGCATTTGACATCTCATATGACGTTATCTATCGAAACCTGTATTAGGCGGACACCCTGTATTACGCGGACACTACAGCATTCCCCGAGGGTGTCCGCTTAATACAGGTTTCACTGTGGAACAGATGCGCGAAACCACCGAAAAGCACGGCAGGCTCACATGAAGAAGATGGTACTGAACGAAGATGCTTTTACACGGTGCTATCGGGCAGCAAAAGGGGTCCAGACTCGTTTTCTTTTTTTTTTTTTCGGTTTTGGGGCCATAGGCAACCAGAAAAAGGCGAGTCCGGATCCATTTCATGAAAACATGGTACGGAAGGTTTACACGGCAAAAATATCTGGTCCGTACCAACTTTTTTGTGGGTTCGGACCCATTTTTTCTGTAGTGTAAATGGGGCTAAAGAGTATTGTACCGGAAAGGTGTTGTAAGAACATATTAAACGACATTCAGGCGTAATAGACCGTTCTGCAGTTTTTTTTCTTCAACTTTTAACATGGATAAGTTAGGGAAAATCCATGGATTCCACTGGAAAGCGCGCCTTTAAATTAGTAAAATTGCCAAGTTTGAAAGTGATTTGTTGAAAACTAACAAAGATACAGCTCCTCACAGCGGCCAAAATTTACTGAAGTTTTATGGTTGGGGGCACAAATTCGTCCTCCACCATCCAAACGTCTGCAAAATTTCCAACTTTGCGGAGCGTATCACTTTCAAACTTGGCAAGTTAACTAATTTTAAGGCGCTCTTCCAGTCTATGGGCCTTTATTCACAAGGCGGCCATATTGTGCCGAGAGACTGAAAAAACCTTTGTTTTACCACCCTCGACTTCGCAGTGAAAAACTTGGGTGCGAGGCTAGACAGGTTAAACAAAGCTACTGTTAGTCTCTCGGGACAAAATGGTTCATTACACATTAAATGCAATGCCGATTATAAGTTACTTGAAACTTACGGAACCCCGCAAGTTCCGCTTCTTCTACGGCAGTAATCATCCACAAATGCAGAAAAAGATTTCTTATACTGATCTTCGTTTTGGCACCACTAAAAAATATATTACAAAGAACAACGCTGTGAAGTTAGTTTGGCATTGAAGGGAAAGGTAAAGAGAGGGGAAAACACGAGATCTGCGATTACACGGTAATAATTGTAAATGTTGCTTTTTAACAGGGCCTGTTATATATTCAGTATGTCATTTATGAAGGCAGATAGGCCCAACCTCGTTCCCAGTGTTCTTTCGGGTAGGACAGAGAACCTGGGAACGAGGTTGAGAAAGGCCGGAAGTAAAGGGAGGCACTTCCTAATATGTAAGGGCAATCTAGGTATGTCCCACAGTGAAGTGTAGGTCTTTCAGACAGTTTATACCTGCATTGAAAGGGGCGACTTCAGAAGGGTTTGCCTAAAATAGGGTATCATAATTAAACTAGGCTCGTGGTATCATTGGAAATTGATCTGTGCTATGGAGTATCGAAGTTTCTGGTTGATAGTTAGTCTACACTAACTATTAGTTATTGGCACACCCCTGTCGACTAAAAAAACAAGAGGAGTCAGCCCTCCCCTATCCCGAGAATCTAATGCTTTTCGCCGAGGTACTTTGCCCCATGTTGACAGATTGCTTTTGTAAGCAGTTATTTGATCGTGACAATTAAATTACGACCAGCCGATTTCTTTGTCGAGCTTGAAAGTCAACACGGACTAAGAAAGTCTGCAAAAGTGATGACAATTAAAGGAAAAACAAACCTGTGGAATGCTGAAGCCTACAATTTCCATACTAATTGAATTACTTTCATCCTCTGGTAATGGTCTTCGTCGTGTTCGATTGCAAGGACCAGTTGTGACTCCTGGAGGTGATGTCGTAATATCTGGGGGTACTGTTGAGGTATCGGGGGAAGCTGTTGTTAATTCCGGTGGGCTTGTTGTTGTCTCTGATGGGCTTGGTGTAGTTACCAGGGGACCTGTTGTGGTGTCCGGTGAGGTAGTTGTAGTATCCGGGGGTGCTGTTGCAGTGTCCGGTGGGCTGGTTGTAATATCTACGGGTGATGTTGTGATCTCGGGCGCATTTGTTGTTATTTCAGCAGGCCCTGTTGTGGTGTCCGGTGGGCTTGTTGTTGTATCTAGCGGTGCTGTTGTGATCTCCGGTGGATTCGTTGTAGTTTCCGGAGGCCCTGTTGTGGTATCCGGGGGTGCTGGTGGTGTGGTTGTTGGTGCCACTAAATTAAAAACAAATGTGAGAAAATTCTTCATGCATAAACAGTATTTTTTAACTTCGTTCCTTATGCATCAGTTTAGCTTTCAGGAGTAAGCAATGTTCTATTTTTTCTTACTTTCGATACACTTTCGGATTAAGCACTTTTGACTGACTACGTACCACCACCATAGATCAGATACCATAGAGGTGGACAAGGTACGTGTTCGGGTTCTCTTAGATGTGGAAGCGCTCAGTTAAACTATTTCAATGCTGCTCTTACGGGATGGGTTAGCTGAAAAATGTCCATTATTAGGATATAATCTGCAGTTTGCTTTCGTTTATTCAAAATACTACAGCGTTAAGGTCTCTTTCCTCTATTTTAGATAACGAATTCAAATAGAGAGAGGAAAAGACCCTTTCGACATTAAACTTGTGGAAATAACAAGTTTATTATCTACTACAATTTTCGTTGTTATAATTATCAACAACAAAGCATGAACAACAGCTATATTCGTGGGCAAACAATTAAAATCTTGTAAGGTATTCTTAGATGCATGCATTTCAACCTGGTTTCAAAGCATTGATGATACTTTATTAACATGTTCTGCAATGGCCATGTGGTGAAATTTTACTCTCAAATCAAATCAAAGTTCCGTCCATGCCAAACATTGTCTATATCTTCAAAACACCAAAAATATCCCCTTTACAAACCTGGCGGTAGCTGTATACGTGGAACTTCTCTTACAAATCTGCCACCGACATTTCCTCTTGGGTCATAACGAGCCACAAAATAGTGACTATTTCCTCCCGAGGCCACCCCCATGCCAAACTTTGAAGAACTTCGCCATACTACTTGGGTGAAATGAAGATACGGCAAGCTAGGATCGATGGGCGTCCCGTCATTAAAATTATAATTGGAAACTTCGCTGTACCACTGATCTACAATCTGGCTGCAACGGACACAAGAGGTTTCAGCGGCACTGTTGCAGATGTTTTGGGCTGGAATAGCGAGAAAACCAAGATTTTCTCCGAATGAGTGGGTTCTGTCGTGTAGCAGACTTTGATTCTGCAGAAGAAACTGAGACCAATTTCGTGCTCCAGAAGCAATTGCCTCGTCCCAGACCAAGGCACCTGTTCCATGCTGAAATCGACGGCTATTGTGCCTGTCCAGACAATCTTGTTCAAAAAACGTCAGTGAAGCTTGAACTTCTGGTTTGTCAACGTAAAACATACACACAAGATTAACAACAGTTTCTGATATGAGTCAGTTTTGAAAACGTCTATTTTTTTAAAGTAAGCTAATAGGCCATTTCCGAGTTCCCCCGGGCCTCTGTTTCAAAACGAGGGTAGGTGCTAAGCCTTCGATATGGAAATGATTTTCCATTTTCATGCAAATAAAACTCGTTTTCACAAGAAAGGTTGTGCACCTAGCCTCATTTTGAAAGTGAGGGTTTTTGGAGCTCGAAAGTGGCCTATTAGGCACACATTAAGTGTATAATATTTATTTGAGAATTGCTTGATTTTTGATTCATTCAGTGCTGTAAGTCATTGCCTTGACGCTAAGCATTGCGAATTATACATAGTACTGAAGAACAATACATAAGCTGCGCTTTGAAAGTTTGATTTTGTTTTAATATAATTATTTACTTAATCTCAAGCCTGCATAAAAAGTTGTATGTTTAACACTGCACATAGTTTTGCAGCTATGTTAATAATGTCATGAAAATAAATTGTTGTTGCTACTTTCATGAATTTTCTATGTGCTGCACAAATAGAAAGTTTTTATTCGGGCACTTTTGCCACGTAGTGCCAAAATAAAGTCTCTCCAATTAATCATTTTGCATTTCACCCAAAGAAAAACGAAACTACTGAGGTATACCTCGTTAACAAAAAAATACTGAATTCAAAGTTTTCTAAAGCAATTTAATAAACTCGCAGTTTGTGATATGGCAAGGCCACACATCGTGTTTTTAAGCTAGATAAAACACACTTCGTGGTTTTGAAAAACAGTACTTGAGTTATAAAAAGGGGGGGCTTTTTAATAGAATTTATTAATGCCACAGCTTGGCCTAGTTTCTAGCCTCATGTCTCTTAGAACAAAATTAAAAGCTGAAGAATATTGAGTTAATTTGAAAAAAAAAATTGATAAGATGAAGGCGCAAATCGTGTCTCATTACATAAATGAGGCTATCTGAAGCTACTGAAGTAATTCATTACTTTCTGGATTTTGAAAACAGCTCTTACGTTAACAAAAGTCGTTTATTAGATTTTATTTATTTCGCCAGTTAGACTCACATCCTGTCTACATTACAAATTGTACGCCAGAAATGTAGTATTTAGTTGGCGCTTAAGTAACTTAGATAAAATGCGGCAGCACATTGTCATCCCACCGCAGCTTAATATAGCAAACGACGCGCTGAAGAAGCTTATCCTCCGCCGCACGACTTTGTCTAAAAATATAATTGGGTACAAGTATATCATATCAATCATCAGCGCTAGCATTAAGTTAAACGAAGCCTCGGCAGATTGTCACACTACTATACCTGTTTTTACTTTATTTCTAGTGAACTCAACAGTTAAATGCGGGAGCTGATTATGTAAAAACCTTTTCAATATTCGAGCTTTGAGGTATACATTGGTATGCATTCAAAGCCGTATTTTTCAAAAACATGCACGTGATTATTATGCGTTTTTTTAAGAGTTGTTTATTGAGGATTGAACACTTTTTGGTATATAATTAATTACTTTTTTATAGGTATAGCCAGACTCTTAAGAGAAATAGGAAAAACACATCTATTTTCAATTCTTCTTGGTTGACTATTTATCTAGAATTACAAGCAAGTAGAACTTCTTTCTTGCCATACACAGTGGCTCACTTTTCCGAATTTAAACTCGACAAACCGAATGAAATTTTTGATAGATCGGCTACCACTCACCACGAAGTTTATGTTTCTCATTTTCTTTTTCTGTGCTGTCGTTTCAGAGGCAGCAGTTATTAAGTTAAACAATACGTCAAAAATCAACGATTTTATGGAGGCTTTTGTACATTTTGCAAGCTTTTTCTCGAGCGTTATCGTGAGGCAAAGCATTAAGCAAAATTCGAGCACTGAACCGGAATTTTAAGGAATATTTTTTTTTTCAGTCAAACTGAAATAAAAAAATTAAGAGAAAATAAACACTTAAAGTTAAATTTAAAAAGAGTTACCCTGATACCTCCGAAAAACAAAAATTAGAGAACCAAAAGCATAATGTACAAAAGCCTAATTTATGACAATGATATTTTAATTTTTTTTCGTTGACTTTCCTTCCGTCTTAACACTAAAGTCAATTAAAGACATACAAACACAAAGGAAATTGACATTATCACTTACCTACAGATTTCATGCTCGTCAAGGATAGAAGTAGCAGCGATAAAAACAACATGTTGAATAGTCTAAAAAAGCGTCCTTGACTTTCAAAAATAGAATATCATTTCATGTTGTCTTCAAGTCAGATTTCGAAAATAAACTAAGTTACAAATAGCAATCAAAAATTGTAAGTCCAGGAGAACCAGAAACAGTAAGCTGAAGTCTGTCCTGTGAGCACGGAATTTCAAGTGTATAGTTTCATCTCGAGCTTGTAATGAATCACTTTTTCCCCATTCATGAGAAGAGAAAAGTTGGACTAATATACTGTTTAAGATTGTTACTATAGCAGTCGAGAGTATTGAATCTTTTATGGCAAATTATTTTGTTCAAAGGTAGCTATATTAGCACAGTAGCACTGAGTTTTGATCCTGTTGTTTACATATTTTTACCATTTCCTTTGTACTTTTTCCTTTGTTTTTTTCTCTGCTGACTGCTGTTAAACTGAAAATGTGTATTTGCTAGTTTGATAATTGGAGCAAGGCTTACTAGATAGTTGGACGAATTCCATGCCCTAAATTATGGATACGTGCTAGTGGAGACTAAATGTCTCCTTATAAATCGTGCAATATGGCATCGGCACATCACTACATGTAGGTTATTAGCGAATATTGAGGTGATAAAGGAGCTATAGAATATTGATACGCATTCGTTAGAGACAGCATCAAATAATGAAATGTCCATTAAAATAATTGGTTCATCGGGATTTATATTTTTGATCGCAACTGCCTACTTAAACGTATACTATAAGAGCACTGACAGGACGCTCATAGGCTACAAATCATTGCACTTTCCTCGATTGTAAAGATAACAAAGATGATTGATAGAACGCCTTTAATGGAATAATTATTGCACAGATAGTAAGGATTGATAAATCTAGAGGCGCCGTCATATCCAACCGCAGTTTATATTATGTAAATAAGTTAGGTCGAGATTTCCCACCAATTTCGATCTGTTGCAAAACCACTGGTATTGACTTTCTCACGGAGGTCAGAAAAAAGCCCGGAGATGATGCTATAATTTTCTAATAGCTCTATTAAATTAAGCTTGCTGGTTAAAATATTATCATTTGGGTAGCACTGCCTTGTGTTCAAATGAAAAAATTGCTACTTAAAAAATTTTTGATATTGTGCCAGCCAGTATTAAGCAGTGAAATATTTAAATATAAATTCTTCGATCAAAAGTAATCCCTACTAGAAAATGCATTCATTAGAGTTTAAACAAAAACAAAAGATCAATCTTAGTAAATTTCAGTGAGCAAAACACACAAGACGTTTGCAGTCCAACGTAAGCTGAATGTTCTCAATTGACAAGATTTTGTTCGGATTTTAGACCAAAAATCGTTAAATTCAGCTTTCAAATATGTGCAGATAAACTATAGAGAAGTTCTTTTTTAAATTTTCGAGTGCAGAAAAACACGTTTATATCATCAGGCAATATCCAGAATGCTACTCTTTAAAAGTTTACAGAATTGTTTATTTTTGTTTGGGTCGTGTTTTCTTGAACTATGGAAATTGCTTCACTTTATCGAAGCCAGTTCTTTCTCGAGGCTGCGATTTTGTCCATATATGATGCTTACTAATTTCTCTGCAATTACAAGGGAATGGATAAAATAATGATCCGTGCTGGCCCCGTCTGGTGGGCTGAGTCGCTTTTTCAATAGCCGGGCTGGCTCGCTTGTTATATTTTGTACTAATCACAAAGTATATTTTCGTTGCATTTCACTAAGGAGCCGAGATCCGGGCAAAGCGGCAAATTAGAAAAACCCAAGTCATGTACACTTGCTATACTGGACTCCAAGTTTAATAACAGCCTTTGGGCGCGAGGGGGCTTAGTCCAACATTCCTATTAGAACAGTCAAAAGTTTGTGCAATTCCGTTCGAAAAGCTTCAGATCGTGTAGGCAGTTTTCTAGTACTCTTATTTCGCTCCATGTAAGGGATTCAGAATTCCAGAGTCCGGGAGACTTTTGCTTGTGGAATACAGAATCCGGGAAATGTGTAATCCGGAATCTTGGGCTTTGGAATTCGGAATACAGCTTAAGGAATCCGAAAATCCCACTTAAAATTGCAATCCAAAATCCAAGTTCCACTAACAAGACCGGAATAAAGCATCTGGAATCCGGAATTCTAGGCGTGAAATCCAGAATTCAAGACTGTTTTGGTTAACTTTACATGTGGCGACTTATTGGTGTCATCAGCAATTTAGCTGCAGTCTATAGCACAAAGGTATTATATGAGTGGCATATAGAGTGTCACGTGGTGTCCCAAAACAATGAAACGGCGGCCATATTGGTGTCCCAAACCAATCCTGTCGGAGTTGTACTCTTTTCTTATGCAAAAGCTTTCTTTTGTTCCATTTAAATTTGCATAGATGCAAGCCACGTGAGTGAAAACACTCTATTAGAAATGTCAATAGAAAATGTAAATAGTTAACACCCATTGTTAGCCATTTTGTTATGGTAGCAGGGATGAACAGGCTGTGTTACAATGCGAAGTGTTTGTTGTTTGCTCTCTTTTCGTCTGCATTACAAGGGAAAACATTGAAGCTTGTTTAAAACGACGATCGAAATCGTGCATTGTATATAAGTACTTTTTGGAAAAAAGTTTCACTATCGTGTAACTAACGTGATTCCATGTAAACCTTTTTACCCTGTAAGTATCCGAAACACGTGGCCTGTACGAACGTTAGTTGTGAGTGTTTCAATATCTTCTTAGTTGCTTTAAGTTTCTGATCTTGTAAACACTTTAAGGCTCTTCAGGATTCACGGTGTGTATTCAAATGTGGCGTCGTAAACAATTAAACGCACTATGCACGGAAAAAGAAGGTCCCTCAAACCGCAAAAATGATTTTACAGACATTTTGTTTTCCCTGTGAGAAAGAGGAGAAGATTTGATCTCATATAAAAAGTCTATAATTTTATGATCTCTGTAAAAGGTCCAGTTTTTCCAGGGTCAGTTACTTATAATGGGCAAATATCATTGAAAATCTTTATTCGCCCGCCATTTTTAAGGCTCTCTTTTACGATACTATCGCTAATGAGTAGCTAAATTTAAAATTTCAATTGTCCTATTAAAAAATGTTTCAGGAGAGCAGTGTCAGATTCTACAAGCTTGAGAGTTTAAATATTGTTTTACTTAGTAATCGTAGCAACCTTTTTATTCCTGAACAATGTTTCTTCTTTATCTCGACATTTCATCGATACACAATTCATCATAGCCCTATAGTCCTTTCTTTGTAATTGAAAACTGTCTTTTTATGTCCTAGCAACATGCGTTCCCAATATTGAGCTTAAAGTAGCAAGTTTTTGTCGTATGTTTCGCAGACTGGCTTTTGAAAACAATACTTTATTCTTGCATTTATAAGGTAAAGGCCACAAAGCAGACAAAAAAGATCATCGAGCATAATTAATCGCCACACTTTCATACATATAGAGATAAACTCTGTAGGCCCGATTTTTTTAAAGTTTACTCTTATGCCAGCCATACATAGTTTAATGGTCTGGCCAGCTTGCCACTTTTTACGTGTAATTTCAATATTTCAGTCGATTCTATGACTGAATAATAATTAAATATTAATCTTAATTACCTAACACTGCTGACCTAGCTATTTCAAGAAGCGACTGACTTTTCTAGTTCTCGCACGTGTTACCAAATTAAGGAACTAAGAAAGACGGAAGTTATGAATATAGAAGCCTCGGCATACTTGTCCTTTGTATTAGGGAAACGACATGACAGTTTGACTCTGCCTTAAGGGTGATCTGTAATATTCTATCTTTTTTAAAAATATCTCTGTTTTTCAAACGATTAAGTCAAGTGCCTTGATATTGCAGGTTTCAGTTCAGTTGCTAACAAATAACACTTGTTTTCATTTATATTTACACCAAAACACTTGGCGAGCAGCAGAAACAACATTCAAATTAGTACGCCGTATTTTAGACTACATTCCAATAAAAAGAAAACCGTCATGAAAATTATTCTTCATCGTGGTATGTGTTTAAAGGGGTCGCCTATCGTTTGTCTCGCGACATAATTATACTTATAGTCACGTAGTTAAGGATCGCAACGTCTCGACCGCGTAGTTGCTACTGCAGGTCTTCATCAGGCGATTGCATGTGTCGATTTACGGTGGAGTGGGACTTGAAGGTCCACCGTGGTTGCTAATGATTTAGTTGAGTATCACGAATCTTACTCATGTTGGTGGCGGTTTCGCCGCGATCTTAAGCATGTTAAGCATTCCTCAAAGACATCAGATAAACGATGGTTTAGCAATCATATTTTTCGATCGATCGTGTAAGCAGTTGAAAACAACGCGTGAAACTTATTAAGGATGATGTGACTGAGTCTTAATACAATGTGATCAGCGTGCGCAGGTTAACTGTCTTTTAAGCCTTAAAAATGAACAAGCCCGCATAGTTCCTTTTGCCAAGGCATCGATCTGCAATGAATGATACAGATAGTCTAGGGGCGGGATTCTCATCTCAAGACAACTACTATTGAAGTGGTAGTAGATGATCGACCACACTCCGTTATTCCCACAACAACAACAGATTCATTAAATCCTTCCAGTTCTTTGGATGTCCTTTTGCCAAGTCCTCATGATCTCAATACACTCTCTCGAAGGCAATTTATTCAACTAAAGCATGTTGCATTGTTTAATCGAAGCAGTGTGGCTCGCGACGAGTGATGAAGCTCGATTGCGTGGGGTGGCTTCACTGAAAACGAGGGCGTCATGACAGGAGAGTTATGCAGCCATGGAATTCACCAGGCATGATACGCAAAGGATTTAGCGGTAGCTCGTGTTTTGTAAGTCGATCGAGCAACGTGGGTAACTCCTTTTAGATTTATCTTATAACTATACCAGACTTCCGATTAAATACTGGTGGGTGTTGTATTTTGTTTCCTGAAAATTCCTCGGCCTTTCAATGGACTAAGTATTAGCATAATTTTGATGGGTCGCTAGAAACCCTGTCAATCGATTGGCAGGCTTCGGCAGTTTCCCCTAAGGTAAGTCATACGTAAGTACGTCATAGGTAAGTCTTTTGCATCTTATCGTTTATGCGAAAAGTTTTAATGATTTTAAAAGATAATGCAGAAGTTATAACTGTTAATACAAATGCTGCCACTCAAAGTTGCAAAATATTTGAAACTAAGCAAACATGTCACAACATACTTGAAATCGCAATTCAATTAATCTCCATATCTATAGCTTGTTTCCCACAGAACTAGACTGATGAGGAGAAAATTTTACCTGGGCATGATCCTGAGGTACAATTCTGTGTTTCGTTCCTAGGTCCCCGACAGTCTGAACCATTGTTAACCGGAGGGGGATTAGTGCAGGTACGAGTCCTAATTTGGATGCCAGTTCCGCACGAGGAGCTACACTGTCCATACTGACTCCATTCTGTGAATCCTCCATCAACTATCAAGGAAATTACACATAGTTACAAACCCTGCTAACAATTGTATAGATGCCTTTCAAACTCATAAGTAATTCACGAAGTGGAAGGATCTAGAGCGAGATCACGAACTTGGCATGGGTAGCTGGCAAAGATAATTATGGTAATTGTCCCTGAAGTGGTGCCCGATAATCTCTGTAACCAGTATACAGAATTTTCAACATTGCCCATTTTTTCAACAACTTTTTGGCTTTTGAAATTATATAATGTTATGGTAAGTTTGCTCTATTTGGAAAGGTTGCAAGCAAGCCAAACTCTTACACTACTTTTCAAATTAAAAAACCACTATCACCTTCACTCGAGGTAAGGGAATGTAGGAAAGAAATTTCCCGGTTAAAAACCCGCATGGTTCCACACAGACGGTTCGCATCAAATTTTACTGAGCAGTGTCATCAGAGGCATTACAACTCTCACGTCTCCCCTGTAGATGAGGGAGTTGGACATGGAGTTCTCTTTTTTAAGTCGCCAGGGTCATTTACGTCACTAATGGGAAAAGTGATTCTCAGACTATGTATAGTCAAACGTGTCTCTTTACCTGAAACTTGTACACCCAGCATAGCACTCGCGTTTTGTACAAAAGCGTCCAAAAACGTCTCCACCTTGCTCAGGGTTAGTGTTGTCATGCCAGAAGACGAGTTCACACCAGCATCCAAGTTAATGTAGAGTCTGACTTTAAGAGGAGTGTTTTGGACTGGAAACCCTGGCGCTATTTGTACAATTTTAGGATCTGGGGGAGGGCTTTGGAAAAAAAACAAAATATAAGATTTAAGTATCTCCTGGATAGTTAAGTTATCGGCGAGCCTGATGTAGTCAATCATGCTGTTTCTTGCTTGTCAGTATTAAGTTTTAAAATGATTTGTGGTGCAAAGGATTAGGATTGTCTGTAAAATTTCATAACAAAAAGTACCCCTTATATTTGAACAACATACTAAGGAAATAATTACAGGACACAAGTATCTTATTATAAACATCTCTAGTCTCCACAAAGCCCCATTCCTCTGACCTATATCCACGGAAACACTCAAACGTCGCTCATTTATACATTACTTAAAAAAAGTAGTTCACATAGCATAACTCGTTAGATGCCAAAATATTGTGAAATTGACGTATATAATTCATCTTGTCTGGTGTAATGAAGTGCAGGGAACATCGACATACTGTCAACCTATTTTTTTTTTTTTACCTTGACAATGAAGCATTAGCGAGTATGACTTTCTGTGACAATCTGTTGATTGCGCGCTATAAAAAAATCCGTTGTCGGTCCTAAGCGGCTTCAAGTTATGGAAAATGCAAGGGCTTTTTTCAGAGAGAAAAAAAACTGTCCATAATAACCGTCCGTATTGAGGGGATGTGTGTAAGCGGGATGCGACTGTATAGAATAAAACAGTAGCCGACAAATTGGAAGCAAGTTAACGAGAAAATATGGATTAAAGGTTTAGTAGAGCGGAAAAATTCAAGGCCATGAACTCTTTTATTAACTCACATGATCGAGCAAGATCCAGAATTAATGCAGAATTCAGCAACATATTCAGCCAGTCGCTGCCGAAATAGATCCTCACTGAAACACCACTGAAACAGAAAAAGGAAAATGCGTTTTTTGACAAATGTATATCACGATCATTTACACTTCCTTCATCATCACCAACGGCACGTTATAACCTGTGTCAACTAAATTATAGGGAGTTCTATTGACATTTTTTTTTTAAATTAAGAAATCAAACCTGTGGAATGCTGAGGCCTTGAGTCACCACGACAAATGAATTGTTGATATCCTCCTGTGTTGGTTCCCGCCTAATTCGATCACATGGTAATGCAGTTGTCGGCAATGGATTTATTTCTGGCGTCGTAGATGTAGGTTTTGTGATTTCTACGGGTACAGTTGTGGTATCTTGCTGTTCAGTCGTGGTATCCAAGATTCCAGTTGTGATATCTAGAGAACCAGTAGTTGTATCCGGAGGTCCACTCGTGATACCCGAAGGACCAGATGTGGTCTCTGGAGCTCCGGTCGTAATACCTGGGGGCTCAGTCGTGATATCTGAAAGTGCAGTTGCCGTAACTGGAGGTCGATTTGTGATATCTGGAGGTCCACTTGTGATGCCTGGAGGCCCCGTTGTGGTATTTATATGTTCATTTATGATACCTTGAGGTCCGGTCATGATACCTGGAATTCCAGATATAGCACCTGGAGGTCCCGTTATGACACCTGGAGGTCCAGTTGTCTCCGGGGGTTCAGTGGTGATACCTGGAAGTCCAGTAGTGATAACCGGGGGTCGATTAGTGATATCTGGAGGTAAGTTTGTGATACCAGGAGGTTCAGTTGTGGTATCTGGAGGTTCAGTTCTGGTATCTGGAGGCCCCGTTGTGGTATTTATATCTTCAGTTATGTTACCTTGAGGTCCGGTCATGATACCTTGAATTCCAGACGTAGCACCTGGAGGTCCAGTCGTGATACCTGGAAGTCCAGTAGTGATAACTGGGGGTCCATTTGTGAAATCTGTAGGTGAATTTGTGATACCTGGAGGTTGAGGTGTGGTTTCTGGAAGTCCAGTCGTCATACCTGGAGGCCCAGCGGTGGTGTCCGGAGGACCCGTTTTGCTATCCGGAAGTGGATTTGTGATATCTGGAGGCGCAGTTGCAGCATCTGTGGGTCCAGTTGTTATGTCTAGTTGCCCAATGGAAGTATCTGTAGGTGCAGTTGTAACATCTGGAGGTCCAGGTGTGGTATCTCTAGGTCCAGTTGTGATATCGAGAGGTGTCGTTGTGGTAGCTTCCATTGTAGCAGGAACCGCTGTTGAGACAAGTATCATAAGAATTTTATCATCTAGTCGGCTTTTAAATTCTACAATTGCTAAAAATACCACTTTTCTGCCATTTGTCTTCACTGAACACATCATCAGGTGATCTAACATATAAAACATTAAAGTAAAGTTAGATCGTCAAAACGTTTCGCCAACAGAAAGTGTATGCCGAGCCTGACATTCATTTAATAAACACGACGCAAGCAACTGAAAACTCAGACGCCTACTATCAAAGCCTCTGTATAATATAGCTTTAATATAAAATTATCTGCCACTATGTTACAATGACATCCACTATAACGCCACTGATAATGAGTGATGTTTATTTCATGGCTAAATCCGCGAGATGAAATGACTTCTGTGTTCTATTTGGCCACCTAAAAGTTCTATTTTTTGCCATATAATACCTGGAGGTCGAGTAGTGGTAACGGGAGGTCCCGTTTTGGTATCTATTAGTCCAGTAGTAAAATCTGGGGCTCCAGTGGTAGTTTTAGGAGGTCCAGTTGTTGTATCTGTAGGTCCAGATGATGTATCCGTAGGACCAGTCGTGGTATCTGCAGGTCCAGCAGTGATATCTGGAATTCTAGTTGTGTTATCTGTAGGTCCAGTCGTGATATCTGGAAGTCCACTCGTAATAACCTGAGGTCGAGTAGTGTTATCCTGAGGTCTAGTTGTGACTTTTGTAGGTCCAGCGGTGATGTCTGGAAGTCCAGTTGTGGTATCTGTAGGTCCAGTAATGTTACCTAGAAGTCCATTTGTAATACTTGGAGGTCGAGTAGTTGTGTCTGAAGGTCTAGTTGTGGTATCTGGAGGTCCTGTTGTAGTATCTGGCGGTCCAGTTGTAGCATCGTAAGGTTCTGTTGTGGCACCCGGGGTTTCTGTCGTCGTAGGAACTGCTGTTGAGATTAATTTCGTTAGAAATGGATTAATATATACTTATCTCGTGCATTCTGTAATTTTGTAAAAATACCACAATTGACCTAATGTTTTTGCTTAACACATTACCAGGTTTTATCAAAAATCAGCGTAACGTTAGCGGCTTAGCTTTTAGCCAGCGCGAAAAGGATCTGCTGAACTTGACATTTATTAACACCACACGAGCAACCCAAAGACACTCTTGTAGCCCCATTGGCCCCAAGGCTTAAACATGTTTCAAAGCTGTTTTAAATTAGTTATAACATATTTCAAAGACGTTTTAAATTAGTCTTCTTTATAGAATCTGCTCACTGTACTTTTATTAATTGCAAATTTGGTGCAATTACGTACAAGGTGCACATGCAGATAATCGAAAGCCAAACGATATTGAACAAATAATAAGTACCCGATATTAGTGACCTACCTGACATTACAGTAGATGATGGCACAATATCCGATGCAGCCGTCGATTTGAATATCATATCCACTGTAATAGTTGTCGGTGACACAATATCTGGTGTTGCAGTTGTTGTTGACACAATATCAGGTGCAGCAGAAGACTTGGATACAATGTCCACTGTAATAGTTGATAACGACACGATATAGGATGAGTCACTTGAAGAAAGGTCAAAATCACTTGTAGCGGTTGTCGTCGATCTAACATCCGGTGTAAAGGTAGATATCGACTCATTATTCGGTGCAACAGCTGATGTTAGTACAATGTTTGACGCAGCCTTTGATGTTAGCTCAATATCTGGAGAAAACGTTGATGTTTGCTCGATATGCAATGCAAAACTTGTCGTTAAGTCAATGCCCGATGCAACAGTTGACGTAAGTTCAATGTCCGGCGCAACAGTCGATGATGTCATCATATCCGATGTCGAGGACGATGTCCACACAATATCAGGTGTAACAGCTGATGTTGAATCAATGTTTAGCGTAGCAGTCGATGTCGACGCAATATCCAATGTAGCAGTTGATGTCCAGACAATATCTGGTGCAACAGCTGATGTTTGATCGATATCTAGCGTGGCAGTCGATGTTGACTCAATATCCGATGTCGCAGACAATGCCAACGTAATATCAGGTGCGACAGTTGATGTTGGGTCGATATCTAGTGCAGCAGTCGATGTTGAGGCAATAGTATCCGATGAAGCAGTCGATGTCCACATAATATCTGGTGCAACGGTTGATATTGTCATGATATCCGATGTCGCATGCGATGTCCACAAGATATCCGGTACAGCAGTTGATGATGACATAATATCCGTTGGAGGAGTTGAATTTGATATAATGTCCGATGAAAAAGATGATGTAGGTACAGTATCTGATGAAAGTTTTGATGATGACAGCATAACCAAAGGAGTTGATGTTGATGAAATATCCCATGAAACAGAGGATATTGATGTTATATCTGGTAATACGTGAAAAGAAAGTGTCATAAGATACATTATTTATTGGCAGTAACAACAGTTATTTAAGATCACACATGTAGAAAGAGAAGCATTGCTTATGAAGACACATTAATGATTGATGATATTTCCTCTGATAAGCAGCGCTTCGCACAGAAGAGGGTTGTTAAACCTTTCCCGAAGGTAGCGATATGTAGTTATTTTTTCACCTTTACAAGGAACTTACCTGCCAAATGGCTATGGTCACAGAATGAGAATCTCGAGTCCGGTACCACTAGAAAGTGCAGTAGATCAGCCAATTAAGCAAACCAGTTGACCCCCCTTTACCTCGTATATTGCAAAAAGGATAACACACTAGAAAGAGGGTAAGTGTAAATGTGCATTTTAATTAAATTCCATTGTCACTTGCCAATACAGTTTATGCCATCTACCATAGCCATGGATAAATTTCCTAGCAGTCTTGCTCCATGAAAAATTTGTGCACGAGATACTTAATCCCCGGTCGAGTCTGAAACTTAGGAATTGTTGGACAGTATAGACCCTATCCGACACACCTAAGGCTATAGAGAAGAGACCTGTGACGTAAGATTACCATGGTAGCAAAATTTCTGGATCACAACAGTCTTTCTTGACAGAGACGGTCATTTTCATCGTCGAACTATAGCAGAAAAGTATGGGCTACCGGTTTTGTTCCTGAGTGTAACCATGCACAGGAAAGTCATACATGTCAACCTTTTCACTATTTTCTGTCCTATCTGCAGGACTACGGTTTGTTGAGATGAAACCATGGTAACCAAGGCAACGTGATGTAAAATACTTCTCTCTATTGTAGGTTAACTAATGATGCAAGTCTTATAAGGCCTAGCAATTCGTATATTTGTATGAAAGCACTTATTCATAAATATCAGTAGCAAATTAAATCCACCTGAACATACAGTTTTGAGCACATAGCACTCTGGTGTTGTGCTAGCGGTGTTAAAAAAAAGTGGTCCATCAGTCCCTGTGCAATAAAGCCTTTTGAAAAAGGTACATTTGCTCCAGGGTAATTATGACCTAACTGTTTAAAGCCAGTGACTTGCCATGGTAATCAGGGACAAAAATGTCCCAGATTTGTATTCTTTTACTTTTTCGTTCTCACAAGCTAAGTTATAAATGAAGTAAGCTAACAGTGCACATATCTAATCTAAGCGATATTGCAAAGACTCAGTGATTTTGGGTGTCTGAATTTCTTGGTGTGTGAATTTGTCCACTAGCTAATTTCATTCTCCTATTTAACCTTTTCGTTTCATTCAAAATACAATGGCAATCACGCTGAAAATTATTTTAAAATATCTCAGCAATGATTGCGTGAGTTAGTTGAATCGTTGCCTTGTTTACATTGTAGCATTCCTGAACATCGTAATATTTGACTTTCGAGTCCAAACTCTGCAAGTACTATGTTTTGGGGGGTATAAAATGACTACTCAAGTTCGCAGAAAACATATACAACATGCAATAACCTAAGTGTTTGAAAGAAACTGAGGCCTTAATTTTATATAATGCGTCAAGATCCCGTAATAGATCTTAAAACATGGAAAAGATACAACGATTCTGGTGTCCTCGTTTTATGAATCGGCGACCGTGTTTTAGGACGAGTTTGGAAATACTGATATCATAACGCTGGAAAATAACACATTTTTTGTCTGCGTACATTCTAAACTAAACCACAAAAGCAATACCAAGGTTTATTTTTAGTCTCAGATTAAGCAGTAGCTACTAATATTTAGTTACAATGTAGATTTTTAGGGACTTTTAAAATTGATCTTCATATAATGGCTGGTTTTCTTAGCTCACGATTCAGAGGCGAGTCGAATTTTCATCACTGTTCTTGTGAATAAAGGAAGTAAAAAATAGTCTCCAAGGCCACTTTTTTCAATTGGTCTTTTGAGAGTGATTAAATTAATATTGTGATTTACAATATTAATATATTATCGGGAGTTTCTGTAATTAGAAATGTCTGGAGATCAATAAGGGCAATTTATCTAGATCGAAGTTGTAATTGAAACGAAAAGAAGACTACTAAAGCGAGATGATTAAAAACACATCTCAACGGGATTGTTACAAAACTTTTTCATGTTACTGATAGCACTTAAGCAGCTGAAAATCGCAATCAATACCTAATCCTTTCAATGCAAGAGTTAACGAAGAGGTCTGTCAAGCCGCGGGTTCTGACTGTTGAGTCTATGGGCAAAATCTTATAAAGTGATAATTAAAATAAAACCCTCAGTCAGCTGTTCTTTCGCCTGGTACCATTCTGTTTAGTATTTCAAAACTTGTGTAAAAATTTGACAGTTTTGTTAAATTGTGCCTAAGTAAAAGCCTTAACCGACAAAATCGAACCAATTATAATCCACATTTATTGTTAATGCATATGTTTTCTAACATAAATCACAAGCTGGGAATTTTTACACATAATCAATGCAGTTTCTTATTAAGAGCTGACAGAAAAAAAACGTGTGCTCCAGCGATATTTACTGGACCTAAAAGACTCTGGTATCAGCCATTATTTGGTATATTATACGACTTTATACTCACGAATCTTCAAAATTCCCGGAGACATGAGGGACATTTAACGAGTACCATGCTACAACACCTTAACCCCTTCCTGATTCTCACCACAAGATAACATCACCCTAGAAACAGGCGAGCTACTTTTCAAAAGCGGTGCTCGAATTTGGCCCCCACCGGCGGTCTGATCTAAAGACTTTTTCTAAAAAAGCAAACTCGATGGTGGGTGTCGCATTCAAAATGCCTACAGTGGTTCATACTGCACACCTGTGTACCGGCGAAGGAACGGATTTTGCAGTTGTTTAGGTGGGGATGGGCCGATAGGACTGAAGAATTTCACATTTTATACAACAAATTTAACATGACTTACTTACCAGTTTGAGCAAAACAGGTTCGGCTTGACATAGCCAAAAGTATGCTAGCCGAGAAAAGCAGATCAAAAGACATTTTTAGCCTGTCACAAGCCATAAGTTCCTTCATAGAGTTATTTCAATCTATTTAACCTAATTTGTAAACAAGTCCGCTCTCAACCTCCGGCCATTTTTAAGTAGGTGGTGTTAGTTTGGAGAATTTTAGCAGAGTATATTTGCGTGTTGTTCAAAGACCACGTGTCAAGAGGGACTTTTGGGTTTCCATGGCACTTCGTTCTGTTATTTGCAATCTGTTTCCGTTACGGCGACATGAAAATATTACGACTGTAAGGTCCGTGTTTAAAGACCCATACAACTTAATTATCAACTTTCCAAGAGTAGTTAACTTTTTTAAAACCTTTTTTATAAACTAGACGATTTAAGAGAAAAAAGTTACCCATGTAGAATAAATTCTCGAGGTAAATCCTACATTTCAGGGGGGGCCCAATTATTGATATTAATACATGCCCATTGGGCAAAACACTCAGAACTTGGACGGTGCTTTCATATTCAATACTGATCTGATGAAGAATAAATAATGAAATTCGGGAGACCTGAATCTTATCCTGTGCAGATCAAAGAAAGTGATCACTGAAGAATCATTCAATAATTACTATGTTGTTGATCTATTTTGAATCGTTTTTATCGATTAGCAGGCTTTGCCAAGAAAACAGCTTTTACGAAGATTACTGAAACATTTACTGTAATTGCGATTAAAAAGTCTGTATTTAGACTGCATATTGGTCGAGTTCTTCTCGACCAAGCGAGTCGATAATCAGGACCAAACATGAAAAAGGAAGTTTGAGATCAAGAGCTCTATGAAACTGGAAAACAGAGTCACTGACAGGCCTTAACGTGACTCCCAAAGGAGCTGACTGAAGATCTTTAAAGAGACAGGTTCACGGTTAAGCGCATGCTCATTAATTAAATTACTTTTTTCCAATTTATTATTAATAATCCCACTCACATGTATCTCAGCGATCTCAGAGTGTATTTCAAAGGAGAAGTGTATTTCAGAGTAACCTGAAGTAGCATGGAGGAGTGCTAAAATCGTAGAAAAAATTAGTGGACTATACCAACACTACCAACGTTGACTGATTTATTGTTGACCCGAAGGTTTTATTCCATGGTTGATTAATTTACAGCTATTTGCAAATATTTAAGTTGATCAAGTGCAAGTGACTGCCAGAGGAGTGTGCAGATTGGTTCTTTGACAACATTATGACATGATCATATTGCATGCATAGACGATACAGCATGTCGCGGCAGAAAAACAGCATTTGATAAATGAGAATACGCTGAACTGTCAACCTGTCCCTTTGAAAAATAATACATAGATTTAGCCAAGCCTAAAGGTGCTGCTCCCGTTAACAAAGTTATAATTTACTTAAAACAATAACCTTGTAACCATTGCAAAGAAATCCACTTGGAGTTTAGCCTGCGATCAATTGACGAGTAATCAGCTAGTAAATTGTCAGCGGATAACCTATAAAAAAACACGAAACCTCGATGGATCGATACCTGGGCCCGCAATAGGCTTATGTGATACTGGTCAGCGGATACCTTGTTTTGACAGCTGTCAATTTACCACAACAGGATTTGCAATATCAGGTTCTTAGCTAGAAAGTGCGAGATTTCACACTGGTTGCCCTGTGATCCCTGTGGTGCGGACGGACGGTTAGACGGACGGATGTACGGTCAAGTGACCACCAAAATTTCTCGGTCTCGGATGGATAGATGACCAAATATTCTTTGCTGTGGGGCTCCGCTAATAATAAAAATGATAATAATAATAATAATAATAATAATAATAATAATAATAATAATAATAATATAATAACAATAATAATAACACGGGGCGCCCAATCACATTTTATTTTTATTTTTTCTCATTTACTGGCTCTTACTATTTCAAGTATGCAAAGTATTGTTTCCCTTTCTTAATAATAAGAATGATCACGAAAATAATTTCTCATAAACTCCGATCCAAGTCATTTATTATGTTAGTGGCCAAGGCAAACACTTTTGGCCATGAATTTCTACGGTGTTTCCTAGTGGAAATGAAGAAACTGATTTGGATGGTCAGCTTTGAAATGGAGTCGAAAACTGACCTAAGCAATCGTAAAAAAGCAGTTCCTGCGCAAGTAACGCTCCAAAATGTTTTTCAGTATGATCTAGTATGAGTGAAGCTTTAGCCTGTACAATTCAAATCTTTTTCAGAACAGCCATTTTACGGGAATATTGGACATCCGTAGTAGATTCTCATACAAACACTGTAATTTCTCCCCCGGATGCCTGTATTGTCTTCATAATATTCCTAGTGATACATTGTTACAAGCATCATAATTGTTGCTGGGGTTCAAAACAAGTTCAAGTTTAGTGTTAAGACGGAGAGGGGGAGGGTACGGGTATCGGCGAGGCATTTGAATACCTCCTTACGGTCCCCTCTGGCCTCAGCGACAAGGAGTTGCTCAGGAACTTTTTGGCAACTTTTGCTATTTGGAGCAACTTTTGATTTTGGGGGCAACTTGATTAAACTCTAAGCAACCTTATGGAAATTGCAAGGTCCTCTTATACTGCGTTAGCCTTGTAATTTCAGTTCTTTGATGTTATAGTTAACATTTACAACGTGTAAATTCAACCATGTGCCTGTTGCAGTTAATTTCAGTTGATTTTTATATTTCCTTTGTTTCAATTTCATTAGCATTCATTACCATACCCCAAACATTGGAAAAATAAAAATTAACTACAACATGCCCACCACCATGCCCGCGGTTGGAGGTCAATGGTTCGCAAATAAGGCCGCGCTTTTCAAAATGGTGACAAACATCGAGACATGGTATAGGTTACTGGAGGCAGAATCTTCCAACTCTGACTTATCTACCTCGGGTGAAAATCACCTTATCGGAACAGGAGAACCCGCCTGCAAAATGAAGATCAAAGATCACAAAGATCTTAATCTGCCAGGGTTTTCTTGTCACAACGTTCTGCTTACAAAAATTAATGATTCAGACTGATTCAGTAAGGGTGTGTTTTTCTAGAACAACAAGAGAAAGATTATGAGACAGACTTGTGTTATAGGGAAGATTTAAATTGATCAGGTTTTGTGCCTGTGTGTAAAAAGGTATAGTACCCTGATTTATTTATGACTTTGGGGTAAAATTCAAAAGTTGGAGCAAATGTCTTCTCTCTGGGGACACCTAGGGATTTTGACAACATTGAAATTTACCCTGCGGAGATCTGGGTCCTAAACTTGTGTTGTTCTGGGACGCGCGAAGACGCGCCATCTTGAAAAAGTCGAAGATTAGATCGGTAAGTGTGTAAAAATATATTATTTATTATTTAATGGCAAGTGATTACTCTTTTTTATAATGCAATACCGCTGTAGCTTTTCATATTGCATTGAGAATATTAATTTAAAGGTTGTTCAACGAATATTGCTATTCAATTCTTCTGCTGAAACTGGGGCTGGATGCTCAGGCTTTTAAAATCGAATTTGAAGTTAGAGATGCATTTTCCTGTTTTATTAAACTTTTACATTGCTGACCCAAAACCAGTTTATCCACAAGGCAGTGCTTACAAGGAAGAAGCCAAGAGTGTTCGGCGACGAACCGCTGTCAACCAACGAAATTTTGTCTGGCACGTTGTCACAGGGACTTTGCACTGATTGGCTATTTTACATTGCCTATTGTATTTTCTGGCATTTGATTGCGAGTCTGGTCGACAGGATAAAGGAATTAAACTTGTCAAACGGAAAAACAATTCCTTTCGGGATAAACTTTGAACGTCCCGGGAGTAACTATCGTCGTAAAATACGACTTTTCTCTTGGGACCGATTTATTCATTTTATTATTATTATTTATTATAACTATCCAGATTAATCCTTAATTGGGCAATTCGTAAAAATTAAAGGATAATAGCTTTGCTGACAATATCGGATTTAATAACTAACAGCTATATAATTAAAAGGCTTTTATTGTTCATTCAAAATATTTCCCCGATTCTGATTGGCTAAAAGCACACATTTAATTCACCATAACCAGTTACTGATGACAAAATTTGGAAGAAATTTGACTTTAACAAGGAAATGACATCAAAAATGCAACGTTTTCGCAGGTTAAGGCACCGTTAACCGAGAAGACCTGGGGACGAGGTTGAGTTGTTTTGGTTGTGAACTAGAAAAAATGGCGGACATTTCACTCCTTTCAAGAGTAAGAACTAGGCGAAAAAATAGTTAAAAACATGGCAAGAACAGCAAGAAGATGACAACTCGAAGGGTGACATCTGCTGTTTGGAGAATATTTGGGGAGCTGGACAAACCTAATCGTACACTATCGAAGATGAACTGAACATCGATGGATTGATGGAGGTAAGCATGTTTTAGCTATGTTTTTAAACTAGGAATTATTTTGAATGAATAATAAAACAGTTATTGAATTCGGCTTTCGTATCACATGAAGAATTATGGAGATCTCGGAGGGTGTTATCTGCCTCGGCCTACGGCCTTGACGGATAACACCCTCCTCGATCTCCATAATTCTTCATAAGATACTCAGTCTCATTCACTAACTGTTAAATACTACTACATGAGAAATTTCTGCAATTTGATTGGCTTAGAGCAGTGGTATTTCAGCTTAATTTGAAATACCTACATGTGAAAATTACAAACCTTTTGTATGTAGTAGTATAAACAAATAATAGCATGATTTGTACGTGATATTCGGCATAAATACCACTTATGATATTTCAAAATTGTCTCAAATTTCACTTGCCTAACGGCTCGTGAAATTACGTATAACAATTTTGAAATATCACTCGTGGTATTTACCAGTATGCCAAATATCACTACAAATCATGCTATTACCTATACAAACGCACAATCGAAAAGAGGTGCCTTATGGTTGAGAAACCTGTACTCTATATCAATATTTCAGTCCTTTTTTAGGTACTTCATATGAATTTGGTGTCCAGTTAAGCTCCAGATCGACAGATACCTGGGTCATGTGAAGTTAAGGTAAGAGTATTGACATTACACGCAAAAGGCAAATATATTTAGGTGAAATGTGAAGCTATTTTTGGACCTTGATTGTTATTAGGCCTTTCAAAAATCAAAGCTTAACTGGTCATCTCCTTACATATATCCGGTAAATTAAGGTGGATTTTTTTATAACCTAAATAGAGAATAGAGAATATTAACTCTGGCATGAAAATTCAAGTGCTACATTCAAGTAACCCATAAACCCCAATAAGTGTTATCCCAAGCAAAGGGAATTTGAGGACCACTTGAGGGAAAGAAATAACTTTTTGTGACCTCGGTAGATTTGAAGCATAACCTCCAAGTTAGGTCTGCTGTTGATCTACTGACTATACTGTGATCCCTGTGTGGACCAATAATTAAGGTGGTTGATTGCTGCAAGGACAGAATGTGAAGGGTACATATCAGGGGCATAGCTGCCTATAAGCCCAGGCTTAACAACAGTTTGGGTCAGAATGAGCTCATGTTATCACATGTTAACAGGGCGAGGAAAAGAACCTAATGGAAGCACATAATTATGTGTTGCGGTGATGGGCACGAAAAAAATAAGCACCTAATTCACTAGAAAAATCTGTTGCTGAATTCCATCATGGTTTTCCAAGTTGCTACGTTGTAGGGCCGGGGTCCCCATTGTATAATCTCAAATGAACATCTCTCCTACAATACCTGAGTTACATGCCCCTCTCTAAGAAACTGATCCTCCTGCCTAATAGATGCTCCCCAGGACAACTACTCAAGAATAACTGGGAAACAGCAAAAGGGAGCAAAATCATTTATGCAGCTTGAGAAACAAGGGTTTGTTGCATCATGTTCAAAGTCACATTTAAAGTAAGGATAGGCTAAGGATGACATCACAATGACCCTGAAGGAGGATTCGGATGTCGCAGTTGAGATTGGATTTTATCCCTTTAGCCCCAGTATCTACATACTTATTCTCTATACCGATCTCCATAACTTTTCCTCAAAAAATAAGTTGAGAGAATTTGTTCAAAGATCAAAGCATTTTTCCTCATGTGATCATTATTTTTATTAATTCTCATAAATGTTTCTTCTTATTATGTATGGATGTTATTCTCAATAACGCTTTATTACATATTTACATACAAAGGAAAATTACAAAAGTTGTAAAAGAAACTAGAAAAAAGTAGCAAAATTACAATTTACAAAAGTTATCGAAAATTAAATCATCTTCATGCTTATACATGAAAAATCAGTAACTCTTTCATTTATTTTATTTTGTTCAGGGCTGAAAGTAACGGTCGATCAATGGACAATGTCCGGCCTGATGGCGAACTTGACCAGTCAAACTCTCGTCTTGCCGATCATTTTTGGATTCAAACATTTTTTTGTTGCTTCGTAGCACTAAAACTGTCTAAGAAAAAGAATACCACAATAAATTAATTTCATGTCAATGAAACGCAACAAAGCAAAACATTAACAAACTGAGTTGTGGAGTAATGCAACATTGTAGGTCGTACTGTACTTTCTGCTTTGCTGTAATGAGTAATGTGACCTGCTTTGGGAATTTGTTGGAATTTGGGCAAATTGATCGCAATTCTCAACAGGTTGTCCTGTGTTTCTTCGGGAATACATGTTAGCACTCGATTAATACTAATTTCTTTATGTCAAACATGAATCTCGCTTGCGGACTCAATTTCAGAACAGTCTGATAAAAATTTAAGCTAATCAAGAAGGAACATTGTCGATCTCGCATTTAATTCTCCTCCTTGTAAACAACTTTATCCAAATTTCTGCTGACATTTGAGCCCTTCGCAATAAAGTGTTGAGCGATGACCCAAATGAAAGCTCTGCTGTATATTTTCAGCCCGGTTATTTTAATTTTTCTTACATAACATAGTAAGGTAACTGACAAAAACTATATTTGCCAGTATCATGAATTATTGCGCATATATTATACGCACACATATCAACAGTGGCTTTAAAAAGGAAAAACAAACAAACAGACAGACAGACAGACAACTAAAACAGGACAGTTATATTAAATCTTTAATCAGTACAGAGTGCCACCTATTGTTCACTTCGACAGCATGATACATTCCTTTAAAGAGGGGAGGTTTTTAATCGAGACCGTTTCTTTTAAAAGTGCCTAAAGAATTATGGGCTTTTGCAATTTGCCTTTCTCTGTATTGATGTTTGTGGGAGAGAATTAAAGTTGGTCACTCTGGGGACTTGGATCTCTGGACAGCAAAGACATATCAAGGGATATCTCTTTCCCAGGTAGGAAAACACATATTTCGGATATATGTTTCCCAGATAGGGGAACACATATCACTAGGGATATGTGTTTCCCTGGTAGGAGAACACATATCACTTAACTAGGGATATGTAATTCCCGGCTTGAGGAACACCTATCACAAGAGATATGTTTTTCCCAGTTGGGGGAACACATATCACTAGGCATATGTGTTTTCAAGCTAGGGGAACACATATCACTAAGAATACGTGTTTCTGAGGTAGGGAAACACATATCACAAGGGATATGTGTTTGCCAGGTAGGGGAACATATATCACTAGGGATACGTGTTTCCCAGGTAGGGGAGCATATATCACTAGAGATACGTGTTTCCCAGGAGGGGGAACACATATCACTAGGAATATTTTTTCTCAGGTAGGGGAACACATATCACTAGGGATATGTGTTTCCCAGCAAGAGAAACATATATCACTAAGAATACGTGTTTCTGAGGTAGGGAAACACATATCACAAGGGATATGTGTTTGCCAGGTAGGGGAACATATATCACTAGGGATACGTGTTTCCCAGGTAGGGGAGCATATATCACTAGAGATACGTGTTTCCCAGGAGGGGGAACACATATCACTAGGAATATTTTTTCTCAGGTAGGGGAACACATATCACTAGGGATATGTGTTTCCCAGCGAGAGAAACATATATCACTAAGAATACGTGTTTCTGAGGTAGGGAAACACATATCACAAGGGATATGTGTTTGCCAGGTAGGGGAACATATATCACTAGGGATACGTGTTTCCCAGGTAGGGGAGCATATATCACTAGAGATACGTGTTTCCCAGGAGGGGGAACACATATCACTAGGAATATTTTTTCTCAGGTAGGGGAACACATATCACTAGGTATATGTGTTTCCCAGCGAGAGAAACATATATAACTAGGGATACGTGTTTTTGAGGTGGGGAAACACATATCATAAGGGATATGTGTTTCCCAAGTAGGGGAACATATATCACTAGGGATATGTGTTTCCCAGGTAGGGGAACATATATCACTAGGGATATGTGTTCCCCAGGTGGGGGAACACATATTACTAGGGATATGTGTTTCTAAGGTAGGGGAACACATATCACTAGGGATATCTGTTTCCCAGATAGGTGAACACATATTACTAGGGATATGTGTTAGGGAAACACATATCACTAGGGATATGTGTTTCTAAGGTAGGGGAACACATATCACTAGGGATATCTGTTTCCCAGATAGGTGAACACATATTACTAGGGATATGTGTTAGGGAAACACATATCACTAGGGATATGTGTTTCTAAGGTAGGGGAACACATATCACTAGGGATATCTGTTTCCCAGATAGGTGAACACATATTACTAGGGATATGTGTTAGGGAAACACATATCACTAGGGATATGTGTTTCTAAGGTAGGGGAACACATATCACTAGGGATATCTGTTTCCCAGATAGGTGAACACATATTACTAGGGATATGTGTTAGGGAAACACATATCACTAGGGATATGTGTTTCCCAGGTAGGGGAACACATATCACTAGGGATATCTGTTTCCCAGATAGGTGAACACATATTACTAGGGATATGTGTTAGGGAAACACATATCACTAGGGATATGTGTTTCCCAGGTAGGGGAACACATATCACTAGGGATATCTGTTTCCCAGATAGGTGAACACATATTACTAGGGATATGTGTTAGGGAAACACATATCACTAGGGATATGTGTTTCCCAGGTAGGGGAACACATATCACTAGGGATATGTGTTTCCCAGGTAGGGGAACACATATCACTAGGGATATGTGTTTCCCAGGTAGGGGAACACATATCACTAGGGATATGTGTTTCCCAGGTAGGGGAACACATATCACTAGGGATATGTGTTTCCCAGGTAGGGGAACACATATCACTAGGGATATGTGTTTCCCAGGTAGGGGAACACATATCACTAGGGATATGTGTTTCCCAGGTAGGGGAACACATATCACTAGGGATATGTGTTTCCCAGGTAGGGGAACACATATCACTAGGGATATGTGTTTCCCAGGTAGGGGAACACATATCACTAGGGATATGTGTTTCCCAGGTAGGGGAACACATATCACTAGGGATATGTGTTTCCCAGGTAGGGGAACACATATCACTAGGGATATGTGTTTCCCAGGTAGGGGAACACATATCACTAGGGATATGTGTTTCCCAGGTAGGGGAACACATATCACTAGGGATATGTGTTTCCCAGGTAGGGGAACACATATCACTAGGGATATGTGTTTCCCAGGTAGGGGAACACATATCACTAGGGATATGTGTTTCCCAGGTAGGGGAACACATATCACTAGGGATATGTGTTTCTAAGGTAGGGGAACACATATCACTAGGGATATCTGTTTCCCAGATAGGTGAACACATATTACTAGGGATATGTGTTAGGGAAACACATATCACTAGGGATATGTGTTTCCCAAGTAGGGGAACATATATCACTAGGAATATGTCTTTCGCAGGTAGGGGAACATATATCACTAGGGATACGTGTTTCCCAGGTGGGGGAACACATATCACTAGGGATACGTGTTTCCTAGGTAGGGAAACATATATTACTAAGGATACGTGTTTCCCAGGTAGGAGAACACACATGACTAGGGATATGTGTTTCTCAGGTAGGGGAACATATATCACTAGGGATATGTCTTTCCCAGTTGGGGGAACAGATATCACTCAGAAAATGTGTTTCTTAGGTAGGGGAACACAACGCACTAGGGATATGTGTTTCGTAGGTAGGGGAACACATATGACTAGGGATATGTGTTTCCCAGGGAGGGGAACACATATCTCTAGGGATATGTGTTTCCCAGTTAGGGCAACATGTATTAGTAGGGATACGTGTTTCCCAGGTGGGGGAACACATATCACTAGGGATATGTGTTTCCCGGCTAGGGAACACATATCACTAGGGATATGTGTTTCCTAGGTAGGGGAACAAATATTACTAGGAATACGTGTCTCCCAGGTTGGGGGAACACATATCACTAGGGATATGTGTTTTCCGGTTAGGGAAACATATATCACTAGGGATATGTGTTTTCAAGGTAGGGGAACATATATCAGTAGGGATATGTCTTTGCTAGGTGGGGGAACACATATCCCTCGGAAAATGTGTTTCTCAGGTTGGGGAACACAAAGCTCTAGAGATATGTGTTTCGTAGGTAGGGGAACACATATGACTAGGGATATGTGTTTCCTAGGGAGGGGAACATATATCACTGGGGATATGTGTTTCCCAGGAAGGGGAACATATATCACTAGGAATATGTGTTTCTTAGGTAGTAGAACACGTATCACTAGAGATATGTGTTTCCCAGGTAGGGGAACATATATCACTAGAAATACGTGTTTCCCAGGTGGAGGAACACATATCGCTAGGAATACCTGTTTCCCAGGCGGGGGAACACATATCACTAGGGCTATGTGTTTCCCAGTTAGGGGAACATCTATCACTAGGGATACGTGTTTCTGAGGTGGGGGAACACATATCACTAGGGGTACGTGTTTCCCAGGTGGGGGAACATATATATTAGTAGGGATATGTGTTTCCCAGGTAGGGGAACAAATATTACAAGGGATACGTGTTTCTTAGGTTGGGGGAACACATATCACTAATGATATGGGTTTCCCGGGTAGGGGAACATATATTACTAGGGATATGTGTTTCCCAGGTGGGGGAACAGATATCACTAGCGATATGTGTTTCCCAGGTGGCGGAAGACATATCACTACGGATATGTGTCTCCTAGGTAGGGGAACATATATCACTAGAGATACGTATTTTCCAGATGGGGGAACACATATCACTAGGGATATGTGTTTCCCAGGTGGGAGAACACATATCACTAGGGATATGTGTTTCCCAGGTAAGGGAACATATATCACTAGGGATACGTGTTTCCTAGGTGGGGGAAAACGTATCACTAGGAAAATGTGTTTCGCAAGTGGGGGAACTAGGGATTTGTGTTTTTTAGGTAGGGGAACATACATCATTAGGGATACGTGTTTCCGAGGTGGGGGAACACATATCACTAGGGACATGTGTTTCCCAGGAAGGGGAACAAAAATCACTCGGGATATGTGTTTCCCAGGTACTGGAACACATAGACTTAGGGATATGTGTTTCCTTGGTGGGGGAACACATATTACTAGGGATAGTGTTTCCCAGGTTTAGACTGTGGTTCAGAAAAAAAAAAAAAACATACATGCTCATTTTAGAATTTTTTTTTAACCATCCATTTTTTTTAGCTTGTTCCAATAATTATGAGGTGGCAAAAACGTTAATGTTGCTGGTGATAGCGCCGGTTGCCGGCTCATTTGACAAAAAATTCACGTGCGTCGAAAATTCCCCTCCCGTAAAAGTTTTCTAATGGTCTGTCCTTAAACTTTTAATTTAGGACGGTTTTAACTCCTTAGGGAGTCTTCGTTTTACCGTTTTCTGGAGGAAGAATAACTGGAATATAAACTCTAGAAATCACCTTTTCAGGCAGTTCACCACATTGGGTCTTCTCCAGATCTAGGTCGCCATGGCTGAAATTTTTGGACTGGTTAATCTTGTTCTGTCTTGTCAAAGTATTTTTTTTGAATTGCAAGCATCTGTTTATTGATAAACCGATTGTCATAGTCGAGCCCGCCGTAGCAAGCATACAGCTATTAGGCCTGGGTTGGAAACTATATCCTACAAAGATCATACTTGATTCATGCTGAGTCTTTCTTGAGTACACCAAAATCGAGAAAGCGAAAGAAAGGCTCTTTTGGTCGGGGCCTTGCCTTCTTCTTTACTGCGCTTTTCAAAAACGTAAATTCTGAAGTCTAAAAATCAACTAACAATTGCGTTTTTGCTGCCGTCAATCATCCTAATGGACCTCTTAAGGTGACTCGACCCAGTTATTTCGTGAGGGTACCGTCCTACTTTGAAGCTCTCTGGTATCCCTACCTTTACTTTGATCGTAAGTCTAACATATAGCATGGATAAGATATAGATCAATCTACAATATATCATAAAATGTTTGGTGATCAGAGTAAATGTCACGTGGTTATAGTGCCACGCCTCTTTGGGGTCTGAGTCGAAATTCTGTTGTCGGCCTTTTTTCGTGAAAATCTCTCGGCTACATATAGTGCGCTTAGTGCCTTGCGTTGAACAGAGTTTCACCAAAATCGCAAAAACCCAATGCGAGAAATTCAGCGGTTTCCAAATTTAGGTCAAAATTTATGTGAAAGTAATAAGCAAACTTTACACGATTATATCTAATAAACTATGAGATTTATCCCTTTATTTTAGGGGTCTTTATACATGTAACAGATGGGTCCTTGCAAGTCAGCAAAAAGCTTTAGGGCCTTGTAAATGCGCGTGATTTCGAGCATTGCAAACGTATAGAAATTATAGTTTTAGCTGTTTGTTGACGTTTGTCAGCGTTTTCAAAGGACTCCTTGTCAGGAAAAAAGCATTTTTGTTAAAAATTCGTAGTTATTTTTCCTTCAATTTTTTTCAGGGCCACAATTGATCAACTCACTTAACTCGGATTCTGAATTTCATGGTCATTGAAAAACTGTGACATTATCTTCTATAAGCCCAAACTTGATTAAACATTGAAGATTTTTAACGTTTGGCTGAGTTTGTGCTTTGGGAGTTTCTAGTGTTTCTAGTCTGTCATGATACTGCATTCTTGTTCAGACACGTGCAATGACCGCGCTTGGCTGACAAGAACAACAACAACAAAATTTTACTTTAACGAGTTAAAAAGGTCATTGGGTTTGTGATTTGTGATTGGTGGATTTAGATCTGTTTTGTGTGTTTCTGTGTTTCAAGGTTCGTTACTTGTGTTTGTAATTATGATTGACGGCAGCGAAAAACATAAACGTGAAGGTGGCTTTTAAATTTTAGAGTTCCCATGTTTGCGAAAAGCACAGTAAAAAAATTAGAAGAGTAGACACACTGCAGCGAAACGTTTGAAAAAAAGTCGCCTGTGTGCTCTTCCTTCTCCTCGCCCTGTCATTTTCTATTGCAAGTCATTCCAGAGAGAGAAAGTTAAATTGAAAACATACATACAGTCTACCATACTGGAAAAACGGCTTATCTAGAGCTCTAGGACACATAAGCCAGGCACGCAGAGAGACACTCACGTTTCTGCTGACCTAGAGATATACATGTGTGTACATGTCTCGCTGAATTTTTGAAAACATGCGTCAAAAAGGCCCAGGGCCCAGTTGTTCGAAGGCCGATTAGCGCTAACCCAGGGTTAAATTTTAACCCGAGTCTCTTTTTCTTTTCATCAAAAGCATTTTCTCGGACAATTTTCTCTATTTTTTTTAGAGTAGCCAATCATCAAATTGTTGACAAAAAGAATTAAACTGAATTTGCTCTCTTTAAGCTTTCATATCTGAATTCAAATTTCGAACTAACCCTGGGTTATCTTAACCCAGCTTTGAACAACTCGGCCCAGAATATTTGCACAGAAACCTGGCAAAGGGCAGGGCCCAGTTGTTCGAACACCGGTTTTAACCCAGGTTTCTTTTTCTTTTTTATCAAAAGCACTCTCTCCAATAATTTTCTCTATTCTTTTTAGAGTATCGAATCATCAAATTGTAGGCAAAGAGAATTAAAGTGAACTTGGTTTTTGATCTCTCATATCTGAGTTCAAATTTTGCACCAACCCTGGGTTAAATTCTTATCCCAGCTTCGAACAAGTACCCGGCCCAGGTTTCTGCTGACTGTGGTGAGAATTTTCATAGGGGACTTGCTCTCTTGGTTGGTCTCATTGTCAAGCTCAGTCCCTGAGCTAACTTGCCATGGGGTGGAAAGGGGCCTCCATGTGCCTCCTCATGCAGACCCTTAGATAAGGGGTGGGCCCGGTCTCAAAAATTTATTTTCGGGCCTTTGGCCCTCAGGTTTGGTCTTAAAGTAAGGGGGTGGGGGGGGGGGGGGCTGGCCCCCCGGATCCCCCAAAAAAAAAAAAAAAAAGTGGAAACCCTTAAATCGGGAAAATTAATGCCCTTTTTTTCTTTTTACTTGTTAAAAAAAAAATAAAGGACAAAAAAAAATTTAGGAATCCACTCTAATTGGATTAGTCTTCAAATAACACAGTGATACTGGCAATTGGAAAAGATGAGATACAACTGTAGTTCGGGTACTTTTGAACTCGAAAATCATACTGGAAACAAAAGTAATAAGATGGTTCTCTAATATGCTGTACTCATACTATGTTTTTGTTGACTTTTTATCTGTACAGGTAATGGTTGAGTGGAATCTCTTCACCTTTAATGTCTTCTCTGATGTTGATTCAGAGCGGCCACAACATTGGACTTTGCCTGCGATTAGTGGTATAGAGATGTTTTAGTCCCCTTTTTTGTGGATTTAATTAACTTTTTGTGTTGCATAAATTAACACCTCTGACATCATGCATCTCGTTAAGATAGGATGATGTCATAGTTTATTTTCAGTACGCAAGGAACAAGTGACGTCACAATAGCCAGGGGTTGACGTCATCAAAATAATTATGAGATCATAATTTAAATGTGAAATAGTGATATCATGTCCCTATTTGGTCATGATGATGTTATAATTTATTCAGGTGTTTATTCATGGTTTATTTTTACCTGCCAGTTTTTTTCTGTTGTTTCAAAACACATAAAATAGCGCTACATTCCAAGCGTGTCATTCACGAATTGTGAGAAGTCATGAATTTCAGTCAGTTAATCACTTGATTTGGAATTTCTCCCGTGGAAGTTTTTGAACCATGGGGCGATTGGGAGAATGCGTTGGAAAAATTACCACAGGTATGTGCTCTCTGTTTCTCTCTATTTTGAATGAACGTTCTTTCTCTCTGGTCGAGTATTGTTCCCAACTTAACTAATTTTTTACTCTTTTTAGGGTACTGGACGACCTCACTTAAACCATGTACAGAGTGGAGCGGGCAGAGGTAAGTTTTACAGAAATTTAGTTACCTTTGGGTTGTTTAGTCAACATACTTTATTTACCTACAAAGAGCTGTCAGAAGTCCTCGTGAACTAAAATAGTCCAAAAATACAAATAGATAAAAACATAAATTAAGAAACTATAAAGATAAAACGTAGAGTACATAAATTTAGCAGCAGTTAAATGGTATTTACAAATTTACAATTATATTGAGCAGAAAGAGCTTCTACAAAAGTTGTCTTAAGATAGATTCGATTTAGATAATAGTGTAAATAAAGTCAGATTTTAAACTTGATGGACTTAAATTATTTTTTTACAAAAACAGCTTATGGTATATCAATAAAGGAATTATGAAACCATGCGGTTTAAAGGCTTTGTTGACGTAATTTAGACAGAATGCACATTTTAAATACTTTTTGCACTGTATCTTTTAAACAGGTTTGTAAATCCGTCATTAATACAACTAATAATTTTACAGGTTGAAGTAGACTCAGTCTACTCCTTCTAAAATACCACGCTATCCAGTTCTTGGAAAGCGGCACAAATGTTCCCTCTGTGGGCGAACGTTTAATCAAATGGATGCCTTAAAACCACATTTGAAACAAGTTCATGAACGCTGAGCGGCTCAGCCGGAATACATATGTGATACCTGTGATGAAGTCTTTCACAATCTGGCTCCATTTTGAGCAAATGGACAATCAGCAAACAGTAAACCTTCTATGGCTGCCAAACATCTGTGCCAAGACGACTCAGGTAGGAAGACTCTTTTGCAGTCACATAAAATAACATTTTGTGTGAATGATAAGTGCCATGTAAATTTGCTTCGCAAATCATAACAGATAGGAGGACATGTTGAAAAAGTGCTTTATCGGCCTTTGTTTACAGTAATACCTTAGGGAACACAATAGAGGTTTAATATACATTGTTGAACACTTCGTTTGTTCTTAAAACCGTACTTATTGAAGGCTTAAAATTAGGGACATTTCAAACAGGATGTATCATGTGGCTTACATCGAAATCGCTCCCCTTTATTAGTATATACCGGTTTGGTTCGGGGTCACAGAATCATTTCAGGGGTCAATTTAATAAAACCTTTACAAGTGTAGTTTACAAGTGTAGCCATTATTTTGGACTCCGAAAACAATGGGTACACTTGTATATTTTACTTGTAAATTAAAAATTTTATTAAATTGACCCCAGGGCGACAAATGGAGGTCTAAAGCACAAGGTAATTACCCGTAAATAAAAGCGGCTGATTGCCAATGTTGTTTTGAATCGGAAAATAACCTAAGAAAACAAAAGCTGCAAATTGACATGTATTTCAGTAGATTTAAACGAGTAATTTTACATATATTGCACACCGAAGAAGGCAGATTTCCGGTATTTTGTAGTGCAATGGCGACTTTGTTTTTTAGTCTTTTTTTATTTTTTATCGAAAAGAAAGGTTTATCCGCTTTGAATCTCCATGAAGTTTTCCCTTTGGAAGACTATGTCTACTCTGGGTACGATTTGTGGTATGCAAAGCTGAATCTTGACAACCAAAAACTGGCTGATCTTAGCATTCTCCCAGTGTATTACAAAGACCTAGCCGAGGATCAAATCAGAGTTAAAAAAAACAATAATTTAATTTAATCACCTGTGTTTCTCGAGTAAAAAAAAACTTCGACTTCGCAAATGTTAGAAGTAACTTTATTCTCACTACTTGTTTAGGGCATTCTAGTTTATTTTCTGCTTGTTGGTCGCTAAAATCCTTGCTCTTGAGGCTGACCCTACATCGACCTCACATCGACCCCACATTGACCCTACATCGACCCCACATCGACCCTACATCAGCCTCACATCGACCCTTCATCGACCTCACATCATGTCACATCGCCCTCCTCCACCACATCATTTGTATTGTTTTCCCTCCACTATCACCACCACATTTCTATTGTTTCCCTCCACCACCACCACCGCCACATTTCTATTGTTTTTCCCCCACAAACAACATATTTCTGTTGTTTTCCCTCCACCACCACCACCACATTTCTATTGTTTTCCCTCCACCACCACCACCACCACATTTCCTCAAACAACATATTTCTGTTGTTTTCCCTCCACCACCACCACCACATTTCTATTGTTTTCCCTCCACCACCACCACTACCACATTTCCATTGTTCCCTTCAACACCACCACATTTCTATTGTTTTCCCCCCACAACCACCACTTTTCTATTGTTTTCCCTGCACCACCACCACCACCACATTTCTATTGTTTTCCCTCCAACACCACCACCACTACCACATTTCTATTGTTTTCCTCCGCCACCACCACCACTCTATGAAACAGAGAGCACATACCTGTGGTAGATTCTCAAACTCATTCTCCCAATTGTCCTATAGTTCAAAAACTTCCGAGGGAATGTCCAAATCGAAAGTGATTAACTGACTGAAATTCATGACTTCTTCTCACAATTCGTGAATGACGCGCTTGGAATGTAGGGCTATTTATGAGTTTCGAAACAATAGAAAAAACTGGAAAATAAAACCTTGAATAAATACCTGAATAAATTATGACATCATCATGACCAAATAGGGATATGATATCACTTTTTATTATAAGATTATGATCTCATAATTATTTTGATGACGTCAACCCTGGGTATTGTGACGTCACTTGTTCCTTGCGTACTGAAAATAAACTATGACATTATCCTATCTTAATGAGATGAATGACGTCATCGGCGTTAATTTATGCTACACAAAAAGTTAATTAAATCCACAAAAAAGGCGACTAAAACATCCCTATACTACTGCTCCCGCGGCTTTAAGATTGGCAAGTAAACTTTATTGGTCATGATTCTTATTTTTCAGCTTTCAGTTTTAAAGAGATGATTTACATTACTCAGATCTAAAATTCGGTCAGTGCGAACGGTGGGTATCCTGGTTTCTCTTGTGAACTGTTTGATTGTGGAAACTCGATAGAGTGTATAGCCGTTGAAACGTATTTTGCTTCAGCCGGTGACATTCAAACCGTTTTTACTTAAGGGATCAGGGAACAGAGAAACGGAGAGAAACCACTCTAATTGGGATACTCTTTAAATCGCACACTATTCTGGCACTAGAGGAAAGATGAGGTCAACTGTACTATTAGCATACTTCATTAAGATACTTTCTAAAGCGTAAACTCATATCACCGGACTCAGTGCGCTGTGGGATTGCTAGGTAAACTGTATTGATCATGATTCTTATATTTCCACTTTCAGTTTTAAAGAGAAGATTCACTTTACTCCAATCTAAAATTATCAACGCGGATGGTGGAAATCCTGGTTTCTCTTGTGAACTGATTGATTGTGGAAACTCGATGGAGTGTATAGCCGTTGAAACATATTTTGCGTCAGCCGGTGACACTCAAACCGTTATTACACAATTCGTCAGGGAACAGAGGAACAAAGGGATATCACTCTAACTGGGATACTCTTCAAACCGCACGCTGTTCTGGCAATAGAGGAAAGATGAGATCAACTGTAATTAGGATACTTTTCATTAAGATACGTTCCAAAGCGCAAACTCGTGCTAACTTTTTAGTGTCTTTTTATCTTTACTGGTAATGGTGGAATGGAATCTCTTCCTAGATTACTGCTCTTTTCACTTTTAGTGTATTCTCTGATTTTGATTCTTTGCGGCCACAACACCAGTCTCTTCGTGCTTTCTGATTACGGATTAAACTTTATTGATAAGATTCTTTAGTATTTTTCCTTTTCAGTTTTAAAACGAAGATTCACATCTCTCCAGTCTAGAGATATCAACTCGGACAAGTGAGTAATCCTCCCTAGTAATTTTGCCCATTATCGTTATTTAACAGTTAATGAATGAGGCTGAGTATCTTATGAAGAATTATGGAGATCGAGGAGGGTGTTATCCGTCGAGGCCGTAGGCCTAGGCGGATAACACCCTCCTCGATCTCCATAATTCTTCATATGATACGAAAGCCGAATTCAATAACTGTTTTATTATTCACTCAAAATAATTCCTAGTTTAAAAACATAGCTAAAACATGCTTACCTCCATCGATCCATCGATGTTCAGTTCATCTTCGATAGTGTACGTTTAGGTTTGTGCAGCTCTTCAAATATTCTCCAAATAGCAGATGTCGCCCTTCGAGTTGTCTTCTTGCTGTTCTTGTCATGTTTTTAGCTATTTTTTCGCCTAGTTCTTACTCTTGAAACGAGTGAAATGTCCGCCATTTTATCAAGTTCACAACCAAAACAACTCAACCTCGTCCCCAGGTCTTCTCGGTTAACGGTGCCTTAACCTGCGAAAACGCTGCATTTTTGACGTCATTTCCTCGTTAAAGTCAAA
>CALNXI010000500.1:53102-96064 GCA_942486025.1 Porites evermanni | reverse complement strand
TTAACAGTTAATGAATGAGGCTGAGTATCTTATGAAGAATTATGGAGATCGAGGAGGGTGTTATCCGTCGAGGCCGTAGGCCTAGGCGGATAACACCCTCCTCGATCTCCATAATTCTTCATATGATACGAAAGCCGAATTCAATAACTGTTTTATTATTCACTCAAAATAATTCCTAGTTTAAAAACATAGCTAAAACATGCTTACCTCCATCGATCCATCGATGTTCAGTTCATCTTCGATAGTGTACGTTTAGGTTTGTGCAGCTCTTCAAATATTCTCCAAATAGCAGATGTCGCCCTTCGAGTTGTCTTCTTGCTGTTCTTGTCATGTTTTTAGCTATTTTTTCGCCTAGTTCTTACTCTTGAAACGAGTGAAATGTCCGCCATTTTATCAAGTTCACAACCAAAACAACTCAACCTCGTCCCCAGGTCTTCTCGGTTAACGGTGCCTTAACCTGCGAAAACGCTGCATTTTTGACGTCATTTCCTCGTTAAAGTCAAATTTCTTCCAAATTTAATCATCAGTAACTGGTTATGGTAAACGTGTCCTTTTAGCCAATCAGAATCGGGGAAATACTTTAAATGAATAATAATGACTTTTAATACCCGATGTTGCACTAGAGCAAACCAAAACCATGGGTTAACCCCTTTCGAAAAATGTCAATTTTTCGACTTTTTCAACTTCTTGATTTTTGTAGCCTTGAAAGAGTTTTTTTTCGCTCTAGAATATCGCAAAAGACATTTTCCTGGCCTATATTGCCTAAAAAAAGTTGAAAAAAAGACCATTTTTCAACAAAAACCATGGGTTAACCCATTTGAAAAAATGTCAATTTTTCAATTTTTTGAACTTTTTGTTTTTATAGCTTAGAAAGACGTTTTTTCGTTCTAGAATACCGTAAAAGACATTTTCCTGGCCTATAATGCTTAAAAAAAAGTTGGAAACATGGCCATTTTTGGACGAAAACCATGGGTTAACCCCTTTGGAAAAATATCAGTTTTTCGAGTTTTTGAACTTTTTGTTTTTAAAACGTAGAAAGCCGTCGTTCTAGAATATCGTAAAAGACATTTTCCTGGCCTATATTGCCTAAAAAAAAGTTGGCAAAATGGCCTTTTTTGGACAAAAACCATGGGTTAACCCCTTTGGAAAAATGTCAGTTTTTCGAGTTTTTGAACTTTTTGTTTTTAAAGCTTAGAAAGACGTTTTTTCGTTCTAGAATACCGTGAAAGACATTTTCCTGGCCTTTATTGCTTTAAAAAAAGGTGGAAAAATCGCAATTTTTGGACAAAAACCATGGGTTAACCCCAATGAAAAAAATTCAATTTTTCGACTTTATTAACTTCATGTTTTTGTAGCCTAGAAAGGCGTTTTTTCCTCCTAGAATATTGTCAACGCGTGTTTTCGTTCTAGAATATCCTAAAAGACATTTGCCTGCCCTATATTGCCTAAAAAAAAAAGTTGGAGAAATGGCCGTTTTTGGACCAAAACCATGGGTTAACCTTTTTAAAAAAATTTTAGTTTTTCGACTTTTTGAAGTTCTTGTTTTTATAGCTTAGAAAGGTGTTTTTTCGTTCTAGAATATCGTAAAACAGATTTTCCTGGCCTATATTGCCTAACAAAAAAAGTTGGAAAAATGGGCATTTTTGGACCAAAACCATGGGTTGTAAGCTGGGTTATAACCCCTTTAAAAAAATTTCAATTTGTCGACTTTTTGAACTTCTTGTTTTTATAGCCTACAAAGGCGTTTTTTCGTTCTAGAATATCGTAAAACAGATTTTCCTAACCTATATTGCCTTAAAAAAAGTTGCAAAAATGGTCATTTTTGGACGAAAACCATTGGTTAATCCCTTTTGAAAAATGTCCATTTTTCGACTTTATGAACTTCTTGTTTTTATAGCCTAGAAAGGCGTTTTTTCGTTCTAGAATATTGTAAAACTGATTTTGCTGGCCTATATTGCCTAAAAAGAAATGGAAAACTAGCCATGTATAGACCAAAACTATGGATTAACCCCTTTGGAAAAATGTCAATTTTTCGACTCTTTCAACGTCTTGTTTTTATAGCCTTAAAATTTGTTTTTTCGCTCTAGAATATCGTAAAAGACATTTTCCTTGCCTGTATTTCAAGAAAAAAAAAATTTGGCAAAATGGCCATTTTGGATCAAAACCACGGGTTAACCCCTGTGGAAAAATGTCAATTTTTCGACTTTTTGAACTTCTTGTTTTTATAGCCTAAAAAGGCGTTTTTTCGTTCTAGAATATCGTAAAAGACATTTTCCTGGCCTATATTGCCTTACAAAAAAAAATTGGAAATATGGCCACTTTTGAACTAAAACCATAGGTTAACCCCTTTGGAAAAATGTAAATTTTTCGACTTTTAGGACTTCTTGTTGTTATAGCCTGGAAAGGTGTTTTTACGTTTTAGAATATCGTCAAGGCGTTTTTTCGTTCTAGAATCTCGTAAAAAAACATTTTCCTGCACTATATTGCCTAAAAAAAACATTTGGAAAAATGGCCAGTTTTGGACCAAAAACATGGGTTAACCCGTTTGGAAAAATGTCAATTTTTCAACTTTTTGAACTTCTTGTTTTTATAGCCTAGAAAGGCGTTTTTTCGTTCTAGAATACCGTAAAAGACATTTTCCTCGATTATATTGCCTGAAAAAAAAAGTGGGAAACATGGCCATTTTTGGACCAAAACCATGGGTTAACCCCTTTGGAAAAATGTGAATTTTTCGACTTTTTGAACTTCTTGTTTTTATAGCCTAGAAAGACGTTTTTTGTTCTAGAATATCGTAAAAGACATTTCCTTGGCCTATATTGCCTCAAAAAAAAAGTTGGAAAAATGGCTATTTTTGGACCAAAACCATGGGTTAACCTCTTTGGAAAAATGTCAATTTTTCGACTTTTTGAACTTCGTGTTTTTATAGCCTAGAAAGGCGTTTTTTCGTTCTAGAATATCGTAAAAGACATTTTCCTGGCTTATATTGCCTCAAAAAAACATTTGGAAAAATGGCCGTTTTTGGACCAAAACCATGGGTTAAGCTCTTTGGAAAAATGTCAATTTTTCGACTCTAAATCTTTTTGTTTTTACAGCCTAGAAAGGCGTTTCTTCGTTTTAGAATATCGTAAAAGACATTTTCCTGGGGTACATTGCCTAGAAAAAAAAGTTGGAAAAATGGCCATTTTTGGACCAAAAACATGGGTTAACCCCTTTGGAAAAAGGTCAATTTTTCTACTTTTTGAACTTCTTGTTTTTATAGCCTAAAAAGGCGTTTTTTCGTTCTAGAATATCGTAAAAGACATTTTCCTGGGCTATATTGCCTAAAAAAAAAAAAGTTGGAAAAATGGCCATTTTTGGACCAAAAACATGGGTTAACCCCTTTAAAACAATGTCAATTTTTCGACTTTTTGAACTTCTTGTTTTTATAGCCTAGAAAGGCGTTTCTTCCCTCTAAAATATCGTAAAAGGCATTTTCTTGGCCTATATTACCTAACAAAAAAAAGTTTGAAAAATGGGAATTTTTGGATCAAAACCATGGGTTAACCCCTTTGGAAAAATGTCAATTTTTTGACTTTTTGAACTTTTTGTTTTTATAGTCTAGAAAGGCGTTTTTTTGTTCTAAAATATCGTAAAAGGTATTTTCCTACCCTCTATTGCCTAAAAAAAAAAGTTTGAAAAATAGACAATTTTGACCCAAAACCATGGGTTAACCCCTTTGGAAAAAAGTCAATTTTTCGACTTTTTAAACTTCTTCTTTTTGTAGCCTAGAAAGGCGTTTTTTCGTTCTAGAATATCGTAAAAGACATTTTCCTTGCCTATATTTCAAGAAAAAAAAAAATTGGCAAAATGGCCATTTTGGATCGAAACCATGGGTTAACCCCTGTGGAAAAATATCAATTTTTCGACTTTTTGAACTTCTTGTTTTTAGAGCCTAGAAAGGCGTTTTTCCGTTCTAGAATATCGTAAAAGACATTTTCCTGGCCTATATTGCCTTACAAAAAAAAGTTGGAAAAATGGCCATTTTTTGACCAAAACCATCGGTTAACCCCTTTGGAAAAATGTCAAATTTTTCGACTTTTTGAACTTCTTGTTGTTATAGCTTAGAAAGACGTTTTTTCGTTCTAGTTTACCGTAAAAGACATTTTCCTGGCCTTTATTGCTTAAAAAAAACAGTTGGAAAAGTGGCCATTTTTGGACCAAAACTATGGGTCAACCCCTTTAGAAAAATGTCAGTTTTTCGACTTTTTAAACCTTTTCTTTTTGTAGCCTAGAAAGGCGTTTTTACGTTCTAGAATATGGTAAAACACATTTACCTGAACCATATTGCCTAAAAAAAACATTTTGTTAAATGGCCATTTTTGCACCAAAACCATGCGTTAACCCCTTTGGAAAAATGTCAATTTTTCGACCTTTTGAACTTTTTGTTTTTATAGCTTAGAAAGACGTTTTTTCGTTCTAGTTTACCGTAAAAGACATTTTCCTGGCCTTTATTGCTTAAAAAAAACAGTTGGAAAAATGGCCATTTTTGGACCAAAACTATGGGTCAACCCCTTTAGAAAAATGTCAGTTTTTCGACTTTTTAAACCTTTTCTTTTTGTAGCCTAGAAAGGCGTTTTTTCGTTCTAGAATATCGTAAAAGACATTTTCCTGGGCTATATTGCGTAAGAAAAAAAAAATTCGAAATATGGCCACTTTTGAACTAAAACCATAGGTTAACCCCTTTGGAAAAATGTAAATTTTTCGACTTTTTGGACTTCTTGTTGTTATAGCCTGGAAAGGTGTTTTTACGTTTTAGAATATCGTCAAGGCGTTTTTTCGTTCTAGAATCTCGTAAAAAAACATTTTCCTGTACTATATTGCCTAAAAAAAACATTTGGAAAAATGGCCAGTTTTGGACCAAAAACATGGGTTAACCCGTTTGGAAAAATGTCAATTTTTCAACTTTTTGAACTTCTTGTTTTTATAGCCTAGAAAGGCGTTTTTTCGTTCTAGAATATCGTAAAAGACATTTTCCTGGCCTATATTGCCTAAAAAAAAAGGTTAAAAAAAAAAGCCATTTTTAGACCAAAAAACATGGGTTAACCCCCTTGGAAAAATGTCAATTTTTCGACTTTTGAAACTTCTTGTTTTTATAGCCTAGACAGGCGTTTTTTCCTTCTAAAATGTCGTAAAACGCATTTCCCTGGCCTATATTGCCTAACAAAAAAAGGTGGAAAAATTGCCATTTTTCAACCAAACGCATGGGTTAATTGTGTAATGGGTTAATTCGTAAAAGACATTTTCCTGGCCTATATTGCCTCAAAAAAACATTTGGAAAAATGGCCGTTTTTGGACCAAAACCATGGGTTAAGTCCTTTGGAAAAATGTCAATTTTTCGACTTTAAATCTTTTTGTTTTTACAGCCTAGAAAGGCGTTTCTTCGTTTTAGAATATCGTAAAAGACATGGCCATTTTTGGACCAAAACCATGGGTTAACCGCTTTGGAAAAATGTCAAATTTTCGACTTTATGACCTTTTTTTTTTTATAGCCTAGAAAGGCGTTTTTTTGTTCTAGAACATCGTAAAAGACATTTTCCTTGGCTACATTGCCTAGAAAAAAAAGTTGGAAAGATGGCCATTTTTGGACCAAAAACATGGGTTAACCCCTCTGGAAAAAGGTCAATTTTTCTACTTTTTGAACTTCTTGTTTTTATAGCCTAAAAAGGCGTTTTTTCGTTCTAGAATATCGTAAAAGACATTTTCCTGGCCTATATTGCCTAAAAAAAAAAGTTTGAAAAATGGCCATTTTTGGACCAAAACCATGGGTTAACCCCTTTGGAAAAATGTCAATTTTTTGACTTTTTGAACTTTTTGTTTTTATAGTCTAGAAAGGCGTTTTTTTGTTCTAAAATATCGTAAAAGGTATTTTCCTACCCTTTATTGCCTAAAAAAAAAAAAGTTTGAAAAAGAGACATTTTTGACCCAAAACCATGGGTTAACCCCTTTGGAAAAAGTCAATTTTTCGACTTTTTAAACTCCTTCTTTTTGTAGCCTAGAAAGGTGTTTTTTCGTTCTAGAATATCGTAAAAGACATTTTCCTTGCCTATATTTCAAGAAACAAAAAATTGACAAAATGGCCCTTTTGGATCGAAACCATGGGTTAACCCCTGTGGAAAAATGTCAATTTTTCGACTTTTTGAACTTCTTGTTTTTATAGCCTAATAAGGCGTTTTTTTTGTTCTAGAATATCGTAAAAGACATTTTCCTGGGCTATATTGCGTGAAAAAAAAAAAAAATGGAAATATGGCCATTTTTGAAAAAAAGCCATGGGTTAACCCCTTTGGAAAAATGTCAATTTTTCGACTTTTTCAACTTCTTGTTGTTATAGCCTAGAAAGGTGTTTTTACGTTCTAGAATATCGTCAAGGCGTTTTTTCGTTCTAGAATATCGTAAAAAACATTTTCCTGTACTATATTGCCTAAAAAAAAGATTTGGAAAAATGGCCAGTTTTGGACCAAAACCATGGGTTAACCCCTTTGGAAAAATGTCAATTTTTCGACTTTTTGAACTTCTTGTTTTTAGAGCCTAGAAAGGCGTTTTTACGTTCTAGAATATCGTAAAACACATTTACCTGAACTATATTGTCAAAAAAAAACATTTTGGTAAATGGCCATTTTTGGACCAAAACCATGCTTTAACCCCTTTGGGAAAATGTCAATGTTTGGACTTTAAAACTTCTTGTTTTTATAGCCTAGAAAGGCGTTTTTTGTTCTAGAATATCGTAAAAGACATTTCCCTGGCCTATATTGCCTCAAAAAAAAAGTTGGAAAAATGGCTATTTTTGGAGCAAAGCCATGGGTTAACCCCTTTGGAAAAATGTCAATTTTTCGACTTTTTGAACTTCTTGTTTTTATAGCTTAGAAAGACGTTTTTTCGTTCTAGAATACCGTAAAAGACATTTTCCTGGGCTTTATTGCTTAAAAAAACAGTTGGAAAAATGGCCATTTTTGGACCAAAACCATGGGTTAACCCCTTTGGAAAAATGTCAAATTTTCGACTTGATGAACTTCTTGTTTTTATAGCCTAGAAAGGCGTTTTTTCGTTCTAGAATATCGTAAAACTGATTTTGCTGGCCTATATTGCCTAAAAAAAATGGAAAAAAAGCCATGTTTAGACCAAAACTAGGGATTAACTCCTTTGGAAAAATGTCAATTTTTCGATTTTTTTAACTTCTTGTTTTTATAGCGTTAAAATTTGTTTTTTCCTTCGAGAATATCCTAAAACACATTTTCCTTGGCTATATTTCAAGAAAAAAAACAATTGGCAAAATGGCCATTTTGGATCAAAACTATGGGTTAACCCCTGTGGAAAAATGTCAATTTTTCGACTTTTGGAACTTCTTGTTTTTATAGCTTAGAAAGACGTTTTTTCGTTCGAGAATACCGTAAAAGACATTTTCCTGGCCTTTATTGCTTAAAAAAAACAGTTGGAAAAATGGCCATTTTTGGACCAAAACTATGGGTCAACCCCTTTAGAAAAATTTCAATTTTTCGACTTTTTAAACCTTTTCTTTTTGTAGCCTAGAAAGGCGTTTTTTCGACCTAGAATATCGTAAAACACATTTACCTGAACTATATTGCCTAAAAAAAACATTTTGTTAAATGGCCATTTTTGGACCAAAACCATGGGTTAACCCCTTTGGAAAAATGTCAAATTTTCGACTTTATGAATATCTTGTTTTTATAGCCTAAAAAGGCGTTTTTTCGTTCTAGAATATCGTAAAACTGATTTTGCTGGCCTATATTGCCTAAAAAAAATGGAAAAAAAGCCATGTTTAGACCAAAACTATGGATTAACCCCTTTGGAAAAATGTCAATTTTTTTGATTTTTTCAACTTCTTGTTTTTATAGGCTTAAAATTTGTTTTTTCCTTCGAGAATATCCTAAAATACATTTTCCTTGCCTATATTTCAAGAAAAAAAACAATTGGCAAAATGGCCATTTTGGATCAAAACTATGGGTTAACCCCTGTGGAAAAATGTCAATTCTTCGACTTTTGGAACTTCTTGTTTTTATAGCCTAGAAAGGCGTATCTTCCTTCTAAAATATCGTAAAAGGCATTTTCTTGGCCTATATTGCCTGAGAAAAAAAGTTGGAAAAAGGGCCATTTTTGAACCAAATCCATGGGTTAACCTCTTTGGAAAAATGTCAATTTTTAAACTTTATGAATTTCTTGTTTTTATAGCCTAGAAAGGCGTTTTCTCCGTTCTGGAATATCTTAAAAGACATTTTCCCCGCCAATATTGCCAAAAAAAAGTGGGAGATATGGCCATGTTTCGACCAAAACCATGGGTTGAAAAAATGAAAAAATTTTAATTTTTCGACTTTTTGAACTTCTTGCTTTTATAGCCTAAAAAGGCGTTTTTTCGTTCTAGAATATAGTAAAAGACATTTTCATGGCCTGTATTGCCTAAAGAAAAAAGTTGGAAAAATGGCCATTTTTGTACCAAAACCATGGGTTAACTCCTTTAAAAAAATTTCAATTGTCGAGTTTTTGAACTTTTTGTTTTTAAAGCCTAGAAAGGCGTTTTATCGTTCTAGAATATCGTAAAAGACATTTTCCCGGCCTAAAATGGCTAAAAAAACAAAGTTGGAAAAATGGTCATATTTGGACCAAAACCATGGGTTAACCCCTTGGGAAAAGTTTCAATTTTTCGACTTTTTTAAATTCTTGTTTGTATAATTTAGAAAAGCGTTTTTTCGTTCTAGAATATCGTAAAAGAGATTTTCCTGCCCAACATTGCCAAAAAAGAAGTTGGAAAAATGGTCATTTTTGGACCAAAACCATGGGTTAACCCCTTTGGAAAAATGTCAATTTCTCGACTTTTTGAACTTCTTGTTTTTATAGCCTAGAAAGGCGTTTCTTCCTTCTAAAATATCGTAAAAGGCATTTTCCTGGCCTATATTGCCTAACAAAAAAAAGTTTCAAAAATGGGAATTTTTGGACCAAAACCATGCGTTAACCCCTTTGGAAAAATGTTAATTTTTCGACTTTTTAAACTTCTTGTTTTTACAGCCTAGAAAGGCGTTTCTTCCTTCTAAAATATCGTAAAAGGCATTTTACCGGCCTATATTGCCTGCCAAAAAAAAGTTGGAAAAATGGCCATTTTTGAACCAAATCCATGGGTTAACCCCTTTGGAAAAATGTCAATTTTTCGACTTTTTGAACTTCTTGTTGTTATAGCTTAGAAAGACGTTTCTTCGTTCTAGAATACCGTAAAAGACATTTTCCTGGCCTTTATTGCTTAAAAAACACAGTTGGAAAAATGGCCATTTTTGGACCAAAATTATGGGTCAACCCCTTTAGAAAAATTTTAATTTTTTTGACTTTTTAAACCTTTTCTTTTTGTAGCCTAGAAAGGCGTTTTTTCGTTCTAGAATATGGTAAAACACATTTACCTGAACTATATTGCCTAAAAAAAACATTTTGTTAAATGGCCATTTTTGGACCAAAACCATGGGTTAACCCCTTTGGAAAAATGTCAAATTTTCGACTTTATGAATATCTTGTTTTTATAGCCTAAAAAGGCGTTTTTTCGTTCTAGAATATCGTAAAACTGATTTTGCTGTCCTATATTGCCTAAAAAAAATGGAAAAAAAGCCATGTTTAGACCAAAACTATGGATTAACCCCTTTGGAAAAATGTCAATTTTTTGATTTTTTCAACTTCTTGTTTTTATAGCCTTAAAATTTGTTTTTTTCTTCGAGAATATCCTAAAACACACTTTCCTTGCCTATATTTCAAGAAAAAAAACAATCGGCAAAATGGTCATTTTGGATCAAAACTATGGGTTAACCCCTGTGGAAAAATGTCAATTTTTCGACTTTTGGAACTTCTTGTTTTTATAGCCTAAAAAGGCGTTTTTTCGTTCTAGAATATCGTAAAAGACATTTCCCTGGCCTATATTGCCTGACAAAAAAAAGTTGGAAAAATGGCCATTTTTGGACCAAAACCATGGGTTAACCCCTTTGCAAAAATGTCAATTTTTTTTTGACTTTTTGAACCTCTTGTTTTTATAGCCTAGAAAGGCGTATCTTCCTTCTAAAATATCGTAAAAGGCATTTTCTTGGCCTATATTGCCTGAGAAAAAAAGTTGGAAAAAGGGCCATTTTTGAACCAAATCCATGGGTTAACCTCTTTGGAAAAATGTCAATTTTTAAACTTTATGAATTTCTTGTTTTTATAGCCTAGAAAGGCGTTTTCTCCGTTCTGGAATATCTTAAAAAACATTTTCCCCGCCAATATTGCCAAAAAAAAGTGGGAGATATGGCCATGTTTCGACCAAAACCATGGGTTGAAAAAATGAAAAAATTTTAATTTTTCGACTTTTTGAACTTCTTGCTTTTATAGCCTAGAAAGGCGTTTTTTTCGTTCTAGAATATAGTAAAAGACATTTTCATGGCCTGTATTGCCTAAAGAAAAAAGTTGGAAAAATGGCCATTTTTGTACCAAAACCATGGGTTAACTCCTTTAAAAAAATTTCAATTGTCGAGTTTTTGAACTTTTTGTTTTTAAAGCCTAGAAAGGCGTTTTATCGTTCTAGAATATCGTAAAAGACATTTTCCCGGCTTAAAATGGCTAAAAAAACAAAGTCGGAAAAATGTCAATTTTTCGACTTTTTGAACTTCTTGTTGTTATAGCCTAGAAAGGTGTTTTCTCGTTCTAGAATATCGTAAAACACATTTTCCTGGATTATATTGCCGAAAAAAAACATTTGGAAAAATGGCCGTTTTTGGACCAAAACCATCGGTTAAGCCCTTTCGAAAAATGTCAATTTTTCGACTTTAAAACTTCTTGTTTTTTTAGCCTAGAAGGGCGTTTCTTCGTTTTAGAATATCGTAAAAGATATTTTCCTTGCCTATATTGCCTAAAAAAAAAAGTTGGAAAAATGGCCATTTTTGGACCAAAACCATGGTTTAACCTTTTTGGAAAACTGTCAATTTGTCGACTTCTTGAACATCTTGTTTTTATAGTCTAGAAAGGCGTTTTTTCGGTCTAGAATATCGTAAAAGACATTTTCCTTGCCTGTATTGTCTAAAAAAAAAAGTTTGAAAAATGGTCATTTTTGGACCAAAACCATGGTTTAACCCCCTTTGGAAAAATGTCAATTTTTCGACTTTTTGAACTTCTTGTTTTAATAGCCTAGAAAGGCGTTTTTTCGTTCTCAAATATCGTAAAACGCATTTTCCTGGCCTATATTGCCTAAAAAAAAAGTTTAAAAAATGGGCATTATTGTACCAAAACCATGCGTTAACCCCTTTGGAAAAATGTCAATTTTTCGACTTTTTGAACTTCTTTTTGTTATAGCCTAGAAAGGCGTTTTCTCGTTCTAGAAGATCGTAAAAGACATTTTCCTGGCCTATATTCCCTAAAAAAAGAAGTTGGATAAATGGTCATTTTTGGACCAAAATCATGGGTTAACCCCTTTGGAAAAATGTCAATTTTTCGACTTTTTGAACTTCTTGTTTTTATAGCCTACAAAGGCGTTTTTTCGTTGTAGAATATCGTAAAACACATTTACCTAAACTATATTGCGTAACAAAAAACATTTGGAAAAATGGCTATTTTTGGACCAAAACCATGGCTTAACCCCATTGAAAAAATGTCAATTTTTCGACTTTAAAACTTCTTCTTTTTATAGCCTAGAAAGGCGTTTTTTCGTTCTAAAATATTGTTAAAGACATTTCCCTGGCCTATATTTCCTGACAAAAAAAAGTTGGAAAAATAGCCATTTTTGAACCAAAGCCATGGGTTAACCCCTTTGGAAAAATGTCAATTTTTCGACTTTTTGAACTTCTTGTTGTTATAGCCTAGAAAGGTGTTTTTTCGTTCTAGAATATCGTCAAGAGGTTTTTTCGTTCTAGAATATCGTAAAACACATTTCCTGCACTATATTGCCTGAAAAAAAAAAAGAAAGTTGGAAAAATGGCCATTTTTGGACCAAAACCAGGGGTTAACCTTTTTGGAAGAATGTCAATTTTTAAACTTTATGAATTTCTTGTTTTTATAGCCTAGAAAGGTGTTTTTTTCGTTTCAGAATATCGTCAAGAGGTTTTTTCGTTCTAGAATATCGTAAAACACATTTTCCTGGACTATATTGCCTAAAAAAAACATTTGGAAAAATGGCCGTTTTTGGACAAAAACCATGGGTTCAGCCCTTTGAAAAAATGTCAATTGTTCGACTTTAAAACTTCTTGTTTTTATAGCCTAGAATGCCGTTTCTTTGTTTTATAATATTGTAAAAGACATTTTCCTGGCATATATTGCCTTAAAAAAAAAAGTTGGAAAAATGGCCATTTTTGGACCAAAACCAGGCGTTAACCCCTTTGGAAAAATGTCAATTTTTTTACGTTTTGAAGTTCTTGTTGTTATAGCCTAGAAAGGTGTTTTTTCGTTGTAGAATATCGTCAAGAGGTTTTCCCGTTCTAGAATATCGTGAAACACATTTTCCTGGACTATATTGCCTAAAAAAAACATTTGGAAAAATAGCCGTTTTTGGACCAAAAACCATGGGTTAAGCCCTTTAGAAAAATGGTCATTTTTGGACCAAAACCATGCGTTAACCCCTTTGGAAAAAGTTTAATTTCTCGACTTTTTGAACTTCTTGTTTTTATAGCGTAGAAAGGCCTTTTTTCGTTCTAAAATATCGTAAAACCCATTTTCCTGGCCTATATTGCCTAAAAAGAAAAAGTTTAAAAAATGGGCATTTTTGGACCAAAACTATACGTTAACGCCTTTGGAAAAATGTCAATTTTTCGACTTTTGAAACTTCTTGTTTTTATAGCCTAATAAGGCGTTTTTTAGTTCTAGAATATCGTAAAAGCCATTTTCCTGGCCTATAGTGCCTGACAAAAAAAAGTTGGAAAAATGGCCATTTTTGGACCAAAACCATGGTTTAACCCCTTTGGAAAAATGTCAATTTTTCGAATTTTAAATTTTCTTGTTTTTATAGCTTAGAAAGGCGTTTTTTCCTTCTAAAATATCGTAAAACGCATTTTCGTGGCCTATATTGCCTAACAAAAAAAGTTGGAAAAATGGTCATATTTGGACTAAAACCATTGGTTAACCCCTTTAAAAAAATTTTAATATTTCGACTGTTTGAACTTTTTGTTTTTATAACCTAGAAAGGCGTTTTTTGGTTCTAGAATATTGTAAAAGATATTTTCCTGGCCTAGAATGGCTAAAAAAAAAAGTTGGAAAAATAGTTATATTTGGACAAAACCATGGGTTAACCCCTTGGGAAAAATGTCAATTTTTCGACTTTTTGATCTTCTTGTTTATATAGCTTAGAAAAGCGTTTTTTCGTTCTAGAATATCGTAAAAGACATTTTCCTAGCCTGTATTGCCTAAAAATAAAAGTTGACAAAATGGCCATTTTTGGACCAAAGCCATCGGTTAACCCCTTTAAAAAAATTTCAATTTGTCGACTGTTGGAACTTTTTGTTTTTATAACCTGGAAAGGCCTTTTTTCGTTCTAGAATATCGTAAAAAACATTTTCCTGGCCTATATTGCCGAAAAAAAAAATTGGAAAAATGGCCATTTTTGGACCAAACCATGGGTTAACCCCTTTGGAAAAATTTAAAATTTTCGAGTTTTTGAACTTCTTGGTTTCTTAGCCTAGAAAGGCGTTTTTTTCGTTCTAGAATATCGTCAAGAGGTTTTTTCGTTCTAGAATATCGTAAAACACATTTTTCTGCACTATATTGCCTGAAAAAAAAAGAAAGTTGGAAAAATGGCCGTTTTTGGACCAAAACCATGGGTTAACCTCTTTGGAAAAATGTCAATTTTTAAACTTTATGAATTTCTTGTTTTTATAGCCTAGAAAGGCGTTTTCTCCGTTCTGGAATATCTTAAAAGACATTTTCCCCGCCAATATTGCCAAAAAAAAAGTTGGAGAAATGGCCATGTTTCGACCAAAACCATGGGTTGCAAAAATGAAAAATGTTAATTTTTCGACTTTTTGAACTTCTTGCTTTTATAGCCTAGAAAGGCGTTTTTTCGTTCTAGAATATAGTAACAGACATTTTCCTGGCCTGTATTGCCTAAAAAAAAAAGTTGGAAAAATGGCCATTTTTGGACCAAAACCATGGTTTAACCCCCTTTGGAAAAATGTGAATTTTCCACTTTTTGAACTTCTTGTTTTAATAGCCTAGAAAGGCGTTTTTTCGTTTTAGAATATCGTAAAAGACATTTTCCTGGCCTATATTGCCTAAAAAAAACAGTTGGAAAAACGGCCAGTTTTTGCACCAAAACCATGGGTTAACTCCTTTAAAAAAATTTCAATTGTCGACTTTTTGAACATTTTGTTTTTATAGCCTAGAAAGGCGTTTTATCGTTCTAGAATATCGTAAGGGACATTTTCCCGACCTAAAATGGCTAAAAAAACAAAGTTGGAAAAATGGTCATATTTGGACCAAAACCATGGGTTAACCCCTTGGGAAAAATTTTAATTTTTCGACTTTTTTAAATTCTTGTTTTTATAATTTAGAAAAGCGTTTTTTCGTTCTAGAATATCGTAAAAGAGATTTTCCTGACCAATATTGCCAAAAAAGAAGTTGGAAAAATGGTCATTTTTGGACCAAAACCATGGGTTAACCTCTTTGAAAAAATGTCAATTTTTTTGACTTGTTGAACTTTTTGCTTTTATAGCCCAGAAAGGCGTTTTGTCGTTTTAGAATATCGTAAAAGACATTTTCTTGGCCTATATTGCAAGAAAAAAAAATTAGGCAAAATGGCCATTTTGGATCAAAACCATTGGTTAACCCGTTTGGAAAAATGTTAATTTTTCGACTTTTTGAACTTCTTGTTTTTATAGCCTAGAAAGGCGTTTTTTCGTTCTAATGTTGGAAAAATGGCCGTTTTTGGACCAAAACCATGGGTTAACCCCTTTGGAAAAATGTCAATTTTTTGACTTTATTAACTTCTTGTTGTCATAGCCTAGAAAGGCTTTTTTTCGTTCTAGAATATCGAAAAAGACAGCTTCCTTGTCTATATTGTTGAAAAAAAAGTTGGAAAATGGCCATTTTTGGACCAAAACCATGGGTTTTCGAAAAATGCCAATTTTTCGACTTTTTTAACTTCTTATTTTTATTGCCTAGAAATGCGTTTTTTTGTTCTAGAATATCGTAAAAGACATTTTCCTGGCCTATATTGCCGAAAAAAAAAATGGAAAAATGGCAATTTTTGGACCGAAACCATGGGTTAACCCCTTTGGGAAAATGGCACTTTTTCGACTTTTTCGACTTCTTATAGCCTAGAAAGGCGTTTTTTTTGTTTTTGAATATCGTAAAAGACACCTTTCCTGGCCAATATTGCCAGAAAAAATAAGGTTGGAAAAATGGTCATTTTTGGACCAAAACCATGGGTTACCCCCTTTGGAAAAATGTCAATTTTTCGACTTTTGGAACTTCTTGTTTTTATAGCCTAGAAAACACATTTTCCTGGCCTATATTGGCTAAAAAAAAAGAGTTAGAAAAATGGCCATTTTTGGACCAAAACTATGCGTTAACCCCTTTAGAAAAATGACAATTTTTCGACTTTTTGAAGTTGTTGTTTTTATAGCCTAGAGAATAACATAAGAGACATTTTCCTGGTCTATATTGCCTAAAAAAAAACAGTTGGAAAAATGGCCATTTTTGGACCAAAACTGTGCGTTAACCCCTTTAGAAAAATGTCAATTTTTCGACTTTTTCAACTTGTTGTTTTTATAGCCTAGAGAATAACATAAGAGACATTTTCCTGGTCTATATTGCCTAAAAAAAAGATAGAAAAATCTCCATTTTTGGACCAAAACCATGGGTTAACCCCTTTGGAAAAATGTGAATTTTTCCACTTTTTAAACTTCTTGTTTTATAGCCTAGAAAGGCGTTTTTTCGTTTTAGAATATCGTAAAAGACATTTTCCTGGCCTATATTGCCTAAAAAAAACAGTTGGAAAAACGGCCATTTTTGCACACAACCATGGGTTAACCCCTTTGGAAAAATGTAAATTTCTCGACTTCGTGAACTTTTTTTTTTATCGCCTAGAAAGGCGTTTTATTGTTCTAGATAGCCTGTTCCAGGCGTTCAGATAGTGGGGAGCGGTGCGAAGTAAAAAGGAGCGCGAAAAAATAAAAGCGAGGGAGGAGGAGAGGTGAGAGAGGGAACGCCTGTTAGATTTGTTTTAAATAGACTCATCCGCCCACTCAGACCGCATCAGCTGTAGGTGGTCTTCACTTATCAATCAAGACTAATGTTACAGCTCCTTACATTTATTATTTTTCTTACGAATAAATCAAAATTTCTCAGATCAAAAATTAATATTATGTATATATAATCGTACTAAAAACCTAATGTAAGACTTTCAAACAATAGAGAGCGGGAAAAGTAATTTATTTACGGCTTTAAAACATGATTTCAGCGTGTACGTGACAAAAAATTATGAATCAAGTGACAAACAAATATCGCTCATTTCGATAGAAAGCCGTTTCAATACAGATCGTTAACTCGAGCAATGAAAATGCCCAACAAACGAAGGAAAAATTTACTATTTGGTGATTGAGTGGACCTCGTCAATAGCGATATTTGCAACTTGCTTTCCAAGCTTTCCTTTTGAAGTCCTTTGGTCCATTCCTTAGACAACCACGATTTGTGACTGCAGTACGCCTTTGGGTGAATTTTGAAGGATCATACAATTTCACAGCTTCCACTTTAAACGGCTTCATCCACATCTTCTCCCACCATTGCCGCTGCTGCTTCGATTTTGTTCAAATGTTCCACTTCGTCTTTCATGATGGCAATCAACGGAGTTACCACAACAATCGTAAATGGCATTCTATCCTGCCTTCATTCCAACGCACGCTTTATTCGAGGAAAAAGCTGAAAAATAAGTCTTTTTCCAAAGCCAGTCGGTGAAATTGCGAAGACATCTATCCTACCGACTACGTGTTTTAAACAGTTCCTTTGCTCTTCGCGTTTAGCCTCCACGTTTGGAAAGTCACTCAGCGCTGTGTTTGTTGCGAGTTCGAATTCTGGACGAGATGTAGAGTCTGTCATCACCACCATATCGCATTTCTCGCTGTGATCGAAGACGCTCCGCTGTTGACAAAAACTGTCAAAATCAACCAATCAGAGGGTATACCAGGATCTGGTATACCGGAACGCACTTTTGTTAAAAATTCTTACAAGCGTTCCCGCACCTCTCTCCCCAGTCCCCCTCTACTTTTCATCGCTTTCTTTACTTCACACCGCTCTCCACTATCTGAACGCTTGGAACAGGCTATGTTCTAGAATATAGTAAAAGACATTTTCCTCGCCCATATTGCCAAAAAAAAAAGATGGAAAATGGCCATTTCTGGACCAAAACTATGGGTTAACCCCTTTGGAGAAATGTCAATTTTTCGACTTTTTGAACTTCTTGTTTTTATAGCCTAGAAAGGCGTTTTTTTATTCCAATTCTCTATTTTCCAATTCCCCATAATACACTCTGTTTGCCCCCCAAATTTTGCATAAACCATTGTTTTTAAATGCTCCTGGGAGTATTGCATTTTCCCAAGAGCATTTTAAGACAATAAGTTATGCAAAATTTGGGGGGCAGACAGAGTGTATTATGGAGAATTGGAAAATAGTCAATGCCTATTTTGCCAAAAACAAAAACGTGGAAAAAATCCCATTTTTTGGGCAAAACCATGGACTAACCCCCTCTGAAAAAAGGCCAAGTTTTCGTTTTTTGTTTTTTTTACTCCTTGGTTGTAGAGTCTAGAAAGGCGTTTTTGTTTTGTAGAAAATCCACAGAGACTTTTTTCTTCCCTATTTTGCCAACGATTAAAACGTGGAAAAAATCCCATTTTGTGACCAAAACCATGGACGAACCCTTTTTTAAAAAGGCCAATTTTTCGATTTTTTTTTACTTCTTGTTTTTGTAGTCTAGAAAGGCCTTTTTTCTTTCTAAAATATCGCTAAAGACTTTTTTCTTGCCTATTTTGCCAAAAATAAAAACGTGGAACAAATCCCACTTGTGGACCAAAACCATGGAGTAACCCCTTTGGAAAAAGGCCAAATTTTTGATTTTCTTATTCCTTGTTTTTATAGTCTAGAAAGGCTTTTCTTCTTTCTAGAATATCGACAGAGACTTTTTTTCTTGCCTATTTTGCCAAAAATAAAAACGTGGAAAAAATCCCATTTTTGGACCAAAACCATGGACTAACCACTGTGGAAAAAGGCCAATTTTTTTTATTTTTTTTGCTTCTTGTTTTCATAGTCTAAAAAGGCGTTTTTTTCTTTCTAGAATATCGCCAAAGACTTGTTTCTTGCCTATTTTGCCAAAGATAAAAAGGTGGAAAAAATCCCATTTTTTGACTAAAACCATGGACTAACCCTTTAGAAAAAGGAAATTTAACGATTTTTTTTAGCCCTTGTTTTTATAGTCTGCAAAGGGTTTTTTCTTTCTACAATAACGCCAAAGGCTTTTTTCCTGCCTATTTTGCCAAAAATAAGAAAGTGGAAAAAATTCAATTTTTGGACTAAAACATGGTTTAACTCCTCTAGAAAAAGAGCAATTTTTCGATTTGTTTTTACTCTTTGTTTTTATAGTCTAGAGGCGTTTTCTCTTTCTAGAATATGGCCAAAGACTTTTTTCTTGCCTATTTTGCCGAAAATAAAAAGGTGGAAAAAATCCCTTTTTTTGACCAAACCCATGGACTAACCCCTTTGAAAAAAGGCCAATTTTTTTATTTTTAAGCTTCTTGTTTTTATAGTGTAGACAGGCGTTTTTTCTTTCTAGAATATCGCTAAAGACTTTTTTCTTGCCTTTTTGCCAAAAATAAAAAGGTGGAAAAAATCCCATTTGTTGACCAAAACTATGGACTGACCCCTTTGGAAAAAGGCCTGTTACGCCGCAAAATGTAACAATTGACGCAAAATGTAACATTAACGCGAAATGTAACAACTTTTGACGCAAAATGTAACAACTTTTTAACGCGAAATGTAACAACTTTTTGACGCAAAATGAAACAATATTTTTAACGCGAAATGTAACAAGCAAAATGTTACAGCCTTGAAATAACTGAGAGACGTGGACATGCGCCTTGTTGATAAAGTGTAAATTGTCTGGTTGTTACAAAAACAGTTTATTTATAAAGTTTTCTTATAATGTCAAATAAACTTACAAACCATTTTCGATAATAGTAACTAAATCCTGAAACAGTAGAACGAATTGCTGTTTAGTATATCTTTCTGTACATATGTGTGACGCTGAAAAGAAAGTTGGCGTTACAACATCTAGGACGTATTAGATTGGTTAGGATGGTGCATTTTTAGCATACTCCCTCTAGGGAGTTGAGCCCGTATGAAATTGAGGCGAGTATCGATTGCTGATCATTCTTTTTACACTTTCGTCGAATGAAGACGCTTTCTGTTTATATCCGACGCTGTCTGTTTTTACCCACCTCCTCCCATTTTCCCTAAAAGGAAAGTGTAGCGGAGCAGTCATCCGACTGTGTGAGATAATCAACAGTTTTAAATGGGCGTTGGCATGGTTAAGTTTTAAGGCAGTAGGACTGGGTTGATTTGAAATTTCTCACATTTACTGGAAGTCCGGTAAGAAATGAGAAATTTCATATCTATCTTATTGACTACGTTCAAAATTTTCTTTTGAAAGATTACCTTTCGTAACTTTTACTTTTGACTTGCATTTCAATTGCTGATTGGTGCGTGTTTTCTACGGTGTTATTGTTCGCATTTCTGGTCATATTTTTTTCGCATAGTTTGGGATATTTTCCATACGTAATGTTTAATAAGTTAGCGTTGTTGTTATTGTTCATACTGCTATTCCAAGGTTATATATAACTTGTAACTTTATCACCACCTGTTTTACGACCTTTTGTAAGTTTATTTGACATTATAAGAAAACTTTATGAATAAACTGTTTTTGTAACCACCAGACAATTTATACTTTATCAACAAGGCTCATGTCCACGTCTCTCAGTTATTTCAAGGCTGTAACATTTTGCTTGTTACATTTCGCGTTAAAAATATTGTTTCATTTTGCGTCAAAAAGTTGTTACATTTCGCGTTAAAAAGTTGTTACATTTTGCGTCAAAAGTTGTTACATTTCGGCTTAATGTTACATTTCGCGCCAAAAGTTGTTACATTTCGCGTTAATGTTACATTTTGCGTCAATTGTTACATTTTGCGGCGTAACAAGGCCAATTTTTCGATTTTTTTGCTTCTTGATTTTATTTTTTTTGAACTCCTTGTTTTGATTGTCTAGAAAGGCGTTTTTATATCTAGAATATCGCCAAACACTTTCTCCTTTCCTATTTTACCTAAAATAAAGAGATGGAAAAATTAAATTTTTTGACCAAAACCGCGGACTAACCCCTTTGGAAAATGCCAATTTTTTGAATTTTTTTACTGCTTGTTCTTTTAGTCTAGAAAGGCTGTTTTTCTGTCAAGATTATCTCCAGAAATTGAAGAAAGAAAAAATTGTAATTTGACCGAAATCATAGGTTAACAACCCTATTAAAAAAATTGATCTTTTGAGTTTTTTAAAAGATGGTCATTTTTGTTAGTTTTAAAGGGGGTTGTTCTTGATTTTCAACAACATCTTACATTATTTCTGTTTTTTTCGCCAACAATTGATGGAAGAAAAAATTGAATTTTTTGACCAAAATTATGGGTTAACTCCTAGAGAAATACGTTTCTTTGAGACTTTGAAAAGAGAGCTTGTCATTGCTAATCAATAGTTCTGCATAAGCCGTTTTGCCCCATCCTCGGACAATATGAACACCTTAGAGGCATTGCTAGATTTTCCAAAAAAGTGCCGCTTCTGAAAGCTAAGGACCTTCGTTTCTGATCGTCAATTCACGGAAAAAACAAGCCTCTCGTTTGATTCGGTCAAATGCTAAATTGCTTGGTAAATACAACAACGAGCGAGTTTAATAGAAACTAATTAAATGAGCCATTTGTTCGCTAAGTGGCTTTCATTTGAATGGACACTCTTAGTTTATTTGTACTGTGAACAGATATAAATCAAGGGCAAACTGAGCTACAGCAGTCGCTTAACGGTATTCTGCGGGGCAAATAAGTGGCTGAAACATTAGATATCAACCTTTCGTAAGGCAAAAAGAAACAGGAGTTTATTGAACAAAGATACCGTACGATGAGAACTATCATGTTCTAGTTGACAAAATATTTTGCGTCCCCTTCATATAAAAAAAACAAAGAAACCAACACGCAATTTGTATGAAGCCCAAGACAGTACACTTTATTGGTAAGAGATACATCAGATGTATCATTAAAAAAATCAAAATGAAAAATACGAGAACACCAAAGCCGTACACGTAAACCCCGAAAAACCAATTTTGGCAAAAATGGGGACCGTGTATCCCCAACCAGTGCTATGGTGCTGCCTTTGGGGTTTTAAGGCCTGCTAGCTTATATAAATACGAGAAAATATTAAACTTTAAGTTAACAGATATAACCTCGTAGCTTAGCTGGGTTAAAAGACCGAAAAAAACTCTTTTGCGCGCTGAGTTGTCGAGTCGGCAAGGCTAACCCCAGAATAGCACGCGCGACTTAATCATCTCACTACTGTCGCCGTTTCAAAGAGCGCAAGCAATGATATCAAAGCGCTTTATGAGCGCATTAACCTGAATGTCTGTTTTTGTGCCTGCAGAACTGAATTAAATTAATATATTCATCGAACCAATGTAAAGGTTTGAAAGCTAGATAGCACATAGCCACTATAACGTTTTATTTTTGCTATTTTTTGTTCAGGCAAATTCAGATCAGCCGAAAAATTTCCTGGAACCTCTAAAAGTCTTCATGCATTATAAGGTTATTGCTGGTTATGTTACATGTTCAGCTATGGAATCAGCGAATTCAGTGGCATTAATTAAGAAGAACTCAGAAGTTCCAAGTTACGCTGTTACGTTCGTAGCCGAATTGATAAATTCTACATCTCTCTGAAATATCTTAGCTTTCTCACTTTACATCATGGTTCTCATACTATTTGGTACATATTGACCTTATTCTATGTTCATCTAGCACGAAACCAATACTGAATGCTAAGTACAAATAATCTACGGATTTTTATTTTTCCTTTTGCTCTAACAGCCTTTTAAGAATGCCAAACCCAATTCATGAACATCTATTTACTATCTTGTTTTCTAGTTCGTAAAATCCTAAAGAATTATTGTTACTACGAGGAAGTAGTGCTGAAAAAGTCTTATTTCCAAGGTGACACCATAGGGTTTACTCAACAAACTCTGAGGTATCAAACAAAATTTCTTTATTTTCATAAATGCTTTGGAAGAGTTCAGTTCGTATACAGACCTCGCGTTAAACCGTTATGATTCATCGACCGGGAATGATGTTACTACTTCTTCCCGCAAAACATAGGCCCAAGTTCAAACTTGTTGCTGTTTAGAACCGATGGCCGGTCTATAAAGTAAAATGTATGGGATAAATCTTGGTTGAATAATAATTTTCGAGTTTAAACCTTATAGAATTGGCTGAATCCGTTTTCTTCAACGATCAGTATTTGCTGGCGAAACTGCAAGGGAGATCGGTGCGATAAGCAGTCTGCCTTACTTAAATATTATAGAGTCTATCGTAGTTTAAAGTTCATCAAAGCTTGGTTTCTCCTCCACGTAGTGTGGTAGAATGTGCAAGTACATCCACAATCTTCCTCCAACACGAAATATGGACTCTTAAATTGCACTCTTTTCCTCATGGTTGCTGTTGGGACAAAACAGTTCGGAATCACCGTTTTTTTTTCAACTTTTAAATAAGAATCTCCCAGGTTTACTTTACTATAGCTGCAGAGTATTTTCGTGGTGTATTTTGTTTTAGTAAAATCCAACCAGTGTTTTATTATGAATGCTGCGCTCTGATTGGTTGAGCTACTACTAGGCTATATGTTAAAGCTCACTAGTGGCGAAAAGCGCCGGTTTTGAAAACAAAAACAATGGCGGCTGAATCGCGTTTTGCAAGCAATAGTTTTTTTGTCTCGATGTTTTTCTGAAACGAGTTGGATTTTACTAAAACAATTATTCCTATCGCCCCCATGGCCTCTGAGTCAATAGCTTATTCGGCCTTCGGCGTCATGGGTTATTGACTCAGAGCCCATTCGGGCTGGAGGAATAATTGTTAAATATCCTTAATTCTATCATAGGGGCAGGTGCCTTCAATGACATTTCTAGTTTCAGTTCTAGGTCTTTGCCTTTAATCTTATGAAAATGACTCGTTCTCAGCGTTCTCTTTTGACTCTTTTGGTCAGGAAATGGTCACGTGAGACTAATACGGCATCTGAGCGAGAAGAGAGGCGACTGGAGATCGAGTCAGCAACTGAAGAAGGAAAACTAGGTGCTCACCAGGTGAAGACGCCATGGCCATTTACTGAGCTGTGGGGTTTCTTCGTCTAAGTACAAGAACATAAGCATCATTATCATCATCATCATCGTCGTCGTCGTCAGCATCATTGACATTGTTAGCGTCATCAACTAAATCGTCAGCATCCGTCATTATCAGCATCACTATCGTCATCATCATCATCGTCCTCGTCGTCAGCATCATTGACATTGTTAGCGTCATCAACTAAATCCTCAGCATCCGTCATTGTCAGCGTCACTATCATCATCATCATCATCATCATCGTCATCATCATCGTTAGTTGCATCATCAGCATCATCGTCAACGTCATGAACATAATCGTCAGCATTCGTCAAGTCATCATCATCGTGATCATCAACATTACTATGGTTATCATCGTCGTCAGAGTCATCGTCATTGTTAGCGTCATCAGCATCATCGTTAGCATCTTCAGCAGTCATTGTCATCATCTTCATCTTCATCATCCTCTTTCTCAGCACATCAGCATCAACATCAGCATCAGCATTGTCGTCCTCGTCATCATTAACGTTATAGGCAGCACATCGTCAATGCCACATCAGGTTGCTTAGCTTGTCCATGTTCACGGCTCCTAAAATCTCTCAAGACTAAGTCAAGACCACACGTTCAACCGAACTCATTATCAAGCTTACTAGCCCCCACCCCCCCCCCCNGGAGGAATAATTGTTAAATATCCTTAATTCTATCATAGGGGCAGGTGCCTTCAATGACATTTCTAGTTTCAGTTCTAGGTCTTTGCCTTTAATCTTATGAAAATGACTCGTTCTCAGCGTTCTCTTTTGACTCTTTTGGTCAGGAAATGGTCACGTGAGACTAATACGGCATCTGAGCGAGAAGAGAGGCGACTGGAGATCGAGTCAGCAACTGAAGAAGGAAAACTAGGTGCTCACCAGGTGAAGACGCCATGGCCATTTACTGAGCTGTGGGGTTTCTTCGTCTAAGTACAAGAACATAAGCATCATTATCATCATCATCATCGTCGTCGTCGTCAGCATCATTGACATTGTTAGCGTCATCAACTAAATCGTCAGCATCCGTCATTATCAGCATCACTATCGTCATCATCATCATCGTCCTCGTCGTCAGCATCATTGACATTGTTAGCGTCATCAACTAAATCCTCAGCATCCGTCATTGTCAGCGTCACTATCATCATCATCATCATCATCATCGTCATCATCATCGTTAGTTGCATCATCAGCATCATCGTCAACGTCATGAACATAATCGTCAGCATTCGTCAAGTCATCATCATCGTGATCATCAACATTACTATGGTTATCATCGTCGTCAGAGTCATCGTCATTGTTAGCGTCATCAGCATCATCGTTAGCATCTTCAGCAGTCATTGTCATCATCTTCATCTTCATCATCCTCTTTCTCAGCACATCAGCATCAACATCAGCATCAGCATTGTCGTCCTCGTCATCATTAACGTTATAGGCAGCACATCGTCAATGCCACATCAGGTTGCTTAGCTTGTCCATGTTCACGGCTCCTAAAATCTCTCAAGACTAAGTCAAGACCACACGTTCAACCGAACTCATTATCAAGCTTACTAGCCCCCACCCCACCCCCCACCCTACCACCCACTCCTTCATTGAGTCCTCACGTTTAATCAGCTATAAAAACAAAACAGCAAAGACAAAAGCTATATTGCGTCTCCAGATATTGCCGATAGTCAGGTCGTGTTTATATAGTATGATTGCAGCATAGTTGGAAATTTGATACAATTGTCTAAAACTTCAAAATAAAAATACAGGTCAATAGGGATAAATCTTGAAAATAATGACTTGCTCGCGAAAGAACAAGGAGAAAAAAAGGTCAAAAAAGTAAATAAATTTAAAGAATGTAACAAAAATGAACTTAATTTAAAATATTAGTAAATAATAAATAAACAAATAAATTTAAAGAATGTAACCAAAATGAACTAACTTTAAAATATTACTTAACAGAGTTAAATTCAAATAATAATAATAATAATGATCGTAAATAATGATTGTAATAGGAAAGGGAAAGCGTAAATACTTCTAGCTGAATTTTTGAAACGTAACTGCTTAGTTACGTTGTCAAAAATCAGTCTAGTTTTTTTTGTTGTTGTTGCAGCTGCTTGTTAAATCCTTTTCTATTATTATTATCATTATCGTGATCATCATTACTATCCCTATTTTTATTAATTTGAATTTATATTTAGTTTCATTATTATAGGACATTTTATTATTTATTATTTTATCACTTTTTGTCTGTTTGTTTTTTCTTCATTTTTCTTTTATTTATATGTCATTTTAAATTCATTTCTGCTCCATTTTCCAACATTTATTTCCTCTTTTGACCTTTTTCGTTTCTTTACTTTTGTGATTCCAATCAGTCCACCCGCATTTTAAGTAATATTTCAAATGTAATCCCTACTGGTCTTAAAATCCCCCGGGACGAACATCTACACCATCTGAAGTATCGGGAGAACTCAGGTTGCTTTTGTCTTTGCTGTTGTGTCAATTACAGTTCTATCGTTTTAGTTAAAAAAAAAACGCATTTGGACGTTGTCTAAGTTACTAAAGTTTCAATGGATAATTTCCCCTGTTGAATAAAGACATGGCATCTCCATCATCGTCGTTGTTTGACATCATCATTACCATTATCGTCGTCGTCCTCATCATCATCATTGCAATCAACAAGATAATTAGCGATTATTGGACGAGGTTTTAGTGATATCCGGAATAATCGGCTCGGCTGATAACACTTACCGAGACCTTGATTATTTAGAATATTACGAAACCGAATTTCATAATTGTCTTATTTTAGATTGTTTTGAAGAGAATAACGACAATAATACCCGATGCAATGAACCTGAACTGATATTGTTCGTGGAAATCATACATTGCGCGCGCAACCTACAGATTAGTCAGTTATCTACTAGCAGATAACTAACCTATCTGTAGGTTGCGCTGTTTTCCAAAATAAGCTGTAGGCTCTTAGCCAATGAGAAGACAGGTAATGACTACAATGTACAATAATCATCATAATCGATGCAAAAAGGGTCAGCCATTTACCTAACCCTCTACTCACCGACATTGCCTCGTCATACTGCCCCTAGATCTCGCTAGAAAAAAAAGTTAAAGCGGCAAGCAAATTTAAAGAAACTTCGGACAGAATAAAGGTTTAGCGAAGCACTTTTACTCCTTGATTATTGCAGTTTTAGCATATGAGTAGTCCAGCTAATTCCATACAAAACTTAAAATTTCCGCACGGTTTGGATCCCAGCCTAATTTCTTTAAGTCTGTTCTTTGCAAATTAGATGGAGTAAGATTGTACTTGCCTTTGTCGAGTTAAGCAAGGCTCCTTCACATAATTTTAGAGCCACTCACTGCAGGCCAGGCGAGGTGCGACATCTGAAATCTTCTGGATCTGTATAAAATAGATCTCAAGAACAAGATACTTAGCTTATCAAAGGGATGTTTGTTACTCAGCAACTAAGAGGCTGTTACATATTTCCCTCTTCTTAGTTAAGTGGCCTTAGTTTGAATCCCACTAACACCTTGTATTTGTTTGAAGTAACGTCAAAGTTAAACAAAGTTCATGGATTGGAAGTCCATTGAAGGAGAAGTGTTTAGGGACCTTCAAGTGATTTGTCTCTAAGGAATTCAATTAACAGCTACATACAGCCAGCATAGACTCCTCTTGTTGAGGGTCCTTGTTGTCTATTTTGCAATATGCAGTTTTAGTAGACTTAGTTGTGACTCACAACTGGAGCAAATGCACATAGTGAGTTCTTTTATCGTCAGTTTTCTTTCCTGGTGTTTTTTGGGGGGCAAGGTTGGGTTGAAAGTGCTCGTATTTTTTCTTCTGTACTTACCTACGATCTGCCAGGTGGATCGTTCCAGTCACTTTCTATGTAATAGTTAAAGAGAGACTTCCGGGTTGCTTTTCCGCCCGCTGACTTCTATCAGCAGTTTTCTGACCTAAATGCAAAGTTTCTCAAGAACATCGATTGAGACTGGTGCAAAAAAAAGTTTTACATTGTTTTTTAAAAATTCATTATGCCACTAATTCCTTTTAATCCTTGGATGTTCCTCCTTTAAGTTTTGGTCAACCTAAGTGGTAGCGAAACCGCTGTTTCGGATATAACCTCTTAGCATGGATTTGCATTCCATTTAAACTTGACATTGTTTAATTATCTTGATAGAGGTTCGAATACGATGAATATTAGAGTCAAACTCATGTCTTGGAATGGTAATCAAAGGCTTCATTTCCTTTCAGAAAGCTTGGGTAAAATCATCCGAGGATAAGTGCATCCGAGGATAAGTGTGTTACCTTTACAGTACTTACCTCGGATCTGGTCGCTAGGGTCACCCGTCCCAATGTCAATGGGCCGGCTACGACTGCGGTTGGAACCAACTCCTGGAGTTGAACAGACCTGAACAAAAAGCGTCTTCAAACAGATTATAAAAGCAACAGTTTTAACAGGGCAGTTGAAAATGAATTTTTAAGTATGCAGCTTCTCTCAGATATCCTGGCGTTTGAATCTCATTAACGTTTCATATCGATTTGCCGGTTACTGATGAACCAAAAAAACATTTTTCATGGGTTGGACTCCCACTGGAAAATAGTATTTACCTATAAAGTTACGATTTTTGCTCCAGTAAGAGCACATTTGCCTACAAAACTCTTTTCTTAAATGACCCTGTCATTTTGTGGGTATGCTTGTTTAACCTCTTGAAGACGAAGGGTTAGTATATATTCTTGTACTTACGGGTTGGACATCACTACTGATGGACCATATCACCGCCGGACGTCACCGACCTAAATAAAATGTTTGTAAAAAAAGAATCAATAAATAACATCAAAACACTGGCTTTGTTGCACACTTGAAAACCAATCGCAGACTCCATTTCCTACTGTCAGCTATCATCAAACAGATTCGAATTCAGCTGAACATCTTTTGGAATTCCAAGTTTTGAAAATTGCATTCTTTGGTACACAAGGAGCACCAGTTAAAAAAAGAAATGTAGGTTTGAATCCTACTAGTCCGTGAAGGAATAACTTTAAGTATCATCTGACGATAAGGGTATGTATCAGCACAATCAAATTTAAAGTACTCACGTTCAGTTCCACTCTTCCTTGCCTCTTAGACGCCGCTGTCGAACGCTAACTTCATGCACTAAATCTGAAACCCAAAGAGATAATATAACAGGTAAAGCATAAACAGATCTGTCTTACCTTTAGAACTTTGACTTGTTTTCCAGTCGTAATCAGCATCGGCATGCGTTTCTTCAGGAACGCAGCCAAAAAAAACTTCCAAATGAGCTTCTAGAGAGCATACGTTACATGCATTCAGTTTGCTGTGGTCGGTCTTCAGAGGGCGCGCCCAAAAAGACGTCTTCGAGGCGGCGATGTTCGAGCAAAAAAAGATGTAAAAAACGACGTACGAAGTTCCTGAAACGAAACTTTTTAATTATTTACCATTGGTTTAAAGAAAAAATACAATGATGAAACGGCAATGTGTTGGTCACACTTTATTTTTTTTCCTCAGAAGCAACTCCGTTACAACATAATCTAACTTATCTAAATTTTCTAGTGCTTGTTTAATTAACAACAAAAAAGAAGCAAACAAACAAACAAGCTGATGATATACCTTTTGTTTGTTAAACTTTATTTTTCATCAACTTTTACTTACGTACAACTCAATCACATTAACCTTAATATTCTCCTTCTTTGAGCACCTCAGGTACGACTTTCAAATAGGTAGCTAGTGCCATGCGTTTCTTCAAGAACGCATCCAAAACGTAGTACAATGGTCGGAAAAAAGTCATCTTGAGACGGCGCGCCCAAAAAAATGTGAGTCCATTCACCCCAGCCAAAAAGTGGCGGAGGAGTCCAAAAAAAATAAATTTATCGATTTCCAACGCACCTGAAATTAATTACGTTAGTCATTTGTGTTTTAACAGCAAACACGCTGATGCGACACTCAGTGTCACTAAATGTGCGCAGTTAAAAGAAATCACACTCACAACTCCGTGTTTTATTTTTGTTTTATTTCTTTTTCTGCCGTTATTACAACAAGTGTTTTAGAATATCCCTGCAAATTAAATCATCATTAGTACTTATAATTAATTACCTAAAGACTTAGCTTTCAAGTAAAAGAGAAAACCACACAGACAACACATTAGATGAAGTGCTTTTATTAAATTGAGTTTGCTGGTTACAGAAATTAAGTAGTCTATATTTAGATGGGATGCGCTTCTTAGAATTTGACGTCCGAGCAAGACCGAGGAGTGTGACATGAGTCCATAAAACCTTGACACCTCGAATGAAACACACCAGGGTCCCCGGACGGTACGCAGGGTTATTTGGCGGCTTGCTATGGAAACTTTGTCTATACCAAGCCTTCACAGTTTTTGAAGCCGAATGCGGAATCAGCTCAAAAGTCGAATCGAAACCGAAAAAAGACGAATGGACCGAACCGAAAATCTAATCGCCTAATATATAGAAAACAAATCCACATACCTTGTGCGACACTGGATTATTACTTGGGCTGATTGATGTGGTGCAAAGTTTACATAAGCTACGAACCTTACGAGGAAATTCAATGCACCGATTTTCTTATTTTTGACCGAACGAGTCAGCTTTGCGTAAAATTTGTACCAGCATAAATCGGCCCTACCTTATATGGGCTGCTGTAAACCGTCATGTTCCTCCACCAAAAGACCAAGAAGACTGCATCCACAATCCAAAAAAAAGGCGTAGGTATTGGGAAAAAAAAGAAGAAGTCGTAAACGTCCATGATGAGGTGAAGTTGCCCAAAGGTGAAGTTCGGCCGGCCAATTAAATTTTAATAATAACATATTGGTGCCTGTCTCAACTAACATTGGACTTTGCGAGTTTAGAACCGTGGAACAAGGTATCAGCAAAGATGACAAAAATTCAACTAATTTCCGAATTACGGTAACTAAGAAATTTTATGAAAAATTGAAAAGGGTTGGGGGAGTGAATATGGGCCATTTATTACAGATATCAATGTTAGTTAAGACAGCTTATTAAAGTTATTGCCATATGCTGTCTCCTCTGTCTACCTTGCCTTCCTAATGATGAAGTCGTTTTCACTATGATGTCATCGGCTTCTGTTTGCAAAATAGCCAATTTACATTTTAGCGGGATTTTCTTCAGTTCAATTATCACCCTAAACCAACGATAAATAAAATAACTTTAGTAGAAGCAGAACGATGTCGTAGTGCAAACGATCATCATCATCATAGTCGTCGTCATCATCATCCCCATCATCATCATTATCATTGTCCGGTTTGGTCCTATGTGCTTCTTCTCAATTCATCGCCGCAAAGGCAGCTACCTCGCCTACTTAATAAACTGGACTATCTTTCTGTACATCTGGAGATTCTTTGTTCTTCTTTCTTCGGCCGGCCTCTTCCCTTGATATAGCAATGGACCCACAATTCAATCACACACAATACGATCAAGCATACCATCAAAAGCTTTTTATTCACATTTACAAAAGCAACTATTTCTTGTTACAAGATTCAGGGAAAAAAGTAAATAGACAGCGTGTTGCTTTAGGATTCACTACCAGTCATGAAGTACTTCAAGAGTTGTCGGGGTAGAACTCTGCACGCCACTTTCGGATGAAGGCAAAGAAACCAATAGCCACGAACGGTCGACGTGAAGACTACGTACGCCTACCATTTGTAGACGATCTGTGCCTGCGTAGTGCAATGCAGGACTTCCTAAGAAGAAAACTCTCCAGCAAGGCAAAATTAACAAAAAGACAAGCTAATTTGTCTTGATGTTAACGATGCCACACAAGAGTATCCTCTCCTGCTATTCCTGTGTTCTCTGAAAGACTATCTTTAACCTGCGAGGTTTTCACCTGAATGCCATTCAGGGGACACGCATATCAAGGTATGGTGGGCCTTCACATGTGCTTCCCCGAAACATTCGGCCTAGTAGCATTCTCGTAATCACTTCGCAGGCTACTAACGTTGCTAAATGCCAATCGGCTTGTTCGTGCTCCTCCAGCGATGAAACTGCGTCGTAGATTGGTCTCGAAGACTTCCTACGCTTACCATTTGTAAACGATCTAGCCTGCTGTGTGTGGATTGTCCCATGTTGCCCTGGCAACCTACAACAAGGTGTTGGCTCTTCGCAGGAAGAAACGCCTTATCGCAGATTACCTTCTTTGTAAGACTAAACCTGTCAACTGATCTACCCTCACAAGTTCGAAGTCTGAAAATCGACGCGCATTAAAAATGTTCGCTTCGCATTCGCACAGTTTAACATGAAAAGTCAAATTGGTATAGGTGGGTGCAGACTCGAATTTGCGAGACTAACCTGACTATCTACCTGTAACAAGAGAGACCATTAAGCCTGTAAGTGGAGGCCAAATGAGGTCCTCTCACTGTAGTAGCTGAATAGTCTTATGTCTCTAGTTTACTAAAGTTTCTTCTTAAAATAATAACTGTCTGGTTGAACCTTGCGAGTGAATGCTTCACTTGCCTAGTGCAATGACTATCAAGTGAAGTGTAATGAATTGAATTTGGCGCAACTAAGCGGGAGACTGCAGTGACGACGACGACGACGACGAAAAAAGGCGATGAGTCCATCCGAAAAAGATGAAAAAACGCAGTCGAACCGTATCCTTGAAGCAAAGCCGAATCCTAAAAGCCGAACCTATGTCGTTGACCGAACACCTGCAAAGGAACCCAACTTATCAAAAAGGGCAGGGGAGGCCCTTACCAGCCCAGGGAGCCCCGCTAACTGATCTAACTACAGTTAATTTAAGCCGGAGAAGACGTCCGAAAACTTCAGGCCGAACGTGTGTGGAATGTATGCTTTGCAAGGTTCATCCAGAGCTCTACATACCCTCCTTGACCCAACCCACAAGCAATGCACCTGACCTGTACCATTTCACGAGGTTGGGTGTGCTGTGCTGATTTGAAGTGGAGCAGCCATGGATGGTAGTCTGTGGGCTGATCTGATCTGGTGATCTGGTCTGACGATAGTCTGATGTGAGAGTTGGTGCATGGTCTGATCTGTGGCCGGATCTGAGACTCGTCTGATTGTCTGTTGTGGTGGTCTGATCTGGGGCGGATCTTATGGACTGTCGTTGTGGTCTGGTTCCATGGCCTAATCTGGAGGACTGACTGAGGACGATGGTCTGCTCTGACGGCTGAAAATGAAAAAGATGAGAAGCTGAGGTAATACTAATGAGAAGGGTCTCAATAATTCAGAGAGCTACGTAAAGAGAAACGAAGCAAAAAATACGGAAATACTTCATTTTTCAAATTCAGTTGGAATTGAAAACTCTCATCCCCTGGAAATGTTTGCAAAGACTCAATCAAACTAATACAGGGCTGTGCTGACGATCTTTTCGAATCTTTTCCATTTGTACTAAGAATCGTAAATTGCAATGTTTGTCACCATGGCAACATTCCAGGCTCGGCTGCAATATTTTCGTGCGGATATCGCGCGTGATGCAGTGACATCATACAATGTGGAAAAACCTAATGCAATAATTGTTTTAATATACATCGTTTTGACGAAAATAATGACAATCCCACCGTGGCAAGGAACCTGAATTGACTTTGTTAGTGGAAATCATACATTGCTTACGCACTCGCTACAGATTTAGTCAGTTATCTGCTAGCAGATAACAAACTAATCTGTAGGTTGCCCTGATTTCAAAAATTAGCTGTAGGATCGTAGCCAAAAGAGAAGACAGGTAATGGCTACAATGTATAATAATCATCATAATCGACGCAATAGGTGTCAGACATTTACCAGCCCTCTACTCACTGACGGTGCCTTGTCAGACTGCCCCTAAATCTCGCTAGGAAAAAAACTTAGGACAGCTTGCAAATTTAGTGAAACTTCAGACAGCAAAAAGGTTTAGCTAAGCACTTTTCCTACTTTATTATTGCAGTCTTAGCATATGTTTAGTCCAGCTAATTCCATACAACACTTTTAAAATTTCCGCACGGTTTGGATCCCAGCCAAATTTCTTTAAGTCTATTCTTTGCAATTTAGAAGGAAAAAGATTGTACTTGCCTCTGTCGAGTTAACCAAGGCTCCTCCAAATAATTTCCAAGCCACTGACTGCAGACCTGACGAGGCGCGACATCTGAACTCTTCTGGATCTCTATAAAATAGATCTCAAGCACAAGATATTTAGCTTATCGAAAAGATGTTTGTTACTCAGCAAGAGCCTATTATTGCTATTATTATTCTGTCACTGATCCTTTTTCATCCTTAGATGTTCCTCCTTTGAGTTTTTGTCTATCTACGTGGTAGCCAAACCGCTGTTTCGGATATGACCTCTTGGATTTGTTTTCCATTTAAACGTGTTATTTTTTAATTATCTTTGTAGAGATTCTGATACGATGATTACAAGAGTGAAAGTCATGCCTTGAAATGATAATCGAAAGCTGCATTTCATTTCCTTTCAGAATACTTGGGTAAACATATTTTACCTTTCAAATACTTACCTCGGACCTAGTAGCTAGAGTCACGTGCTAAAATCACAATGCCAATGGGCCGGCTACGACTGCGGGTTGGAAACAACTTCTGGAATTGCAAAGACCTGAACAAAAAGCGTCTTCTAACAGATTATCAAAGCAACAGTTTTAACAGGGCAGTTGAGAATGAATTTTAAAGTATGCAGCTTCTCTCAGATATCCTGGAGTTTGAATCTCATTAACCTTTCATCTCCATTTGCTTCCTGATGAAGCAAAAAAAAATTGTTCATGGGTTTGAATCCCACTGGAAAATAGTATTTACCTATAAAGTTACGACTTTTGCTGCAGTAGGAGCACATTTGCCAAAAGCTATGGCAAAAATCTTTTCTTAAATGACCCTGTCATTTTGTCGGTATGCTTGTCTAACTTCTTGAAGACGAAGGGTTTGCTATATTCTTGTACTTACGGGTTGCACATCACTACTGATGGACCATATCACTGCTGGACGTCTGCGAACTAAATGAAATATTTTTTTAAAAACAGAATCAATAAATAACATCAACACACTGCCTTTGTTGCACACTTGGAAACCAATCGCACACTCCATTCCCTACTGTCAGCTATCATCAAACGGATTCGAATTCAGCCAAACATCATTTGGAATTTCAAGTCTTGAAAATTGCATTCTTTGGTACACAAGGAGCACCAGTAAATAAAGAAATCTCGTAGGTTTGAATCCTACTAGGGTGTGAACGAATAAGTTTTAGTATCATCTGAGGATAAGGGCATGTATCAGCACAATCAAATTTAAAGTACTGACCTTCCGTTTCACTTTTCCTTGCCTCTTAGACGCCGCTGTCGAACGCTAACTTCATGCACTAAATCTGAAACCCAAAGAGATAATCTAACAGTTAGAGCATAAACAGATCTGTCTTACCTTTAGAACTTTGACTTGTTTTCCAGTCGTAATCAGCATCGACGTGCGTTTCTTCAGGAACGCAACCAGAAAAAACTTCCAAATGAGCTTCTAGAGAGCATACGTTACATGCATTTAGTTTGCTGTGGTCGTTCTTCAGAGGGCGCGCCCAAAAAGACGTCTTCGAGGCGGCGATGTTCGAGCAAAAAAAGATGTAAAAAACGACGTACGATGTTCCTGAAATAAAACTTTTTAATTATTTATTATCGGTTTAAAGAAAAAATACAATGATGAAACGGCAATGTGTTGGTCACACTTTATTTTTTTTCCTCAGAAGCAACTCCGTTACAACATAATCTAAGTTATCTAAATTTGTTAGCGCTGGTTTAATTAACACAAAAACAAACAAACAAGCTGATGATATAACTTTCGTTTGTTATAAACTTTATTTTTCATCAACTTTTAATTACGTACAATTTAATCACATTAACCTTAATATTAATGCTCCTGCCCTTCCTTGATGACCTCAGGTACAACTTTCAAAATAGGTAGCTAGTGCCATGCGTTTCTTCAAGAACGCATCCAAAACGCTGTACAATGGTCAGAAAAAAGTCATCTTGAGAGGGCGCGCCCAAAAAATGTGCGTCCATTCACCCTCGCAAAAAGTGGCGGAGTAGTCCAAAACACATAAATTTATCGATTTCCAACGCACCTGAAATTAAATGAGTTAGTCATTTGTGTTTTAATAGCGAACACGCTGATGCGACACTCAGTGTCACTTAATGTGGGCAGTTAAAAGATATCACACTCAAAACTCGTGCTTTATTTTTGTTTTATTTCTTTATTTGCCATTATTACAACAAGTATTTTATAATATTCCTGCAAATTAAATCTTCATTAGTACTTAAAATTAATTTACCTAAAGATTTAGCTTTCAAGTAAAAGAAAAAACCACACAGACAACACATTAGATGAAGTGCTTTTATTTAATTAAGGTTTACTGTTTACAGAAATTAATTAGTCTATATAGATGGGGTGCACTTCTTAGAATTTGACGTCCGAGCAAGACCGAGGAGTGTGACATGAGTCCATAAAACCTTGACACCTCGAGGTTTTCACCTGAATGCCATTCAGGGACACGCATATCAAGGTATGGTGGGCCTTCACATGTGTTTCCCCGAAATATTCGGCCTAGTAGCATTCTTGTAATCACTTTGCAGGCTACTAACGTTGCTAAATGCCAATCGGCTTGTTCGTGCTCCTCCAGCGATGAAACTGCGTCGTAGATTGGTCTCGAAGACTTCCTACGCTTACCATTTGTAAACGATCTAGCCTGTGGTGTGTGGATTGTCCCATGTTGCCCTGGCAAACTGCAAAAAGGTGTTGGCTCTTCGCGGGAAGAAACGCCTGATCGCAGATTACCTTCTTTGTAAGACCAAACCTGTCAACTGATCTACCCTTACAAGTTCGAAGTCTGAAAATCCACGCGCATCAAAAATGTTCGCTTTGCATTCGCACTGTTTAACATGAAAAGTCAAATTGGTATAGGTGGGGGCAGACTCGAATTTGCGAGACTAACCTGACTATCTACCTGTAACCAGAGAGACCACTGAGCCTGTAAGCGGAGGCCAAATGAGGTCCTCTCACTACAGTAACTGAATGGTCTTATGTCTCTAGTTTACTAAAGTTTCTTCTTAAAATAATAACTGTCTGGTTGAACCTTGCGAGTGAATGCTTCACTTGCCCAGCGCAATGACTATCAAGTGAAGTGTAATGAATTGAATTTGGCGCAACTAAGCGGGAGACTGCAGTGACGACGACGACGACGACGACGACGACGACGAAAAATGGCGATGAGTCCATCCGCAAAAGATGAAAAAACGCAGTCGAACCTTTTCCTAGAAGCCGAGCCGAATCCTAAAAGCCGAACTTAAGTCGCTGACCGAACACCTGCAAAGGAACCCAACTTATCAAAAAGGGAAGGGGAGGCCCTTACCAGCCCCGGGAGCCCCGCTAACTGATCTAACTACAGTTAATTTAAGCCGGAGAAGATGTCCGAAAACTTCAGGCCGAACGTGTGTGGAAAGTATGCTTTGCAAGGTTCATCCAGAGCTCTACATACCCTCCTTGACCCAACCCACAAACAATGCACCTGACCTGTACCATTTCACGAGGTTGGGTGTGCTTTGCTGATTTGACGTGGAGCAGCCATGGATGGTAGTCTGTGGGCTGATCTGATCTGGTGGTCTGGTCTGACGATAGTTTGATGTGAGAGTTGGTGCATGGTCTGATCTGTGGCCGAATCTGAGACTCATCTGGTTGTCTATTGTGGTGGTCTGATCTGGGGCGGATCTTATGGACTGCCGATGTGGTCTGGTTCCATGGCCTAATCTGGAGGACTGACTGAGGACGATGGTCTGCTCTGACGGTTGAAAATTAAAAATATGAGAAGCCGAGGTAACATTACTGAAAAGACTCTAAAAGCTTCAGAGAGCTACACAAAGAGAAATGAAGAAGAAATACGAAAATACTTTATTTTTCAAATTCAGTTGCAATTGAAAACTCTCATTCCCTGGAAAGGTTTTCAAAGACTCAATCAAACTAATACAGGGCTGTGCTGACGATCTTTTCGAATCTTTTCCATTTGTACTAAGAATCGTAAATTGCAATCTTCGTCACCATGGCAACATTCCAGGCTCGACTGCAATATCTTCACTTGAGAGATCACGCGTGATGCAGTGACATCATATGAGGTGAGAAAAGGTTTGATTGTAAATAACTGGTACAAACTGTTTTTACCATGGCAATTATGGGGAATTCTGGAAAAATATAATGAAAACTGCCTGACTTTTGTGAAAACTGATCACCTGTGTACAACTTTACATGGCAAGTCAAAAGTCATTCTTGATCCCAATCTATTTAATCGCCATTTGTCTAATTATAAATCGTATGTTAAAATCATTTTAAACTGCAAGTTGCATGTATGCATATCTTGTTGCTTCAACTCATTTAACCACCGTTAGTTTTTTACACGACCCTGTTTGAAAGTAAGGGCAATCTCCTTCAACGTAATTATAAGACAGTAAACCTGTTTAGTAGTTACACACGAGGAAGTTAAAACTCAAGTAGCGAGTTTATAAAAAAGAGTTGTTCGAAATTTCCCTACTAAAAACGTTGACAACCAAAAGTACCAACTGATGAAGTCACATTTTCCCATCTTCACGGAATTAAGTTTACTGTGCAAGGTACTTTTTTCTTTATTCTGTAAGGTATAAATATTTGTTCAAATTCTTGGAAAAACTTTAAAAAAACCCTCTGCAAACTTGAGGCTTCCCTTTACAGCTTTTATGCAGGGGCACCCAAATACGGTTTCCTCCCAATGCATTGAAAATACTTTTTTAGATTATCCAGAGTACTTTTAGACCTCTTCAAATGCATTCCAAGCGGCGCTATACAATTTGTATCTGTTCGGTCACCATGGGAAAACTTAAGCCTTTTAGAAATTTCAGGGGCTTCAGTATATTATTATCCCGAAAATGATAGGTGCAATTTTATTATTATTATTATTATTATTATTATTATTATTATTATTATTATTATTATTATTATTATTATTATTATTATTATTTTATCCTCTCTCCATCACATTTTTGAATCTGAATTTTTCAAGTTTCCTTTTTCCTACGATTAAATAGTCTAGCCTTGGGCGTGAAATGTGAAAAATTAAACTTCAGAAAATCTTATGGAATTTTGTTAAATAAGGTTTGATAATTCATAAATGGAACGATCATCCATACAAATTTTTGCTGTCCTCAAGTAATAGAAAATTCTAGGCAATATTTACTTCCCGGACAGATATTTTACAGAAAACAGCCGTCGGGTGCTTCTGTTTATTTGTCTGTATATCATTTAAAGCAGGAACGATGGCCTTATTTTGCCAGTGTGGTTTTTAAACTTCATCAAAATCTCGCTGTGATGTTGCCGAGTATACCGGGGAAAGAAAACGTATTAACGTTGCCAGGTTTTTTATGGTGAATTACTGTCTGTGTCACCAATATGAAATTGCATGAATAGCAAAATATGATTTGCTAGGTTACTTTCTTTATCAGGCTCCACTGAGCTTAGCTTGAATTTTAGACGGCCACGTGTTCGACATGTAAGAACGTACACAGGGCTTTCAAAATAATAAAAAAAAACTAATAAATTTTACTGAGTGAGCATTTGGCTTCGCTTCTACTCGCTATTTTTCCTTTGAGAACAAATTAGTTTAAAACAAGAACATTCGACAACGAAAATAACTCAGTTAATTATAAGTTGGACTCGTCGGGACACAAATTCAACCGTACTGACGATAATGTTAACAAGTATAATTTACCTCGTGCGCTTGTTTTAACATCCCAGACTGCTTCGTTCGTAGTTAGCTTTCTTTCTGCAGCTTAGAAAGACGGCAAGGCAGTTTAAACGAGAGCATCTTGTTTCTTCTTCGTGAGCAACCTTCGCCAGCTCTCATTGAAGTTGCCAATTTTTGAACATGGCGAGGAACAACGTTTTGATTTGAATAATACTTGCATTTTCTTACTGCACGTGTCTATGCAGCATACCAACAAGGGTTGTTTGCCACACACACCATATGGGACTTGTAACTAAAGGCTAATTAACATTTCAAATAAATTCTTTTTAAAAAAAGGTCTTGGGAGAGTAAACCATTTTAAAGGCGGAAAAATCGGTTAATTTATTTGGTCGCAAAGGAAAAACGTGCAAAGTCGTGACATTTACTCCTGTCTATACGTTGTAAACTAAAATTGACAAATGTACGTCACAGTTGCTTGGCAAAAAAATTGCAGAGATTTCCCATTTTAATACAGGAGTTTGCGGTCTTTTGATGCAGCTCAACGTAAAACTTTATCCGGCAAGGTTTAAATCATTATAAATATAAGAAATCTCAAAGGCGAAAGCGTTGTCAAACAATAGTTGAACAGCGACAACAATAAGCTTACCAGAGCAGGACGGTCTCAGTTCGTTCCGTTTAAACTGTTTCTTTTCTCCGTATATATGACATGAAACTTTTCGCTTTTAACGTGGCATGTGCCTCAGATTTTTAGCGCCAAACAAGTCGCTAATTGTTGGATGAAAGATTCGATAGGTGTCCTACCGCCTGTTATCGGAATCCGTCGATGTCTGTTGTGGCCTCGATATATGGCGTATTTTATGAGTAGTTTCGGGGGCTCTTTACATGGAGGTGGGAGACCCCAGGTAGGTGAGGTAATCCGCTCAGGTGGGGTAACCCGCCCGTCCATATAATCTCTCATTTTAATTTGTTCACGTTTACATAATAGGTGGGGTGACCCGCCACATGTTACCTCACCTATCTGGGGTCTTCCAACTCCATGTAAACAGGTCTTTAGTGGTTCTTTACTGGACAGTTACACCATGTTTGCTTTTTTGTCAGTTTCGCCTACAAAGTTTCACAACGGCCACCCTGGAGAAAGAAAGCGGCCGATACAAAGAAGTTTTCCGTTGTAGAGAGGTTTGACAAGAGTCAATGTATGGATTATTTGTCCGCCGAGACAGGGCCATTCTATTTTATATACATTCTATTTTAGTACCTTACGCATGTGCAAAAACCGGTCCGTGCCGGAAAACGTCGTGTCATAGGCCTGGTATGGGAGTTGCTCTCTTGGGTTATGGGCTCCTGAGCTGTTATAAATAAGCCACATTTATCTTTTTCATGAGCCGATTATTTTCTGCTTGCTAATGATATTCAGATTTTGCATATGTAACGTTTTTATCTGTATTCATTTTTTCTATTTTAGCCTCCTCCTCCCTCATGGCCTCTGAGTCAATAGCCCATTCGGGCTCGAGGAATAATTGTTAAGTATATATTTTTTTAGTAGTTGCCGTAGGGATCAGTTTACTTTTTGTCTTCTTGGTATTCGAGACTTTTACCTATCCAGTTCTACACATGAGACTTTCCTCGTTAGTTTGTTGCTGTGGTTTTGCTTTTATTAGTGTTTTTGATATAAGTAATTCTAAGTTCCTAAGGAACTGCTTTTGCTTTAAGGAGAGTGAATAGCGTGTGGCCCACACTTTTAAAGATGTCGCTCCCTTATTGGTTTCCATAAGGAGTCCCAGCAGTGGGCAATTACTGAACCATAGAACCATTTTTCCCTGTTCCTGAACGTTCCTAAGCTTTTAACTTGCTAAAACGAGTAACACAGCAGTCATATCTTCATTAAAAAATTACACTCTGAACTCTGTGATTGTTATAACATGTAGGGCATCTTTGAACATGGCTTTGTCGACTGTGTCACAGATATTCCACGTACTTTCCGGTATGGGGTTGGATTCCACTTTTATTTGAGGGAAATGTTAGTCTTAAAAAAATTGTCCAGGGAAAGAGGGTAACCCTCTCAGCAAGCCTTTATATGAGAAAAGTAGGAGGGTGTTTCTACCAACGAAAAAGTTTAGTCCAGTTAGACGGGTACCATTTTAGCCGAGCCAACTTTTTGTTTCTCATGCATGTAAACGGTCCGCCAAGTTTTGTCATAAGGAAAAGAACGAAAAATTGGTTCGCCCAGCGGTAGATTGGGTAGGCAAGTGACCCTTCCACTCGGGACAAATTTTCTCCGTACAAACAAGGCCTCAATCTGGCACCCACCGTAGCTGCAATCACAGGGTTTGCGTCGGTCAACCGATTTTCTTGAAGCACCATTGTCTGCCATTTTTTTACATCCCCCTGACCAGCTGAATTACCTATTTAATATCATAGGTGACGAATTAGTCCTTAATTTTGGCGCGAAATTTCAGCGTTAATTTGTAATTTCACATGTGAAATTACAAAATTGCCATGGCAACCCTTCCGTGCGTCTCAGTGTCAAGATGGCGACGAAGTTTTAAAATGCCGTGAATGAAGATGTCAGGGCACAAAAAGACACTTTAGAAAACCTGAACACACAAGAGAACATCAAGAAGGATTCTAACAGGTATTTTGCCGAAAAAGTCTGAAAAATTCTGAACTTTAAAAGCCAAATTTAAGGTCTAAGCATTTGAGAGAGTGGAGTTCTCGATCGATACGGTCCAGGATAAACATGTCAAAAATCCAAGATTGCTAACGTAGTTCGTCACCCATGATATTAATAGGTAATCAAATGGCATACTTGTGAAATTAGGGAATAATTTCACTTGCGTTTTGTCCAAATCCTAATAATTTCCCTCCCCTGAAGGCTCGGGAAATTATTAGGATTTGGACAAAACGCGCGTGAAGTTATTCCCTAATTTCACTCGTCACCATTTGATTACACATACAAATACAATAAAAACCCACGTATAAGAGGCCTGAGTTGATAAAGAACCTCCTGGCGGAAATTTGCCACTTTGTACCCAAAAATACAATATCCTGTTTAGCCAAGCATAATCAAGCAGGTTGTTATCTGTGGCTTACAGTTAAATTAGGCGGACATCCACACAAACTTTGCTGCTTTCTGCTTATTAGAGATATCTTCTAAATACAGGTTTGTTTTTCTTAAACCATGGAAAGAAACGTTTTGCCACATTGTGAGCTATTCGACTGCTGAATACAGGGTGTCTGCTTGATATGGGGTCTGCATAATACAGATTTCACCATACAATGTAGAAAATGACTTAATTAGGCTTTCACTGAGGAGGGGAGGTACAAGAAATAAAACATAATTGTAGAAAACACTCTCGTACAGTTTGAATTCGACTTTTACTTCTCGATTCACTAGAACAATTACAGCAAAAAAAAGAAAATACAGAATTAATAAACGCGGACCGAAAGCCTTACAAAAACGATAACTTAAAGTACAACAAATGACTAAGAAAACGAGCAAAAATTACAGGAAAAACTATACTTACAAGATCTGTACGGCAACTCCGGATACAACTAAGCGACTGATTTACATGAACCAAAAAATAAAACTTTATACTAAACTGGACTGAAAATAATGAACCTAACGAACTTACAAAAATTGACAATAACGATTACGTAACGCAACGCCGAGACTAGAATACAGAAAGAATACGCATATGAAAAAAGGCTAACAAAAGACTACTCCAAGCGCGATAACAAAGGCACTAATTAAACTAACTTTACGCAACGCAAAACATGAAAAAATAAAGAACAGGAAAAAACT
>CALNXI010000500.1:27483-47789 GCA_942486025.1 Porites evermanni | reverse complement strand
TGTAGAAAACACTCTCGTACAGTTTGAATTCGACTTTTACTTCTCGATTCACTAGAACAATTACAGCAAAAAAAAGAAAATACAGAATTAATAAACGCGGACCGAAAGCCTTACAAAAACGATAACTTAAAGTACAACAAATGACTAAGAAAACGAGCAAAAATTACAGGAAAAACTATACTTACAAGATCTGTACGGCAACTCCGGATACAACTAAGCGACTGATTTACATGAACCAAAAAATAAAACTTTATACTAAACTGGACTGAAAATAATGAACCTAACGAACTCACAAAAATTGGCAATAACGATTACGTAACGCAACGCCGAGACTAGAATACAGAAAGAATACGCATATGAAAAAAGGCTAACAAAAGACTACTCCAAGCGCGATAACAAAGGCACTAATTAAACTAACTTTACGCAACGCAAAACATGAAAAAATAAAGAACAGGAAAAAACTTGCAGTCTCTCGTGGCTACAATAATTATAAACAAAAAGCTATACACAGCTTGAACTTATTGCAGTAGTTTCTATTCTTAACACTTTTGAGTGCTTTCTATAGAGAAAAAAAGAAAAGACTACATTCAGCAGCCGACACCTAAAACCACGGGTGCTTACTAAAGTAGACAAAACTTGCTGGATCACTAAGTGGCAAACACAACATCAACAGGTCCTATGCATCCAAACCCCTTCCTTTATTATGCATGTAGCGGGCTTATATTATTTAACACACATAACAAATGTTTGGGGTTGTATGGAAATCTTACCTATACATTGTGGTGCAGGACAAGACAAGACAAGACAAGACAATGCTTTATTTGGAGTCTTATACAGTCCTATGTACATCGACTTTATCCAAATAATTTAAAATCATAACACAAATTGCACACTAGTGGAACTATGATCAATGTTAACCTAAAGAACTAATGATCTTCTTTTCTCATAGCAGTCAAATACGTATTTTGCAATTAACTTTTGCACTGGTTTGTTCTAGCTCGGAGGGTTTATTAACAACAGAAACACATCATCTGGTGCCATTCTGTTTACTGATATTCTGTATCCTTTGTTTAAGCATTCAAATAAAGTACTTCTTTTTTCTTGATACGCAGGGCACAGAATTAAAAAGTGCATTTCATCTTCTACGTCTTTTTTACAGATAGGACAGGTCCTCTCTTCCGGTTTCCTATAAGGTCTTACATACCGACCTGTCTCTATATCGCCAATTTGTGATTACTTAGACGGAGTTTAGTTAGAGTTATCTGGTGTCGGATGTTGGTGACCTGACGGAGATAATCTTCACATTCATAATTTTCTAATGTTTTAAATTTTCGGAAGGTTCTTAGTTTGTTCTTTTGGTCGGCGTCTTTTCTTACGTCATTGTTTACGTCACTTAACCATCTTTGTAATTCGATGTCTTTCAGTCTTTGTTTGATAATGTTCAAGATTCCTATGTCATTTTCATGTGCTTTTGTCCAGAGGTATCCCAGCCCTATTTGGTCTAATACGCGTTTGATTTTTTGGCTCCATAATTCCTTATTCATTCTCGACTTCATATCATAATAAACCACCTGTGATAATTTGTTTTTTGGGTGTTTGGTTAGAGTTAGCCAAAACTTAAAATTCCTATATCGTGCTTCCATTTTTATTGGGAATTTTCCTGTTTCAGCCCTACATGCACTGTTACTGCAGTATTTATTTACACCTAGCAACCATTTCAAGAATTGAAAGGATCTGTAAAGGATCTGTAAAGGTTAATTATTACAGGTGTATGGGGAAAATATGAGGCTTGGTAAAACCACATAAAGTAAACAAACTCCAGATGAGATTATCATACTGTCGTATTTATTTCAACACCGTTTGCAACATGAAAAACACAAATAACCTTACACAAATAAAGCTTTTACAAGTAAAAATCGGTTTCAAGATACACACTCAGTGATCTTTGTATTGTTTTAGCCTCGCGAGTAAACAATTTGTGAGCTCGTTGTTTTGTCAATATTTTTAGAGTAAGAACCTTTCAGAATGCGGCAAAATCCAAGGGTCCATTTTTTTAAAGGTATGAAAAGACTTCAAAGTTTCAAAAGAGCGTTTTCGGATTAACTTTAGCAGTATTTTTGCTCAATCGAATGTTAACAATTACAGTTTAATCGAGTAGAAGAGGTGTGTAAACTCAACATTTCCTTTAAGGACAAATTTATCCCCGAAATCAAATTCAACTGACTTGTGAGAAAAAAAATGAAAGGAAATCTTAACGAAAGCTCGAGATTTCAATTAAACAGGACAGAGCAGGGGTACCCAACGACAATATAGTTCAAAACCACTTAAACATAGCATTGTTAAACGTATTTTAGTATTTAAACGGTAGATATGGGCATATTTTTATCCCCTAAAAATTTTTTATCTGTTCGGATTTCCTAGCTGAAAGTCTAGTGATCCGAAAATTATAGGGATTAAAACTTACCTTTTCGAAAATTCCAGCCAGAAAAAAAGGCTCTCGAAAATTCTAGGCGACCTTTTTAGGGTAAAAATCCGTTAAAAATGGGCAATTATACCATTTTTTAGATGTTCGAAAATCCTAGGATAGGCAGGCAAGCAAGAAATTTTAAACAAAATGTTCCGGAAATTCTAGATCTCAAATCGTCTTCCGAACAGATATTTTCCGAAAATTCACGTTGGGTGCCCCTGACAGAGAAAACTACAGAGAAACGGCTCCTTACCTCGAGCAACCGGGCCACCATTGAAGAACAACACAAATTAGCTGCACAAAAAACCTTTTTCCCTAACTTGGCGAGTCGACAGATGAAAACAAAGCTCTACTTTTCTTCTTAGGCTTGAAAGTACAATTTACAGCTGAATTTAAACTTCTAGCGATTCCATATAATCTATCAGGCCATTGTTTCCCATTGTTTCCCATTTTTTATTTGTTGACGCCGCCTCGCTTTGGCGCGCTGAATCGTGAAAGCGAGTCTTCCGGAAGTCAACCAGTTTACCGGAAACTGTTTCCACGTGGTCCGCATAGTTCTAAAACTAACTTTTTGAAATTAAGATATCCCGGCCAACGCCCTTAGACTCCCTCTCTGTCCTATTATGGCTCTTGATCACACTTTAACACACTTTATTATTATTAACAATCTACATTTACATAAAGTCCATTTCCGCCCGCAAAGATAATAAGTACAGCAGTCAGTAATAAATTACAAATAAATAAATAGATATATATAAATAAGTGAAATAAAGGTTAAACATAAATTAATAACATTTACAAAAGCAACTACTTGAAACTCGTAAAATTAACTGCGACACTAAATTGAGATATGTATACTTTATAAATTAAATTCTGTATTTGCTCGATAGTTAGCATTTTTTGAAGCAGAATGAGCGATTCAACATAATCGTCCTCGGCCTCTAATAACGAAAATAACATTTCATTGATATGTTTTTTGAAAGTTCTCTTGGGGAGGTGACGAAGTTCATCGCAAATGGAGTTCCAAAGCTTAGCTCAGAACTAAGGAAAAGAACCATCATGATGGTTTTGATTCAGTCTCGATCGGTTAATATAAAAATTGCAGGAGAGGGAGAACCTGGTCTCGTGATTATGCTTTTCATTTACTTTAATGAAAAGATTACTAATGTTAGTGGGGACAGTTAGACATGAGACGTCGAACATTATTGAGGAAACTGTTTCAACGTATAACATATTTAAAGGAAGGATTTTTGAGGAAGTAAATTAAGGCATCGCATATGCTCTGGGTTCAGAAAAATACATTAACAGAAGGACACGTTTTTGATCAAATTAAAATGTGAGCGGATTATATGGACAGGCGGGTTACCCCACCTAAGTGGGTAACCTCACCAACCTGGGGTCCCCCAACTCCATGTAAACAGGCCTTTACAAATTAAATTCACGCTGTTTTAAAATTTATCGCTCTTATTCCGTGTCGTTTACAGTTGTAAAATGTTGGTGAATTTTTCTGGAGTTGAATTCTCACTTACTGTATCTGAGATTCAAAAATGGTGAAATAAGTCAGTTTCAGACGTCGTGGTCGAGCAACGACGACAAAGAAATGAACAAAAAAGGGTGATACTCGTGCAAAGTTTTGTATTGCTAATCTAAACCTAGTCCCTTTTTTGCCTTCTCGTTGCCGTCGTCGTCGTCGTCGTCGTTGCTTCCCTAAGGTCGAGGCCAAACGTCGAACTATTCATGAGACGAACCTAACTTAGTGAGTTAAGTTCATGAAAAGTTCTACGTCTGGCTCAGTTAAGTTCGTCTGAATGAGTTTGGATCGTCCAACACGTTATATCCGTCTGCTTCAGACGGATAGAACGTCTGAAGATCGTCTCCGGAACAAACGTAGTTAAACGTCGATCATCACTTGCGACGAACTAAACTAGTGAATTAAAAATTTGTATGATCATGTATATTTAGCCTTGTTCGGGAGAAAATTTATCACAATCGCTTTTTGGTTTGATTCAGTTGATTGTTTCGACACGTCTTAAGCTCGACGTCTGACCTAACAGACGATCTTAACTTAAGTTAGGTCGACCCAAATTAGAGTTTGGTTCGTCTCATCATAGTTAATTGAGTGGAATGGTTATGAAACCCGTCAGACTCCTTTGTTATATGTTTTTGTGGACCTGAAAGTGCACAACGTTCAAAAGAATTCCTATCATTTTGATTGTATTGACCAATAAAAACGTTGCATTAATTTTTTCCGTAACAATTTGCCAACAGAAAACAAAGGATTGTGCACTTTCAGGGTGCTTCCAACATAAACTGCAGCACTGTTGTTTTTGTTATTGATGTTTGCCGCTTTTCATAACCAGTCTCCTCTAATAACTATGGTCTCATTAAAAGTTCGACGTTTGGCCCAGGCGTAAATGTTACACCCATCTGCTCAAAAATGGGCAGCTTTGTCAAGGTGTTAACCCAAGTTCCCCTTCTTGAAGGATACTCTTTCAATCTCTTTTTTTCCAGCCTAAACTCCGACCTTGTCGAAAATGAAAAGACTCAGTTGCAGGCTACACAGACTGACCATGAACTAAGTCACTCTATGAACAACACTCAAAGGTCATTCTCGGGCACGCTTTCAGATAATTTCGATTTAGTAGAACCAATTATCGGCAATGACGCCTTCCTTTCTCGGAATGATTTGTTAAATCTAGCCTCCATTTTCAAAGTAATTTCCTGAAAAACTTCTGGGGATTCACCATGCTCTCCCAAAACACGTTTAACTAGCGCCTTCAGCAACTCAAAACAGTGAACAACCTCTCCCGACCGCAACGGTATGTCCATCTCTGCCAATACTTCAGTGTTTGGTTTTGGAAGTTTGAATGGTTTCTTCAGAGTAGCAACGAACTCCGACAGCTGAGTTAACGGAAGATATAACCTACCGTCAGGAACAAACTCCCCCCACAAGACATAGAAGCTGTCAAAGTCTTCCTGGGTGATGCCGAAATCCTCGATCTCGTGAGCACGGTACACATTTTCGAGAATGATAGCAATGTACATATTTATAATGATGAGGGAAACAATTACGATGTAACTGACCAAGTAAAAAATAGCTCCAATGGAACCGCAGTTGCCATGGGGAAGATTCATGTAGTTAGGATCACAGTCTGGCGGTTTCAGTAGCAAGGAATCCATAATGTCATTCCATCCCGCGCCAGTTGATAAGCGAAAGAGTAATGACAGTGAACTACCAAATGTCGCGAAATTTACAATTTCATTTAACGCGCCTTCTTGTTTAACGTGTCCAAACGCTGACATGCCAATGATTCCGTAGATAAATATCACCAAGAAAAGAAGTGCACCTACGTTGAAGAGAGCTGGTAATGAAATCATAAGAGCCCACAAGAGCTGACGTATTCCCTTGGCAAACTCTACCAGCCTTAGGAGCCTAGCAATTCTAAAGATGCGTAGAACACGAAGAAGACTGGGACTGAACATATCTTCATTCACATTTACCTCCCCAAGGATAATCTCTGTAAAGACATTAAATAAAATATTTTTTTAGTCTGCAGCAAAACGATTCACTAAATTAATCCCGTATCTACTCAAGCAACTCTTCGAGAGGAAATTAAAATTTAATACAGAAATTTTTTGAAGCACCTCAAACCAAACCCGACTTGTTAAGGTGAGGAATTAAAGGAGGAGATTTGGTAGTGGGTAAGATAAAGGCTATCTGAGAAGAAAAATTTGTTCCAAAGTTGCTTGATAGTAAGGATAAATTTTGGCTACCCACTACATTTAGAGCTCCGAATTGCAAGCCGGTGGATTCTCCAAAGCCTTCTATCTAATTAGTTCCGTTAGTAGGCAGTTTTTACAATTATCTTGCCCGCCAACCCTAAGCGGAATTTGCGGTCGTGGCGGCTGGATTCACAGGCTTGTTAGTTTTGGTGAATGAACGAAAGCTATGCTTTTATACAGTTTTCGTCTTAAACATGAGCCCTTATGAGTACTAGCTAGAGAAAAAGTGAACTTGTTATCCAAACAAAATATATGTGGCAAATCAGTCGGGAAAACTGCTAAAACAATGTAAAACGGGGGGCCATGCTGCCTCAACCAGCCTTCAGTTACCCTACGCTGACTTCAAGTTCTCGCAACTTGTTCAAAATTCAGTCACAAACTGGGCCCGTCTTTACCTCAGCTTTTAAAATTTTTAAGGGTCAAACACTTATAAACACAGGTCAGTGTGCTGTGTGAAATTGAAGTGGATAAATTTGCCTTAGATCTTGACAAATAAAAACAAGAATTGTCTCACTGTCAAAAAACTGTTTCATGCGGTCTCGATCGCATTGGCAACGCTAAAAAGGCCATACAATAAATAACTTATTAACCTCGTCCGTTCGATCATTACAGGTAAATCTCAGACCTCGCGATCGGGCTTTAAGTATTGACCTCGCTATCGCTCAATCGTAGGCCTCAGTCTGAGATTTCCCTGGAAGGAGCTCACTCTCGGTAAATAAGCGGTATATGAGAAAGATTCACTTGTTTTATAGTTATAATTAAATGTTCAGGTAAACTGTAATTGGTTTTACAATCGCTCGTGCTCTGAACCAACTTGGAGGCTAAAGTAATATTTTCCCGCAAATTTTAAGAGTGAGAACAAAAATGTTATTTGCCGGCCTCTCTTTTTTATACACGGACTATCAGGCCGGCAAATAACATATACAAGTAAACGTTTTTTAGTGAAGAAAGAGCTGGGAATCTCGATTGCATTTGGTCTTAACTTTTAGGAAGGCTGATAAATTTCAAAATTTATGACGGCAATCTAGGATATACCTACCTACAATAGAGCTGATAACAATAACAAAATCAAACACATTCCACGCTTTCTTGAAGTAGTGCTGTTTCAGTGCAATAACCTTTAGTATGGCTTCCAAAACAAAGATACCAGTAAAGATAAAATTGGTTACACGTGATCATGAGTTAAGGAAAGTATTTATAAGATTCACTAGCTTACAGTGTTACTTATTCTGCGGATTGTTATTACATTCGAGGTTCTGCCTATGAAATTTTTTAAGGAAATCTGAGTATTAAAGGAAGAGCTAAATCTAGCATTTTCGATACTCATTTACTTGTTTTGAAATAAATAAACGTGTGTAACGTCCTAATCTTCTGGCTCCAGTTGTTCAAAAGGTGGATAGCGCTATCCAGCGGATAAATCTCTATCCACTGGATAATGCAATTGGTTTCCCTAATGCTTATTCACTGGACAGAGATTTATCCGATGGATAGCGCTATTCAGCTTTTGAACAACTGGGGCCTGCCTGTCTCTGATGGAACGTGCAAGATTCACAAGAGGTATTACTGCCTCTTCGTGGGAAAGACTATGATAAAGGTTAGTTGGGACTTAGCAGAGAGTTGGGAATACGCAAATGTACCAGGAAATACTAACATTTCTCTCAAAACGATGTTACTGGCTTTTGATAATTATATTTATAATTTGCTTTTTTTTCGTATCCTTGGACTTTACTTAAGGCATGAACGGAAAGTTAGTACCTCAACTTCAACCAAAAGCAACTTAAATAGAAATATCTGTTTTTATCCTATTCAGGTAGATATTAGATCTTACAGATTAAATAAATTGTATAAATTAGAAACCGTACTTTATGGAAATAGGAAGCAAATGAAAACACTTGTCGTGGCAAAAGGATATGAAGTACGGTGGTGACCTGGGAGGACTGTCCGTGATGTTGAATCATCATCATGACCATGTTGCACGTTATCACTATCATAATGGCGACTTCAAATTTATTCCCCGTTACCACGTCATATAGCAGGCTGATCAATCGTTTCTGTGGAACATATAAACAATTGCACATGAAAAAAGCATAGCGAGGGGCTCGGCTTTGGGCATCCGGAAAATGTAGTTGTATAGATGGTATTAAGAAATTTATTCCTTAACTAACAATAACGCATTCTTTAACTTTTTAAAGAGGCTATGTCATGGTGAGTTTTATGGTGAATATTTTGGATCAATTTAGGTTTCTGGGAAACTGCCCACCTACCCCTCCCCTAACCCAAAATGTGAGACGCAAATGTTAACGTCGAGTTAGGGGAGGGGTAGGTGGGCAGTTTCCCAGAAACCTTAATTGATCCAATATTTTCATCTTTGCCATGCTTGGTCAATGAATGAAATATATCAAATGTTTCTATCAAAGGAAGCCAAAGAATGATCGGTTTTGCTCATTTTTAGACAACACGGGAGTTTAACTCGAAAACGTTTTAATCCTGTTGCCTCCTGGTCACCGAAAGGTAGACATAAATTTATAGTTGAGTTAAATTACTAGAGCAATTTTGAGAAAAAATGAACTATTATTTTAGGGTTTTCTTTGACTGAACTGTGTTTTGGGGGTTTCAAAATAACAAAAAAATCGTGACATTGCTTCTTCAACTATCGTTTTCACTTTCATAAATAGTTCTCCCATTACTTTAATGAATTTGTCTGGAACAAGTTCAACTGCATTAACTAGTACCTCAGGACGAATCTCCTTTGTGGGTGGTTTCTTCCTGGCGGCTTCCTTTAGAAAACTAACCCACTTTCTTTGTGATTCGGTCAGTAACATACCCATACTGCTGATGTCCTCGTACTAAGATTGAAAATTAAAGCACAACAGTTCGTACGTAAGTGCGCCTAAACTAAATAAGGTAGACAAATTATTCGATAGTTTCCAATATTTATTTAAATGTTTTTATTCACAGCATAGGAGGGTACATCTTAATGGCCGCTTTGGTTTTGGCCAACTCTTGAAAAAAGAAGACCTCATGAATGACGTTAGGGGGCTGAAGACATGAGTCTGGCTTACCCGGGTGTCGCACGCTTTGAAAAGATCACTGCGCGCCAATCAAACGTAACAAAAATTTAATTTGTGATTACATAAAAACCCAGCCAATCCGGTTAGCTGGAGCAGGCCAAGCGCAAGCGAGCCTGCCTAACTATCTAACTCCAGCTGAATTATTTGTATTAATCGTAACATGTGCTCTCATTATCATGAAACATTCTAAAGATCAACATTCTTGTTGTGTTTTTGTCTTGTTTCTGTGAAGTTGTGTCTCGCATACTTTCAACCCTTTCCCGTGGAAGGTCAAGAAGCACCTTTGTTCTATTTCCTAAAGAAAACAGGAGTGTTAATTCAGTGCTTACGTCATCACATCATCATCTCTCTATGGTAGCATGTGCATTAAGAAAACATGTTACGGGCACCACTCACGTTCACAACGAAATTACTATTTTTATTTTGTTTTAATTTGATGTAGATATGTCATTCTTTCGAATAATGTAATCGCACATTTTCATCGTTTTGTCCCAAAAAAACCGTATATGCACCTTTCTTTTTTCAGTTCAATTCTATCACTTTTTTAAATTAAGGGGAGAGTCTGCAAAGGTCAGGTAGGTTTGAGAAAAAAAGTGAATGTTACTTTACCTTCCTTTTTAGGGTGTTAAAGTTGTCAATAATGACCCCTACAAACAGGTTCAACACAAAAAACGAACCCACGATGATAAAAGCAACGAAAAAGCAGTACGCCATCAAGTTGTTCTCAAACTTCGGCTGCATGTCCACCTGAGAAGAAGTACATTTATCAGTTATACACGTTCCAACGATAAAATGCAAATGACAAAGCATCATCTCGCAGGTTTAGAGAACCACAAAGCCAGTGGGCCAGTATCAACACAGAACGCTTAAAGCAAATATTATTGGTCAATTGTTTATAACTATTTTATTAACTACTACTAACGATAATAATTATGAATGATCATGACAATGATAAATTTATAAATACTAAGGTGACGAACTAGTAACCAAAACTTAAGGCTAGCAAAAACTGTCTGAAATATATCAAGAGTGTCTATAAATGGCAAAATTACACAACTTAAAACTACTCGACCATGTTCAAGATCAAGTCACTCTTACACCATGCACATGTTGGCCCATTTTGGGGGTGCCCGCGTAAAGCAATCAGGGTACCCTATGTCTTAGGGGGGATCCCAAAGGCTCAAATGTTACATCATGTTCCCTAATAGGAACAAATGAGTCTTTGTCACCTCTTCATTTGGTGCCCAGATCTGTTTGTAATGGGTGTGTGTGAAACTGTTTCTGTCGATCTCGATTCTAATTTCAATGGACTTGGCGCTAGCTTCTAAGATTCAGCTGCCAGTGTACTCGCAGGAGTGTCACGAGGCTGTTCACGTATAGGTGGTTTTCACGTTACGTCATTGCCGCCATGCTGGTGGACGGTAAACAAAAGATCGCTCATTAGCTCGCATTGTTTGTCCACCAGCATTTGTTCATTTCACCATTGTTATTTGTGTCTCTCGAGATTGCATGAAAACCGCCCATAGGATGAAAACTGGAGACATAGGACAATCATTTGGAACTGAGATGATCTGCCTTCTATTTCTCCGGTAAGTAAATCCATATTAGTCTTCCAGGAGGCACGATCTTGGCAATACCTCAGCTTTCCACCATTTCCTATCACTATTTGCACCTTGTGCACGGTTACAAGTGGAGGCAAATCACTAATCTGCTTGTGTAAACTAGACTTGACACTACGCCGTCGCTGATGAAGAGTTTTCAGAACACGATCACGATCCACCGACTGAGGTAAACAAGAGACGTCGATGAGTTGTTATCATCGTTCGTGTTCGTCGAACTCATCAGCAACTTTGCAGAAGATACGCCAATATCTTCAAATGGTGAGTTGCGACAGTTTAAAGGTCCCCCAAGTGGATCTTCATCTTCTGCTGCAGCCTTCTTAAGAATGCGTTTTGCAGTCTGCACAGACTTTTCTGCTGCTCCATGTGATTGAATATACCATGGTGAGCTGATTGCATAGCAATATCTCCACTCTTAAACTATAGTTAACGGCTGGGCAAATGTCTGGCGCCGAACAACGGTCCGTTGTCGCTGAAAATGTTCTCTGGGATTTCAAACCTTGCAAATATTTTCTCCAAGTTGTTGACGACACAAGTGGCTGTGGTGTGCCCAAGCCGCGCTATTTCAAAGTACTTAAACGTCGGTAACTAACAGACAATCTGAAATGATCTGCTGTTTTCCTGGTACATAGCAAGGTCATACTTGAGGGCTTTCAGCAGCATCTTCTGTATTCTGGGAGGGGCCTCATTCATTGGTTACGATTGACTACAGCGTTTTGTGATCTATCTCGACAATAGCACTCCCCACACAATAGCTAGCAGCTCTCTTTCAATATTTGCATACATCTTCTCAGAGGCGGTCAATGACTTTAAACTGAAAGCAACTGGTTTGCCATCCTGCATCAGCCATCACGGCCATTTTCTGTACTACTGGCATCAACACTTAGAACTGTTTCTATGCTGTTATCAAAGTGAGCTAGCACAAAGGCACTATAGTGAATGAATGAACTTGTCCTGGTAATTTACGGTCCCAAGTACACAAAGCACGCCATTTTCAGTAAGAGGAGGCATCTCACTGATTGCTCGCTCTTTACACAACAGAAGCTGACCAGAAGTTGAGAACAGTACTGGACAGGAGCAAAGAAGTAGGACTGAAGTTTAACCCCCTAAAAAGTGAAACCACGGTTTCCAGACGTAAGTTATGTTGGACATGTGTTCTCAGCCGATGGCTAAAAAACACACCCAAATAAAACTTCAGTCCTACTTCTCTGCTCCTATCCAGCACTGTTCTCAAGTTCTCGTCAGCTTCTGTTGATATTCACCAAGTATCAGGAAATCATGCATTATAACATCCACAGGATCCCCTTCGAAGAATTTTCCACGTCTTTTTTGGTACATTCCAGTAGATATCGATACCATGGTTGTTGAATGTTAAGAGCTTTGCACTTTTATCATTAACTGGCAGCTGCCAGTACCCACTGCATGCATCAAGGGAAATGAAACTTTTAGCACATGGAAGTCGGTTAGCAACGTCCTCCTTCCCCGTAACCATTGAATAGTGTGGTATCTCAAGTGCTTTTAATAGGTCCCTTGAGTCAATACAAGTTCGAACATCATTGTTTGAGGATGGATTATTCTTTTCTTTAACTTTTCGTTTGTCAAAAACTAGTATAGAGAAAGCTTAAGGGGAATGTTTCTCCTCTTCTTCTAATAGTCCCATCTTCTTCCATCGTTCCATCTCGTGCTGGTTCAAGGAGGGCAATTTTTCCTGGGAGAGCGAACTACTGGAGGTTTCAAGGGATCAACTTCCAAATGTACGTTGTTAGGTAGCTTACCAGGCTTATCATGGAAACAATCCTCAAAGTCCCGCAACACAGAATCAGTTTGGAAAACACCTGGAGTTTCTTACACAGATGGTTCTGACTGTGGAGTATCTATCAGTTTGAGAACTTCTATGTCTAAACAAGCATCACACCCCAACAATGGTGTAAAGTTTCCATCAGCGACAGGATACAACAGGTTTATATCACGACTCCCTTATCAAGTTGAAAGCCTCACACAGCTCTTTGGATGAATGGGTTTAGATGTAATCCACCTCTTCAAAGATTGCTGAACTTCTGACTTCTTTGTACAGCTCATAGGAAATGACTGTAGCTTCGGAATAAGATACTGCTTTGATCTGTACATCCTTTCCCGCATCTTTTTCTTTCGAGTGCCACATACACTATCCAGGACAAGAGATCCAAATTCGTGTGCACATCGTGATTAAGCGGAGGCTCATGGTCCACTAACACATTACAGCACTTTATTCTTGCACAACCGTGAAAGGTGTCTTCTCGTTACATTTGTCGCATATTTTTCGAGGGCAGGACAGAGGAGGCTGAGAAAATGAGTGCTCGAACCTTGAGTTTTCTAAGAGAAATGAAGTGAACGTTCGGTAACAGTAAGTGATGATGTGTTAAACGCGTACTGCTGGAGTTCGGCTGCGTCGAATATACGGCAGTCAACATGAGGATTTTTCAGTGTCAGCTCACCTCGCAGTTCGTCTGGAAAACCAAGGCCTAACACCATGTTATAATATCAGTCGATAAAAAGCGAAACCAGAAAACTTCAAACTACTTGATCTTAGGCCAAAAGAACATGTATACAACTCCCATGGCAGAGGTGGATCCAGGGGGAGGGTTGAGGGGGTTGCAATCCCCCCTTTGGGAAGTTTTCAACCTTGTCTGGCTATCCATGTCTATCCCTTTTTCATGCCCAAAAGATATTATAAGTTATGATGTTAGTTCCAGTCAAATCGATCGTTACAAGAAGACTGTAGCTATTCCTCCTCTTGACTCCTTAATCATCCAAATGCAAGGTCGATTTTCTGACGAAGATCGCCAAGCCCGCCATCTGCTTTGTGTCGTGCCATCGATTATAGTAACTGAGGCACTGCGGCTGGATGATGAAGTAGAAAGCATGCAGTTCCGGGAGAAAGATATTCCATTTCTCAAATCCCTTCGAAATTAGGTACTAAGTAGATGGAAAACACTCTGGCCGTCAACAGATAGGGAGCTTCCAAACAAGCTTATATTAGCACCTGGTGTTTGCGATGAAGATGCTTTTCCAAACATCTGTCGCCTTCTGGTCATTGCTGGCACCCTAACGATCACAAACGCGGATGCTGAGCCGTCGTTTTCACTGATGAAATGAATCCAGACCTGCTCTAGGTCAACAACGCCTGAAGAGCGATTCTCTGATCTCGCAGCAGATCGCCACATACTACTCCGAGAGATTCGAGGAAGACGAGATATGCCAGCAAGCCTTTGTAAAGGCTCATTCAACAAGGCTCTTTCAAGCTAGTCTGATTGACAAACAACTATCGTTCTTGCACTGTACTCTTAGTCCTTAATATTAGTGTCTCAAATTTGACAAATTTATACCTCTTCAATCAAAATGTCGAAAATCTACTTATTCAAACATTACCCTCCAACTCCCCCTCCCCCATTTCTTGGCCCCGGGACGTTTGCCTTGAACTCTCATACTTACAATCCCCTCTTTGAAAAAATCCTGGATCCGCCCCTGATCATGGTGGTCCGTTCCCCGGGCGCGCTTGTAAAAACAGCCAGAGGACCTTATGTCTAAGGGTTGTTCCCACACCTTCATATGTTTCAGCTTAGATGAATCGAGCCCATAAATTCTAAGATCAGTATACGTTATTCACAAAATGCCAAAAAGGATAAATGTAGAAATTTCAGAAGTAATTTCGGCGTTAAACCGATCAAAAACGCATGTGGAAAACCAGAAAGAGTGTGGACCCTGGCAGGAGATATTCATCCAGTTAAAAGGCAGCTAGGTAACACCATGATCATAGTAATGATAGTGTCAGCCTCTTTTAAATCATGGTATGGAAAATGAAGAGGTCTGCACTTGGTCGTATCAGCTCCGATAAGAAAACAATGGCCAAATTTTTATTTGAGCTTAGCTACGCAACAATTTTAATATGTTTCTCTAAGAAGAATTTGATACTCACCTTAGTCGAGTCGACTGCGTCTTTCATAACTTCCATCCAACCTTCAAAAGTCGCCTAAAACACGTCATATAAGCACCAAATTCAGCGAGAGATTTCGTTACTTAAGTATGCAAGGCAGTGTATTGTACACCTAACAGAATGAGCGCTAATTACGTAGAAGTGGTACGACGAAAGGGCCAGCTGTAGTGTCCTTTAAAAACCGAAACACAATCAAATGTTTACGAAACGCCACAGCGACACCTATGACGATGATTCATTCTCATACGGGGAAAAATATACTGCAGGTTAGTTTAGCTTCAAAGAGTTTCCTCCTATTTTCATATAAAAGCCGTCCATGCTAGCTTTTAAATTCTGTTTTTTACGCTATTCACCTAAAACGCCTATAATATTACCGGTACTTTGTACAAACAATTAATGCAATACCCTCAACACAAAAATAACCAAACTCCAGTTTTAAAGGTATGTGGTTGGTGGGATTTTTCAAACCTTACCGTCACTTTAGTGCCTATGGTAGCATATGTAAATGTCATTAGCCAGAAGTTAATGCAAAAAATAAAAAAAAGAAAAACAAGTGGCAACATACAACTTGCATCAGTGCAAGGAAGCCTGCTAAGACATTATCAAAATTCACTTGGGAATTGATCCAGCGGTATCCGTCCATGGTGTGGTTGAGACATTCTGCTTTACTGACGATCATACTGGCAGGTAACTGGGCGTTGTCTTCATCCACACACTTGTAGAATTTTCCAGCAAAGAAATGAACGCCCAGAATGCTAAATATCAGCCAGAAGAGAAGGGAAACCACCAGGACATTTGCAATACCTGGTATAGCAGCAAAAAGCGCATTCACCACTACCTTAAGAAGGAGAATACAAACAGTGTTTAATGCCTTCACATGAGATTGAGTAGTCATCTAAGAAACTACGTTTTACTTTATATTGAACTGGGTACGATTTCTATGGGGATTAAACCTGAATGGAATGGTGAATCGCGAATCACCGTGTTGTGTTTTCGGGCGGTCTGTTTAATAACATGTCCGTCATCAAAAAGCTATTGCACCCGATTTAAGAACGAAACCGGACAAACTCTTTGATAGCTTGGCTTGGGTATGTTCTTGATCAGGAGGACCACATCAGTTTGTATTCTTCTGTTTTACCTTAGGATGATCTTTCTTATCTAGCTAACTAAATCACCATGGTCATTGTTTCAAGAAACAGTGACTTAACATGACTTAATTCAGTTCCCCTGGGACATTTTACTAGCAAGTTTTGATTACCTTCATTCCCTCCAGTCGTGAGATGGCCCGGAGTGGTCTCAATGCTCGTAATGTACGTAGGGAACGAAACACAGATAATTGCTTGTTCTCAAATAGACAGGCGAGTGAAATCTGTGAGGTAAAACACATACTATAAGCGATGCGTTTATCCAGCCTTTATACAAATGTTTATACCGTAGCGAGCTTAATAGTTCAAGTTCTACTCACTGAGACAATAAAGGCATCCAAGCAGTTCCAAGGAGAGGCGAATTACTTCGTGAGGCCAAAAGCTATGGCTTTAAGTAGGAACTCGAGCATAAAGACACATGCAAAAATGTAGTTGAGTATTTCCAAGGTTTTCTGGAGATTTGGCCTTTTGTGCAGATTAACGTCTTCAAAAACCTACGAGTTTTAATAAGACCTTTGTAAGCATTTTCCATTTACTGTACTGTTGACGATTAAAGAGATTGTATTTAAATAACATCTCAGCGTGGCTAAGTGGCCAGAACGCTGCACTTCCGGGTGTCCCAGGCGGAACAGGGTAATAAACTCTCACCCTGACCACTAGTTGCCATAAAAAAAAAAATAATATCATAAAAGAATGACAAGGCCAAAATAGCTTCTATGAAGTAAATCATTTTTATGATGAAGTAGAAAGCATGCAGTTCCGGGAGAAAGATATTCCATTTCTCAAATCCCTTCGAAATTAGGTACTAAGTAGATGGAAAACACTCTGGCCGTCAACAGATAGGGAGCTTCCAAACAAGCTTATATTAGCACCTGGTGTTTGCGATGAAGATGCTTTTCCAAACATCTGTCGCCTTCTGGTCATTGCTGGCACCCTAACGATCACAAACGCGGATGCTGAGCCGTCGTTTTCACTGATGAAATGAATCCAGACCTGCTCTAGGTCAACAACGCCTGAAGAGCGATTCTCTGATCTCGCAGCAGATCGCCACATACTACTCCGAGAGATTCGAGGAAGACGAGATATGCCAGCAAGCCTTTGTAAAGGCTCATTCAACAAGGCTCTTTCAAGCTAGTCTGATTGACAAACAACTATCGTTCTTGCACTGTACTCTTAGTCCTTAATATTAGTGTCTCAAATTTGACAAATTTATACCTCTTCAATCAAAATGTCGAAAATCTACTTATTCAAACATTACCCTCCAACTCCCCCTCCCCCATTTCTTGGCCCCGGGACGTTTGCCTTGAACTCTCATACTTACAATCCCCTCTTTGAAAAAATCCTGGATCCGCCCCTGATCATGGTGGTCCGTTCCCCGGGCGCGCTTGTAAAAACAGCCAGAGGACCTTATGTCTAAGGGTTGTTCCCACACCTTCATATGTTTCAGCTTAGATGAATCGAGCCCATAAATTCTAAGATCAGTATACGTTATTCACAAAATGCCAAAAAGGATAAATGTAGAAATTTCAGAAGTAATTTCGGCGTTAAACCGATCAAAAACGCATGTGGAAAACCAGAAAGAGTGTGGACCCTGGCAGGAGATATTCATCCAGTTAAAAGGCAGCTAGGTAACACCATGATCATAGTAATGATAGTGTCAGCCTCTTTTAAATCATGGTATGGAAAATGAAGAGGTCTGCACTTGGTCGTATCAGCTCCGATAAGAAAACAATGGCCAAATTTTTATTTGAGCTTAGCTACGCAACAATTTTAATATGTTTCTCTAAGAAGAATTTGATACTCACCTTAGTCGAGTCGACTGCGTCTTTCATAACTTCCATCCAACCTTCAAAAGTCGCCTAAAACACGTCATATAAGCACCAAATTCAGCGAGAGATTTCGTTACTTAAGTATGCAAGGCAGTGTATTGTACACCTAACAGAATGAGCGCTAATTACGTAGAAGTGGTACGACGAAAGGGCCAGCTGTAGTGTCCTTTAAAAACCGAAACACAATCAAATGTTTACGAAACGCCACAGCGACACCTATGACGATGATTCATTCTCATACGGGGAAAAATATACTGCAGGTTAGTTTAGCTTCAAAGAGTTTCCTCCTATTTTCATATAAAAGCCGTCCATGCTAGCTTTTAAATTCTGTTTTTTACGCTATTCACCTAAAACGCCTATAATATTACCGGTACTTTGTACAAACAATTAATGCAATACCCTCAACACAAAAATAACCAAACTCCAGTTTTAAAGGTATGTGGTTGGTGGGATTTTTCAAACCTTACCGTCACTTTAGTGCCTATGGTAGCATATGTAAATGTCATTAGCCAGAAGTTAATGCAAAAAATAAAAAAAAGAAAAACAAGTGGCAACATACAACTTGCATCAGTGCAAGGAAGCCTGCTAAGACATTATCAAAATTCACTTGGGAATTGATCCAGCGGTATCCGTCCATGGTGTGGTTGAGACATTCTGCTTTACTGACGATCATACTGGCAGGTAACTGGGCGTTGTCTTCATCCACACACTTGTAGAATTTTCCAGCAAAGAAATGAACGCCCAGAATGCTAAATATCAGCCAGAAGAGAAGGGAAACCACCAGGACATTTGCAATACCTGGTATAGCAGCAAAAAGCGCATTCACCACTACCTTAAGAAGGAGAATACAAACAGTGTTTAATGCCTTCACATGAGATTGAGTAGTCATCTAAGAAACTACGTTTTACTTTATATTGAACTGGGTACGATTTCTATGGGGATTAAACCTGAATGGAATGGTGAATCGCGAATCACCGTGTTGTGTTTTCGGGCGGTCTGTTTAATAACATGTCCGTCATCAAAAAGCTATTGCACCCGATTTAAGAACGAAACCGGACAAACTCTTTGATAGCTTGGCTTGGGTATGTTCTTGATCAGGAGGACCACATCAGTTTGTATTCTTCTGTTTTACCTTAGGATGATCTTTCTTATCTAGCTAACTAAATCACCATGGTCATTGTTTCAAGAAACAGTGACTTAACATGACTTAATTCAGTTCCCCTGGGACATTTTACTAGCAAGTTTTGATTACCTTCATTCCCTCCAGTCGTGAGATGGCCCGGAGTGGTCTCAATGCTCGTAATGTACGTAGGGAACGAAACACAGATAATTGCTTGTTCTCAAATAGACAGGCGAGTGAAATCTGTGAGGTAAAACACATACTATAAGCGATGCGTTTATCCAGCCTTTATACAAATGTTTATACCGTAGCGAGCTTAATAGTTCAAGTTCTACTCACTGAGACAATAAAGGCATCCAAGCAGTTCCAAGGAGAGGCGAATTACTTCGTGAGGCCAAAAGCTATGGCTTTAAGTAGGAACTCGAGCATAAAGACACATGCAAAAATGTAGTTGAGTATTTCCAAGGTTTTCTGGAGATTTGGCCTTTTGTGCAGATTAACGTCTTCAAAAACCTACGAGTTTTAATAAGACCTTTGTAAGCATTTTCCATTTACTGTACTGTTGACGATTAAAGAGATTGTATTTAAATAACATCTCAGCGTGGCTAAGTGGCCAGAACGCTGCACTTCCGGGTGTCCCAGGCGGAACAGGGTAATAAACTCTCACCCTGACCACTAGTTGCCATAAAAAAAAAATAATATCATAAAAGAATGACAAGGCCAAAATAGCTTCTATGAAGTAAATCATTTTAAAGATCTTAAAAGATGCACAGCATAAAATAACCTACCAGCATAAAGCTGCTGAAAAACACCATGGAGAGAATAAACCAGTCAAAGTATTTCTTTTCCACAAAAATTCGTACCCGGCCGCGGAACTTAAGCCAGGAAATGCCATCCGTCGATAAAGGCCTCCACAGTTGACAGTCTACACATGCGCAGTGCTCAGGGAGGCAGTCCTCTATGTATAATTCCTTGATTTCTAACGAAGGAACTGGCACTGATGTTACCATACCATTTTCAGAAACCCCTTCTTTTATACATTCCATTTTGACACTGGGAGGAGAATCAACGCCATCCTCAAAACTCGTACCTTCACTGATTGTGTTGTTTGAGCTCTCAATGTCAATAACGTTGTCTAAGGCTGCGTGGAAAGGGGAAATTAAATTAAAAACTATAGCAATGTTGTTCATGTATGATAATGCTAATTTCGAAATAGCAAGTCAAATATAGCATGTCACAGCAAATCTAGAATCATTACAACTGTATAGATTTAAAAAAAGGATGAAAAAGAAATGCCAC
>CALNXI010000500.1:12483-22483 GCA_942486025.1 Porites evermanni | reverse complement strand
TGACGGTACGAAATTTGTCTAAGAATTATGAATTTCTTGCGATCTTTTAACTTTAATTGCGAACATTTCCTTGGTTTCCTTTCCGAACAAGTTAGCTATCATAAAAGAGAGTCATCAAAATCTTGACATTTTCAAAGTTCAAAGTTGTCAACGTAGTTCTTTCTCAATTGTGACCTCAATAACTTCTTTCTTTCTCCTCGGAATGAAATGATTCCTGTATTGCTTACCATTCTAAGGGTTCTAAATACACTGAGTCCATCAGCATGTATTAAGTATCCCATTAAGCTGGCTGCCACAACAGCTGCGTCAAACAAGTACCATCGAACGCGGACAAATGCTGTCGGTCCCATAGCGACCACACGAATCAGGATCTCAGTAGTAAACAACCCAGTGAACACCTATTTAGCAAAGAAAAAAGGCATTGATGTCATATTTTCGAATCTCAGTGATTTACTTATTCATTCATAAATATAGCGTGCAAAACAGATCATCTTACAGTATAGTACTTATGTTCTGTTGACTAAAACCGACCGCAGTATTACTAGCGATCGTTCGGCTCCAAGGGAGGCTCTTATACAGGCTACTACGGCATTAGATTAACATTGTCAAAATGATCACAGATGGTCCACACTTACCTACAACTGGAGCTGTCTAATAAATCAACAGTTAGATTTGTTATCCCAGATTCATGTAAACGATCACTAACTTTTACTCACCCAATTCAAAATATCCAAGACGCGCCTAAACTCGGCAGGAATACCATGGTAGTACATTGCCAGAACAACTGTGTTCAAAACTATTAGCAGTAGAATCACCAAATCGAATGCAGGATGGGAGGTGATTTGCTGCATGCACTTTCGTACCATTTTCCAGCAGGATTTTATATGAGACAGAACCTTGCTCGTTACTTTGTTTGTCTCAGACCTTTGTGTTAATACCCTGGCTGTTAAGAATTGGCGAAATGATTCACGGCGCTTCGCTGCGTTAGAATCCGCATCTTTGGCTTCAAGTTCTGATGGAGGCGTTTGGTTTCTATCTAATAGAGTAAGACGTTTCAACATTCCCTCATGTGCTTGATATGAACAACCAGTCCGTCGCTGATCCATCTTTTCACCCTAATAAATCATGCACACAAAACAACACAATGTAAGATAGTTCTGCATCTATTCTGCCAAATAAATAGAACGGTTTTCAATCTCGTGTCATAAAACCAGGCAAGTAAAGGATAATCAATCTGGTCAATCATCACTGCCGCTGCACCACCTTTGGGGACAAATTAATGGGGATGTACATGTATAATATACTGCACAAAGCAGCTAGAGTGGAACTGAATTGTTCAGAGCAAGACAGGACTAACTGATAAGGTAGAGAGAAGAGAGTATTTTTGTAACACAGGCCCTTCATCTGAGTGTTTGCTCCTTGCTTTCGCTGTCTTAGTTGGTTGTGAATCAACATTTGGAGGGAAAGGTAACGAAATTTGGTTTAACTCATCAACAATTGTCAAACTTGTTAGGGACGAGGGGAAAGTTTCGTCTCGAGGAATTGCACCGTGAAAAACAAAAAACAACTGATACCCTGGTTGGTTCACTCTTTGAGTTGGCCTACCTATGTTGATTGAATTTGCGGATATCTAAAAGTACCTCCTTTCCGTCTGAAGATAATTCCTGTTCATATGATAAGTACACCATCGCCAATACAAGGTTCATCAGGTAAAAGGCGCAGAAGAATATTCCAATGACAAAATATGGCGCGTACTGCGCTCCAGAGGATCTGTTAATCTAATAGGAATGATAAGTGTTCAGATTTGCCCGTTACACCATGACAGTTTATAGTTTGTATCACGATAGTCACTTAAATATTTTTCACCACTTTTCCACGGCTTACTGCCTGAAGTAGGACTGACGAATTCTGGCTTATGGCACATGGTTATGTTTCCTTCAGTTTCCCTCTTATACCCAGAGAAGATCTCAATTGATATACTTACCTTGTTGTAAACGTTTTGCCAGAAATCCATTGTTAGTATTTGCAGAGCCATAATAAGAGACCAGCCCATGTTGTCAAATGTCGTGTAACCATGATTTGGGTTTGGACCAGCGTTAGGCATGCATGTGTAATTGGATGGACAAGATCTTAATCAGGGAAAACGAATAGAGCACAAAATCAATTGATAATATCTGTAGCCTTGATAAGCTAATTGTTTGCACTGTATATACAGTGTAATGGATTTTCTACGGAAATGACTAACGCGGTGTTCTGTTGAAGGTACAGCGTAACAAAAGCTAGTGTTGATACATTGTAGATAGGATCCCGACTAGGCAAGGAAAAGAGAAGCATTTTAGTCATTTAATAAATAAGCTAATAAATTTATTGATTATATGATTATGCATATGTTACAAAATGTACCCTGCACTTGAACTGTTCCCACAAATCAAAGGATCGCCGTCATTAAGAAACCAAAACCCTGAAAGTAAAAATACCCATAATGTCGTTATTCTTGCTACTCAGAGGTCCCAGGTTCCGTTCAACACAACGTTAAAAGAAGTTATTTTTTTGTATGATGAGAGAGACTTGCCTATATGAATTATAAAACCTTTGCCTTAAGATAAATCCTTACTTTGCGAAATTAAAGATGACATCGGTGATGACGAAAAAAACATGATGAGCATATTAATGAGCACTGGGAGAGGCATGACGTGAAAATATGATATCAGATTATGATTAACATACTTAGTGTTGATGACATTTATAGAGATTGTGTCAGAAATAGCCATTTAAAATTTGAGGCAGAGCTTGCTATCTGCACTAATAGTCTATAATATAACGATGATGACGACAGTAAAGGTGATTATTATTCATTCAAAATGGCCGTTTTTATGCTAGAGACGTTAAAGTCGTCTAGTGTAAAAACGGGACGCACAAAAGTATATTTTTCTGAAAAAAGGACTAGGCTCTACTCTCGGAAGACACTGGACACGAGTTAAAGCGGCGCCAAAAATGAACTTCAAGCCCGCGAAATGCGAACAAATTGTTCAAACTCTAACATGGTGGCGGCGTTACAACTTTTAAAGTCTATTTCTCGCCATCGCCAAGTTCGTCTTCGATTGCATGTTTATTGGCAAGTTTAGGAGATAAAGAGTTGTTCAATTCTGCAAATATTCTCCAAATAGCAGATGTCGTCCGTCGAGCTATATTCTTGCTGTTATTACTATGTTTTTAGCCAATAATTCGCCTGTTTCTTGCTCTCGATACGAGTGAAAAGTTACGCCATTTTGTACTCACTACCAAAACAACTCAACCTCGTGCCCAGGTCTTCTCGGTTAACTGTTCAGTTTTCTGCCAATATATGCTGTAGAATTGACGTAATTTTCCAAATATCGAAAACTTCTTCCAAATTTGGTCAACAACTGCTGGTTATGATGAATTATATTTTGAATGAACAATAATAACAGTCATAGAATCCAGCTTTCGTATGCTGTGAAGAAGTATGTTGATCTTGGAGGATTTTGTCCGCCTCTGTCTTCGGCCCCCGTGGATAAAATTCTCCTCGATCTGAATAATTCTTCATATCATACTCAGCCTCATTCAATACGAGTAATGGTTATGATAACATTGATGGTGATGATAACACTCTTCAGTGTAGCCTTATGCACATGTATCCTAATTTAATTCAGATGCTTGTCTTACTTTCGTTTAGAGCTCGCTCTTGTTTGTTCTCTGTACTATTAGCATACTGAATGTTAAGAACACATTTGTTTCTCAGTTCTCCAGAAAACAGCTGGAGTCCAATAAGCGCCATCTGTGGCTCTTTCTTATATTTGTTTTAGTCCTGTAGTGAGTTGTCGAAGTCTCTTCTGTTATTACATAAGTGGTGACGTGCCTCTGGAATTTCGTTTACTCCATTTTTCCTATACCCATTAGTTATAAGTAAATAATGTCACTACGTGTTTTGTATGCCACATTGGAGTTTTAACTACGTCTTGCTTCTATGTACGTGACTTGAGCTACACACTTACATTTACCTTTCAAGGCAGAGATGGTCCTCAAGGCGCGAAGCACTCTAATTGTTCTGATTCCCGTCAAGTTAGCGATATTTGGTGCCATGGTGATATACCTGAAGAAATCAAAGTTTCTCCTGTCTGGTGCTTCCTTAACATTTAGGGAACAAAAATTTCATCTACAAAAGTCAGTTTCTTTAGACGTGATAACTTGAAGATGCAACGTCAATTTCATCACTCGAAGAACATTGTTCTCATTTTTTCTTGAGCGATCTTTGAAAATACTAAGTGTCTATAAGTATTATAAGAGATTGTAATATTAGATAAAAGTGACGGGGATGCTCATCGGAAAATTAAAACTAAACCTCTAAGGGAGACCAACGTGGGTGTGGCTTAAGAGTGAACGTTAATTGACCTCTAAAGAAGACCATACTAAAACAGACATAACCGCATTTTTGTAGATTTCTTTATGCACAGCCCTAAGCGATACCTGAATGAGCAAGTATAAATGGTGACTTTCCGTCCCAAACACCCTAAGTGAGACCAAAATATGCAATTTATACCCCTAAGCGCTTATGCCCGTACGAGTAAACCACCCTTTAAGTAAGGTTGTGAGAGTGCACCACAACCTTACAGTCTTCTACAAATCCGCTATTTAAGGAACATGTTGTTCATTTTATCCGCTGTTTAATACACCATACCCTAACAGGACTACTATGAAATCCAGCCAGTTCCATCCATCTCTAAGGTATGCGTGGGTATGAAATATAAATCCACGCGACAAAATCTTCATAACCATCTCCATGGTGTAGATTCCACTGAATACGTACCTGGTAAAAAAAGAACGTTTCTCCAGCATTAGTATCTGCACCATACAAGAACGGTTTCGTTTTCGAAAAGATAAAAGCGATAAAACACCAAAAAACACGGCCACTATCCTATACAATACAAAGATACCCAATACGATATACAGAAGAAGAAGAAGAAGAAGAAGAAGAAGAAGAAGAAGAAGATGATGACGACGATGATGATGATGACGATGATGATGATGATGATGAAGATGATGATGATGACGATGATGATGATGATGATGACGACAAAGATGATGTTGGTGATGGTGGTGATGATGACGATAATGATGATATGATTTATATGGGGTGATAGCGTGGCCCGGCTCATACTTTGTTTTCTTATAATGTCGTTATGTTCATATGAGAAGGCTGGTCGACTTGCCAAGTTCTCGGTTGCACAAAGAGAGATCTCGGCTAGAGCTGGGGATGGCCTTCTCATTAACCCAACACAATTTCTATGACGAAAAAAAGATGTGAGCCGAGCCAGCCCGGCTTATGGGGGTGGGTTCCAACATTAAAAGCAGAAGACATCCCACGTAACTGTATTTAAAAAGAAGTCCGTACAAAGTTATTTAAGGTGGAATCCGTGCTAAACACTCTGGAAGTTCACTGAAAGTCTTCATTTCAAATTTTTGTTTATCCTCCAACGCCTCGCTTTCATGACTAGGCACCAGTTTTTTCCCGCGTGTCCGCCATTTGTGAATACGGTGTATATGGCGACCATTGTTGGTGACGTCACAGGTCAACAGCAGCGCCACCACCCCTTAAATATACCTCATCTTGTTAAGACGATCAAAGGCTTTCCAGTAAAGGTAAAATTGTTTCAAAATACTGCCACAATCAAAAACTCCGGGGAGGGGTTCCATCCATCGGCCATTCAGGACAGATTCTTAAAGCGGGTAACCATTAAAATATGTTAGTGTTTCAACATATACCTGTTGTATGTCATTTCGGCGGTCCGTTTTCACTTTTCTCTTAGCGTAAAAATAAACTGTAATAAAAGGTCACGTGACGCAAAAATTCAAACCTTAGAGTGAACAATAACTTAAAGACATTCAGTTTTATGTTATTTCCAAGTTTGATGCTGTTGAGGTATATCTTGTCAAAATTACGGTTCTTACTGATTTTATGCAAATTAGGCTCTGGGTCATGCCATAACATGCTTGAGATAACAGGCCCTAATTCGCATCAAGGGAAACAAGAAAAGAAAGAAGATGAGGAAAATGACTCGTGAGAGAACAAGAAAAATGGAAATGTAGCACTTAGTATTTTTTCAGTTAGAAGGCAACAATAAAAATGCTTGAAAATGCTGGGAATTTCTGAGAATGCTCATGTATTTTTGTTTTGTTTTGTATTGTTTTTATATTCTTGGCAATGTTCGGGATTTCCAAAGCTAAAATACTAACTGTTTCATTTCAAAGATTATTAGGATGTTATTACTGACCAAAAAATTTCCCAGGATTCTCAAGAACCCCCGGGAATATTCACTTTTTACTCCTAGGGACATTTCGCGAAATATCTCTGGAGGCGAGATGAGAAACGGTTGTATAAGCAGGCTATATTAAAAAAGTAACCCGAAGGAATTCGCAAATCTTAGCAAATTATTCTTAGGTATTTTGAATTCCCAATATATACTTGAACGAGATCGCGTGGATATCACTAAGAAGCTAAGCTCTGAGTTTTAAAAGTAACTAATTTTCGGTTTACTTACTCAGCTTCATCGGGTGGATTTTCAAGTACGAGAAAAACACAGTTTATTAGAATGGTAAGGATAATAAATGACTCAAAATATCTAAAATGAAAGTTAAGGAAAATTGATCTGCTTCAAACACAGATTCAAACTGTAAATGAGTAAGGTTACGGTACCATTCAAAGGGATCGTTTTATTTTATTTTCACCAATCATGTCTAAACTCATGTTTTAATTTATGGGAGAAAGAGGGAGGAAAACGAGAATCAGGTTGGAATGGTTACACTTAACAAAACCTCTAAATAGATCCATTAAACGCATTCAACTCCAAGGCAGTAAAACAATGATGGTACGGTGGTATGAACAAACGCCTAACAACTCTAGACACTATTCTCAGTAGTACCAAAATCACCCGAAGTGATGATGGGTAATTACCAATAGAGAACAAGCCTCATTGCTGTCAGTAGTAGCTGCCTCACGTAAGGATCGTTTTTCAGATTGCTCAGTCTTTCATTTAGTGAGGAGCTAGTCAACGTTTCCCCGCCCACTCCACCCTTAGTGGTTTATTTTATTGATCTCGAGTCTATTCTGCTAGTCAATAAACTGCGTTGCCCAAACATTGTGGTCTGTGTTTAGTATCATTAGTAATTCGCGGTCCAGAGGTGTTTCCACTTCGATCTGGAAAGCACAACCTTGCATTGAACGATTGCTGAACTGTTATATTTATATTACATTTGCAGTTAGAGTTACATTGGCGTTACGAAGCGTAGCGTCCGGCCTGGAGAAACCACTGCTCGCAGGGTACATTGGCATTTACATTGTTAGAATATGTTGACCTTTGTTTAAAAGGATACTTGTTAGTGACCAGGCGAATTGCAAATCTCCTAATAGGATTTAGAGGTCCAAAGAGACACAATGACTTTGCTTTGTTGAATCGGAACACGTGATCTGCACTGGAATTTCCACGACGGCTAACCACCAAAAAAGTGCTGGAAGGCCGCTGAAAAAAACAGATCGAGGTAGAGAAAATATTTCTTGAAAAGCCCCAGATACAAAGAATAAAATATTAAAGGGTTCCATAGCTTGTGTATACATACTTCCAAAAGAAAACGCTGGGTAGGGTCAAACGTCAAAAGTTAAGTATTTGTTAGTTCAGTTGAGGTTGTGAGTAGGGGCTGATTTGGCTAAAAGAGCCACAGCTTTCTTCAGAAGGCTTTGTCGTTTCCAAGGGGCTCAAATTCGGTAGAACCTTGCACAGCCAATTGAAAAATCGTTGTCAATACTCACCACCATGTTTAAGAACATCCCTCACATGCCTTCAATAAATGACTATCAAAGGATGAATATCATGCCTCTCAGCTGTTATACATGTACTTCTGAGTACACTCGCCTCTTAACGTAACTGAAAGTTTAGATGTCAACAACTGAGTTCTACTTACACTTGCGGTGCCTCCATCAAAATCAACCAGCGGCTTTCCAATATAGAACGAAGGCACTCGGGCCGCCCTGCTACTTTTAGAATCATCAACTATGTGCAGCAGTGGATCCTCATTTATTCGCACTCGTTTTTTTCCTTTGACGTTTTCCAATGAGGGTGTAAAGGTAGGAGAAAAAAGATGAGTTAAGACAGTTCATTTCACCAGACTATAGTTCCATTTGAAATCATACTTTGGCCTTGTGTCTCAAGTCTCAAATCGGCATAAAGATGGGTTTAAGTTTACCACAAAAATACGCAAGCACAAAAATTTTTTTACAGAAAACAGTCGTAGGGTGCTTCTGTTTATTTGTCTGTATATCATTTTTAGCAGGAACGATGGCCTTATTTTGCCGGTGATGTTATTAAACTTCATCAAAATCTCGCTATCATGTTGCCGAGTATACCGGGGAAAGAAAACGTATTAAATTTGCCGGTTTTTTTATTAAATTGCATGAATAGCAAAATATGATTTGCTAGGTTACTTTCTTTATCAAAGACTCCACTGAGAATAAATTGCATGTATTTTAGACGGCTACGTGTTCGACATGTAAGAACTACACAGGGCTTTCAAAAAAACTAATAAATTTTACTGAGTGAGCAATTGGCTTCGTTTCTACTCGCTATTTTTCCCGGGAGAACAAATTAGTTTAAAACAAGAACATTACACAACAAAAATAACTCAGTTACTTTTAAGTTGAACTCGTCGGAACACAAAATTCAACCGTACTGACGATAAAGTTAACAAGTATAATTTACCTCGTGCGCTTGTTTTAACTTCATCCCAGACTTCTTCGTTCATAGTTTGCTTTCTTTGTGCAGCTGAGAAAGACGGCTAGGCAGTTTAAACGAGAGCGTCTTGTTTCTTCTTCGTGAGCAACCTTCGCCAGCGCTCACAAATGAAGTTGCCAATTTTTGAATATGGCGCGGAGCAACGGTTTTATTTGAATAATACATGGCTTTCTTACTGCACGTGTCTATGCAGCAAGCCAACAGGGGTTGTTTGCCACACACACCATATGGGACTTGTAGGCTAATTAACATTTCAAATAAATTCTTTTCCAAAAAAGGTCTTGGGAGAGTAAACCATTTTAAAGGCGGAAAAATCGGTTAATTTATTTGGTCGGAAAAGAAAACTTGCAAAGCCGTGACATTTGCTCCTGTGTCTACTTTGTAAACGAAACTTGACAAATGTACGTTACAGTTGCTTGGCAAAATAATTGCAAAGATTTCCCATTTTAATGCAGGAGTTTACGGTCTTTTGATGCAGCTGAACGTAAAACTTTATCCGGCAAGGTTTAAATCATTATAAATATAAGAAATCTCAAAGGCGAAAGCATTGTCAAACAACAGTTGAACAGCGACAACAATAAGCTTACCAGAACAGGACGGTCTCAGTTCGTTCCACTTTCTTTTCTCCATATATATGACATGAAACTTTTCGCTTTTAACGTGGCATATGCCTCACATTTTTAGCGCCAAAAAAGCCGCTAATTGTTGGATGAAAGATTCGATAGGTGTTCTACCGCCTGTAATCGGAACCAGTCGTTGTTCGTCGTGGCCTCGATATATCTCGATATATGGCGTATTTTATGAGTAGTTTCAGGGGATGTTTACATGGAGGTGGGAGACCCCAAGTAGGTGAGGTAATCTGCTCAGATGGGGTAACCCGCCCGTTCATATCATCTCTCTTTTAATTTGTTCATGTTTAAATAATAGGTGGGGTGACCCGCCACATGTTACCTCACCTATGTGGGGTCTTCCAACTCCATGTAAACAGGTCTTTAGTGGTTCTTTACTGGACAGTTACACCATGTTTGCTTTTTTGTCAGTTTCGCCTACAAAGTTTCACAACGGCCACCCTGGAGAATGAAAGCGGCCGATACAAAGAAGTTTTCCGTTGTAGAGAGGTTTGACAAGAGTCAATGTATGGATTATTTGTCGGCCGAGACAGGGCCATTCTATTTTATATCCCCATCCCCCCCCCCCCC
>CALNXI010000499.1:232244-247435 GCA_942486025.1 Porites evermanni | reverse complement strand
TACAATTAATTCATCACCATCAAGCAAATCTTCAATGGGACCAATAACTGCATCATATAATGGCTTTAAACAGTCGGTGGTTTCCTGTGATGGTTCCGATTTTTGATCATCGTCCCGAGTAGTTGAAGTTGGGTCGTCACTCAGCTGATCCATTGACCGATTTTCGCACCTAATACCGACGCCAGCCCTCATTTTTTCCAAAGCAGTGTCTAAAAGGAGAGCAAAAGAATCTTCGTGTGCACCTCCAATTTCAAACTCCGCTTTCCTAAAAACAGGGTTGCCCTCTTTTCGCAATACCCACATATTGATTGTTTTCAATTCCAGGGCAAGAAAAACTGTTAAAACAGCTGTGTTCGTTGAAAGATATTTGACTTCTTCTTCACTTTCAATTGACCTGGGAGAAAGTGATGTAAGGCCATAAGTTACTTTTAAGGCATCGAGCAAAGCCTGTGCCCGTCCCCTCTCAGCAGCGTATAAAGCCTCATCATTCCTTTGAAGCATTACTAAAACTTGCCATAAAAGAAAATAGGCAGATTGATTTAGCGTACAGAAACTTATTTTCAATTGATCTTCCGAGATAGAATTGGCTCTAATAGTGTCAAGGATTTTAACACAGCATTTAAAATGTCCTAAAGCCTCATTCAAAGAATCTGAAAGCAAAAATGATCGACCCAGACCCCTATGGGCACATGCTTCTGCCATCCTGTTACCGATTTCCTCGGCAATGCTCAAGTGTTGCTTGTAACACTCTATTGCTTCCTTCAACTCGTGGAGTTTTCTATAACAACTTCCGAGGCGGCAATAGGCTAGTCCTTGTCTAACCCTCTCACCGATTTCTTCGGCATTGCTCAGGCATTGCTTGTAGTACTCCATTGCTCCTGCCACGTCGCCAAGGGAATAATGAACTTCGCCGATGCCTAAATAGGCATGTCCTTGGCCTCTTCTGTCACCGACTTCCTTGGCAATGCTCAGGTGTTTCTTCATGCACTCCATTGCTCTTTGGAAGTCTTCAAGTTGGTGATAAAGAGAGCCGAGAATGCAATAGGCTCTGCCTTCCCCTGCCCTGTCACCAACTTCCTTGCAAAGGATGATGCACTTATTGGTGTACTCAATTGCTCGTTGGTTTTCGCCGAGATATAAATAAATAGTGCCGAGATTCTCATAGCCTTGCAATTGCACTGCCCTGTCACCAGCTTCCTTGGCAATGATGAGGCCTTTATCGGTGCACTCTATTGCTCGTTGGTATTCGTCGAGATGAATGTCCCCCCCCCCCCCCCACCTCCGACTTTTTTAAAAAAAAATTTTTTAGACGATAAAACATCAGCACCCGACGTTTCAGTAGCCATTCGTTTATCCCTCGCGCGCATTTTGAGACAATTTTAGTGATGGTCAGTTACTAAGCCACCCTAACCCTAACCTTTTTTCCATAATAAAAGTAAAACCTGTCAATGAAATGATGCAAAGGGCTTATTTAAATGTCATTTTACATGTGAAGCACAGAAAATTATCATTAATCGCGATTTTAACCTTCGATTTGATTTCTAATTCTTGGTGAAATCCAAGATGGCGACCATTGTTGGTGACAACACAGGCCTCTAGCAGCGCCACCACCCATTAAAAATAAACCTCATCTTGTTTAGTAGATTAAAGGCTTTCCACTGAAGGTCAAATCGTTTCGAAATACTGCAAATTATCATGATCAAAAACTCTGGGGAGCGGTTCCATCCACCCCTCCCCCTTATACCACGGTTGGGGTATGAAGTTGCGTGTACGTCTGAGTAACACTGTTAAATTAATTTGAATTATTTGTTTCAGTCATTTGCTTTAAAGCCGAGGGGAAAAAACTGAAAAGGAATTAGTAAGATTATGAGGATGGTGCTTATTATTGTCATCAATATTACAATTATTACAATGCAATTTTCCTTTGCCAAATTACAATTTGCCGGTTAAGGCAGGTTACACGTCGAGAAAAGAGGAAATCATCTGTACTACTTTTCAGTCAGTTTCGCGGGAGTAACGAAATACCTGTAAACAACGTTAAGCTCCTTCCCCACGAAAATTGATTGTCTTTTTCCTAAGTTAAAATTGATAAGTGTAGCCGTGGCTAATATAGAGCTCTACAGTATACAGTATGTCCTTTGATTTCCAAAGTTTTTTTGATGTTATTAATTAGAGCGATTTAGAGTTTCGTTTACGGCAAAACGTAGATTTGTACCACGTGACTAAGTGTTGCCTTTACTTCTTGAACTTTCTCGTTTGCTGTTAATTAACTCTACAAAAAATTGTTAGTTTTAAGTTAGTTTTATCCATAAGAATTGCTTTATGCTGTTTTTATTTTATCTGAATATTTTCTATTTTGAGAAATTCTCAACTTGAATCTGTAGACGTTTGCCATTTGCCGTTAGCGTGTCTATAAATCTCTCTATTTAAGATCTTCTGACAAAAAATGACTAAAATGAAAACATGCTTTTTTACCAAACGCCCCATTGAGCACAGCTATTAAATATCGCACTTCCTTCTTTGGAGAAATCCAGATATATACACGCTACTTCAGCAGTTGTGTTGACATCAAACTTTCAGCGCATCCCTGTAAAGAAAGTAACAATTGATACATTTATTAATCTTTCATTTCAAAACAAAATAAAGGTCAAAGCGTTAAATTTTAGGATGCCATGGATGATGATATGAAAAATAGCAAAATGAAAAACATTTATTATCAAGTCTGTCATTTTCCTTGTATCTGAATTTGACAAGAATGGTTCTGGCTTTTCTTCTTAAGCCTTTTGTTATTAGAACAGCACGAAAAAAAATCTCCACTTACGTCGGACTTGCTCAATGCATGACTCTTTTTCCAAGTCAATCTTAACGTCATCGCCCATCAGAACAAAAGGAGCCCAGTACTTTGGAGCAGAATAATCTTGGTGGTCTCGAAGACATTTCATGGCCCTCTGAAGAGCAACACTTGCACTTTCTCCACTTTTAAGTTGTTGGTAGAAAGATTCCATAAATATCATTGTGGCTTCGTCATCAATTGCCCAGAGTGTCGCCAGCACGGAACGAGCACCAGCAAACAAGAAAGCACGTGCCATACCGACCACACCCTCAGACGAGACCTCTCCTTGACCACTGTGGCAGCAACTTAGCACAACCAGTCTCGCTCTCAGTTTAACAGCTTGTATGTCAGAAATTTTCATAATGCAGTCCTCCTCCTTAGGTTTGTCGGATTCCCATCGGGGGTCTGGGGCCAAAAAAAATTCTCCGGTTTCCGGCTTTCCGTGGGCTGCAATGTGAACCAAAGACACTGACTTGATTCTCTGAAGTACCGCTTCTTTGGTTGCATCTTCACCTGTTAAGGGTTGACTCTTTAGAATTTTTCCAATCATCTCCACTTCCATTCTTGCGTATTTCAGAGGATCATAAATGGGGTTCCCCCATTTATTTGTAATTTTCTTCAAGCATGGATCTCCAACAAGCAGGGATCCACTTTTACTGTGGTATTCAATTGGAGAATCTGTGATGACTTTCAAACTTGTCAGTGAGGGAACAGTACGGATCCTTAAAGTTTCACTCAGGGCTGCCCAAGGAGCTTTAGACAAAGCGCCGTCTGGGACTACAATTAATTCATCACCATCAAGCAAGTCTTCAATGGGACCAATAACTGCATCATATAATGGCTGTAAACAGTCGGTGGTTCCCCTTAATGGCTTCGATGTTTGATCATCGTCTCGAGTAGTTGAAGTTGGGTCGTCACTCAGCTGATCCATTGACCGATTTTCGCACCTAATACCGACGCCAGCCCTCATTTTTTCCAAAGCAGTGTCTAAAAGGAGAGCAAAAGAATCTTCGTGTGCACCTCCAATTTCAAACTCCGCTTTCCTAAAAACAGGGTTGCCCTCTTTTCGCAATACCCACATATTGATTGTTTTCAATTCCAGGGCAAGAAAAACTGTTAAAACAGCTGTGTTCGTTGAAAGATATTTGACTTCTTCTTCACTTTCAATTGACCTGGGAGAAAGTGATGTAAGGCCATAAGTTACTTTTAAGGCATCGAGCAAAGCCTGTGCCCGTCCCCTCTCAGCAGCGTATAAAGCCTCATCATTCCTTTGAAGCATTACTAAAACTTGCCATAAAAGAAAATAGGCAGATTGATTTAGCGTACAGAAACTTATTTTCAATTGATCTTCCGAGATAGAATTGGCTCTAATAGTGTCAAGGATTTTAACACAGCATTTAAAATGTCCTAAAGCCTCATTCAAAGAATCTGAAAGCAAAAATGATCGACCCAGACCCCTATGGGCACATGCTTCTGCCATCCTGTTACCGATTTCCTCGGCAATGCTCAAGTGTTGCTTGTAACACTCTATTGCTTCCTTCAACTCGTGGAGTTTTCTATAACAACTTCCGAGGCGGCAATAGGCTAGTCCTTGTCTAACCCTCTCACCGATTTCTTCGGCATTGCTCAGGCATTGCTTGTAGTACTCCATTGCTCCTGCCACGTCGCCAAGGGAATAATGAACTTCGCCGATGCCTAAATAGGCATGTCCTTGGCCTCTTCTGTCACCGACTTCCTTGGCAATGCTCAGGTGTTTCTTCATGCACTCCATTGCTCTTTGGAAGTCTTCAAGTTGGTGATAAAGAGAGCCGAGAATGCAATAGGCTCTGCCTTCCCCTGCCCTGTCACCAACTTCCTTGCAAAGGATGATGCACTTATTGGTGTACTCAATTGCTCGTTGGTTTTCGCCGAGATATAAATAAATAGTGCCGAGATTCTCATAGCCTTGCAATTGCACTGCCCTGTCACCAGCTTCCTTGGCAATGATGAGGCCTTTATCGGTGCACTCTATTGCTCGTTGGTATTCGTCGAGATGAATGTAAATATGGCCGAGTTGGGAATAGGCTTTGCCTTCACATGCCCTGTTACCAACTTCCTTGGCTATGACGAGGTGTTGATTGTGGTACTCTATTGCTTGATGGAATTCACAGAGGGATCCATAATTCCAGCCGAGATTGCCATAGGCACATCCTTCACCTGCCCTGTCACCAACTTCTTTAGAAATCCTGAGGCCTTGATTGTGGTACTCTATTGCTCTTTGGTAGTCACCCAGGGATCTATAAGCATAGCCGAGCTTGTCATAGGCACATCCTGCACCTTCTCTATCAGCGACTTCCTCAGCAATGCTCAGGTATTGCTTGAGGTACTCTATTGCTCGATGGAAGTCTTTGAGAAAGTAATAAGCGCTGCCTAGATTGTGGTAGGCATGTGCTTTCTCTTCCGTGTTTTTATTGATCTGCGCTATTTCAAGACGCTTTTTTTATTCAGCTATATCTTGTAGTATTCTTTCTGCCATTTCCAAGTTTTAATATTCAAGGTGGAACTGTTTCTTGACAGTAAGGTCTCTTTGAGGAGCGTTGAGGTGGAGTAAAAACAAAAATAATTTCATTAATACATTTGAAGTGTTAGAATACACTGTATGTTCCCATTAGACAGATAAGACATGACAGAATTTTTCACAGTGACTCCTTCCTCTCTAGATTTACTCCAACTGACGCTTCTCCGGAATTTTTTTGACAATTTCTGAATATTGGTGTTATAAGACAATATTTCTGGACTCCCCGCGGACAATTAATCGATAAAGGTTTAATCAAGAACAAAAAGTTGCTAAGTGATGTAATAGAAAAAGAAAAAGGCTAGCGAAATGCAGAAAATACTTTCGATAACGAGAGTAATAATGAGGAGAGTTCATTGGATATTTAAAATTAGGAGGGGAAGGATGAGGAGGAGGAGGAAGTGGCCTCTGAGAATGGTGTTGAAGATGACTCCCAAGAGAGCTACAACGACACTGAAAACGACCACAGTCAGGAAACAGAAAGTAGTAGCCTTGAAACGTCCACCACCTTTCACTCTGAAAATCCCTGTAAACATTGTGAGAATTCTAAAGTGTACGGAACATTGATCGTGAAATGTCCTGTTGCTTTTGGCACGATTACTACAAGATTTGTCCGATATTCGATCACCAGATCCCGGAGGAGAGAAATTACATCAAAGAGGGCTTTCTTCGGTGTCACCATTGTGGAGCAATTACACACAGAAAAGCGAAGACGTTGGAAACCAATTTTTATTCCCCCTCTAAAGAGGAGAATGAAGAAGAGGATTAATTTTTCATTCCTTTCAAATCGCTGTGTATTTGACTCTTTTTGCCATTGGTTTTCAATAAAGTTTTTAAAACTGTATCTCGTGTCTGGTTTTATTATGAGCGTTTATTAGTCGCGTGTTTTAATTGATCGTTCTTACGTTTTTTTATTGTTTTGTGTTTTTATAATAATAAGTCAAAGTTCAAAAAATGAGTCCGCTGCCCGGCGACAATAGGGAGCTTAAGCAACAGCGTTTTTGAGCGACGGACGTCAATCGGAAGTGGACTTTTTGCATCATTGGGGAGCGGTTTGGTTGAAACTCTCGGGTAAATCGTCTTTAAAAGAGAAAAGAAACTCAGCAATACAAATTTGTTAGCGTCAAGGCATATAAAAAGGGAGAAGGCCTCACTTCCGGTTGACGTGCGTCGCTCAAAAACGTCTTTGCTTAAGGTCCCTAAAAACATTACATGCAAATTTCAGAGAGACCACAAACTAGCAAGCCACAACAAATTTTAAATTGTTTGCCTTACATAGAGCAGAAATAAAAACGATTTAATTTATAAAAAGTACTTTTCCTGGAAACCTTTCTGGCAGCTCACACAGTCCCAATGAACATTGAAAACTTTAAAAGGCAGCTGTTTGAGGAAAGATGTCTTGACTAAATAAGTTCGTGACCTCAGTTTCTTATTAATTGATAAAAGACTTAGTTTCACAAATTTATGCCAAAGCAGGGCTGTCTTCGCTAGCTATTGTGATAAAAAGGAAAATTATTATAAATCTGTGACGTCTACAACATGAGAGATCCACATTTAACACAAATTATTCTGAATATCCGGAGTATCCGGCGTTGCTTGTGTGAGGAGAGGTAGGGGTGGGGGGTTTGGAGGCGGGGGAGGGATGGAAAAGACGTAGAAGAAAGTAGCGGAAAAGGGAGACAAAGAAGGGAGAGAAACACAAATCTGCTAAAACAATATTTTAGTCGGACGTTTTGCTTAACATGGAACAAACATACTTTGCTTCGCGGTCGCAAACCGGTCTAAACTTATTATTAATTATTTCTAATTAAAAAGGAGAGGGAAAAAACTACAGCAGGAAATCAAAATAAACTTGCAGAAATATCTGATTGGACAAATTCCAAGTTAAAGGAGATTATTTCTTACCTGGAAGATTTGATCTCAGTGAAGAAATTTTCGACGGAGTTTTGAAGTGTTCTCCAGCGGTTGGATTTAAATGCAGAGGACTGTCAAATATATAGGGTGGCTGATAGAAACAAAAAAACCACAAGACAACAACAACAGCAACAAAAATAGCAGAGAACAAACCCAAAACAGAAAGACATAAGACAAAACGGAAACCCAAAACGGAAAAACACTACCAGAAAACAGAAACACAAATCCCAAAACAGAAATAAGCATCTCCAACAGGAAACACACTCAAAAAAATACAAAATTAAACCGCAAAAACTGAAACAGAATCCAAAAATACAAATCGTACCCACAAAAGGCGAAAACAGAAACAAGGAAATAGTGTAAAGCTATAGTTTCTCATGTTTCATCGTCTTTTTTTAAACAGGCGTTTTACGTTTTTTTAGGGAGAGTATGATCGGAGGCTATTATTATACAGGAACATCAAACTGTACGTAAATCAATCTCGTTCCCAGCCTATCTCTTCTCCCCGTCGCCTTTCGCTCCAGGTGACCGGTATTTTCGTCTCGGAGGTCTCCAGTCAATTTTAGCCCGCCGGGTTCAAAACCACGTGGGGTACGTTTCTCGATCGTTCTGGTACCTTTTCTAGTCCAAAGCAGACAACCTAATGTGAGACCTAACTACTAACGTATGGCGTTCAAAATACAGAGATTGACTCTGACTGAACGTCAGTTGCTCGAGATTTAATACGCCCGACATTAGGGAGGCGACGGTAGCGAAACGTCATTTATAAAGCTATTTGGCGTACTTTTAAAATTTGTGGGGGTTATCTTAATTGGCTAAGTTGGTCAATTCAGGTAGCACTGACATCAAAGTATAAATAGAGAAATATAAATTTGTTTTCGGGTACTTATGTCCGGCTATATAACGTAGTGACGGCGAATAAATTTACAAAACCGTGTGATGCACGTGCAGAGTTATGGTTTTGTTTATTGAACCTATATCAAGAAAACATGCGAATGAGGCCCTGTTTATATATAGAAGACGTTTCCCGGGGTCACCCTCCCAGCCCGAGTCAACTTAAGCAAGCGTTTATATGAGAATCAGTTGACCCTTTTGCCTTAGCTGAAAACAGCGCTCTCGCATCCTCTGGCTCGCTTTAACCGAGTTGAGCCGGCTGGGCAAGCCAAGTGTTTACTTGGAGAAAAGTTGACTTAGCTAGGAAGGTGACCTTACCATTGAAAAAGGGCTCTAGCCGAACCCACTGTTTTTTCTTTTCTCTCGCCGCCGCTTGTCGCCTTTCTTACGTGGGGTGATTTTCACGCGCGCTCTACTATCCCTGAGGAAAAATGGGGGACTACTCGTAGTCTAGGGAAAACGATATGAACTAACAAAGTTTGGAACCTAGCTCGAAAACAAAAGCACTGCGACCCATTGGGATATCTTCTGAACAGTACTGCTGTAAGGCTACTGGCCTCTCGGGGTCTAATTGGCTATTTACGCGATGACTTGTTTTTGCTAGTAAAGGAATTCATTTCATTTTTTCGCTCATATTTAAATTTGGTAATTCCACTGAGGTTTAAATAACAAAAGCCCTAACTTGAAGAAGAAAGCAAAACCCTGAAGGAATCTTGTATTGTAAAATGACGTCATCGCGCAAACGGCCTTTTTTCGAATCCCTCAGAATTTGACTTTCTCATATAAACTAAGGCTTCTGAATTTACCGAATTAAATGTGAAAGAAATCAGTAAAAAAAACGAAATGATTCTGGTCGTATTTGTAGATTGACACTAGGGACTTTAAGATCCAACGACGTGACCGCAACGAGAACATAGAAAAAAAAGTAGGTTTAATAAGCAAAACAACAACTTTGCACGTGCATCACAAATTTTTGTACATTTTTTTGCTGTTTTAGCAAGACTACGACGTGAAGATGCCTAATTTCACGTTTTATGGAGAACGTAGACAAGTAACGAGGAAATTTTATTTCTCTCTCTGAGCTTGGATATGGTCCCTTGGAATTCAAATTGAGGAGCGTTAGCTTACATTCGACAAAGTAAGTGGGTAGGAATAACCGCGATAAAGACTGAAAGAACGCAAATTCAGTTTTTAAGCGACGTTCTCGTTGCGGTCGCGTCGTTGGATCTTAAAGTCCCTACAATCATGAAAAGGCCCGTCCACAAAAATCCGGATATTTTTGAAACCGCATTTACAGGATGTTTCAAAAGTTCGTTCCGATGGTAAATTGTACTTTTCGCAAAGCATTTAATGCTTCTTTTGGCAAATGTAAACAGATTCAGGTACGAAATTTTTTAAAATAACTGTTCAAAGCAATTTCAAACTAAAATTTGAAGAAAATATGACATTTTTTAATTTTTGCTCAAAATGTGCCCCTACGCGAGTTTTTTTCCCGCAATATTTTTCCTGCCCATTTTGTAGGTTTTCTGTTTTCGTATTTCTGCCGTTTTCGTTTATTTTCTCTACTCTTTTGCGAAAATGAAGGCGTACACTGTTTGTGCTACTGCTCAGGCATCTATTTTTACGGTATTCTGGGCATTTAGTCAACGAAATTTCCAAATTGTTGAAGAGGTCTGAACGATGAATGAACAGGTGTTCTCAAACTCATTAATAATTCATTAAGAAAATACAAAGGAAATTAATGTTTAATGAGTGTTTGGAAATCGGATGAAACACTGCTTAGTATTTGCATCCTTAATTTCTCCTTCAAAAATGATTTTGTTTGAGAAGAAATATCAAACATTCGACACAGTGTTTCATCACCAGATGAAACACCTCGAAGTTCGTCAAAAATACTCCGCTGCGCGTCGTATTTTCAACTCTCTTCTCGGTGTTTCATCTGGTGATGAAACACTGCATCTCATGTTTGATATATTACGTCAAAAGTAAAGACATTAGAAGACAAACCAAGGAAACTTCAAGGAGTAAATAGGCGTTGTTTTACAAACTGTGTAAGAAATGGTATCGAAAAAGCTGTAAGTATATGCGTAATAATTCAACAAGCCTGAAAGGTAAAAAGAAGCTTCAACTTAACAATATCGAAGTTTCGAGCACAACGGAAGGGAAATATGTGACCAACAAAGGTTGGAAAGCGTTGAAGAGAAAAAAGGCGGTGCACACTTCATGCAGGTATGGCATCAGAAGAATTTGCAAACTTTAATTATACCAAAGGACGACCAGCCGGCAAACACACGTGATATGAACACTCTAGAGACCATCTGGATTATCGTTGATGAGACAACATACAAAGATTCAGCCCCCAAAACACTGGACGAACTAAAACAGCGATTACGCTTCGCCTGCAAAAATGTGAATATAGACACGCTTTGGGAGCTCGTACATTCTATACCTCACCGCTTACAAAATGTACGAAAACATAATGGACGATATTCTAGTTGCTAATCTTTCAGTTAGTGAATGTTAAATGAATAATGAATAACATGCTTAGTTTTACAAAAGGTATTTTTCAATAGTCAGTGAAATTTAAGCGAAGAAAAAATCGGAACGAACTTCAGTTTGAAACACCCTTCCGTCTGGTATTCCATCCACACACGAAACTAGTGGATCCTGTCACCGAAACAACAGAGAGCTTTAGATTCTGAGACGAGGACGACTAGGAAAACGAGATTTTGTCAGTACTAAGGGACGGACCATTAGAAATAACCGGAGGTGGGGTGAAAATTCCCCCCCCCCCCAAACAAACAAAAAAATCCTGCGAAGGGTGATAAGTCAAAAAAAAAAAATTCTATCAGAGAAAGCGACAAGCATAGTATTTAAGGTTATTTAAAGTATGGGATAAGGGTAAAAAGGTAACATAAAACAATGCTTAAAGATAAAGAGAATTGAAATTCTTAATTCGTATTTATTTTGTCTCATTCTGTTTACTTCGCTTTTTAAAGAGGCCTCTCAAATTTTTTCAGGACTTTTTTCTTCTATACAATGTTCCATAAAATACAACATCCTCTATAAGTGGTCGTCGTCTGTGATCTATCACTGTGGAGCTCAGTTTTGAAAATGTTTGCGAGATTTATACTTTGGATGACACTTTGGATGGAGCAAGGGAAGGCCTCGAAAAATGGTTAGCAACAAATGTTTACAAGTAATATCGAGACAGAGTAATTTATGGCGACTACAAAAATGCCTTAAAAAACAATTTAAAAAAGACAACAAGAGTTCGCGATTATGAAAGATACTCAACACAAGGTGAGCTGTCATTTTAGATTTATCGAGCAACTCATTTGTCCTGACCTGTTTGATCAAACGCATTGTCTACTACTGGTAAGGTTACAGCCAAGTTAAAAGAAATTGAGCGAACTTTCTGCACACCCTTCAACCGCCAGAGGACGCCCGTGTGTAACCACGTCCCTTTTACCACTCGTGACGTCATCAGTTTAACGGTCATTGTCCAACCTCGCTTCCAGAGTGTTCGCTCTCTCTTGCTCCGAGAAACAATCTTTCTTTCTTGGAGCACGAGAGAGTACTCTGAGAACGAGCTTGGTCATTGTCAACTTTGACACTTTACTTGTGCAGGGGGACAAGATCTTTGAAACCATACCCAAATAAGCGCCGTTCAGTAAAACATAGACGAGAAAATGGGCAACAAATAATGTAACTTTAACTAGAAAATATTCCAATGAAACTCTTGTTTCACAAGCCCACTGAAATGCCTTGAAATGCACTTCTTGAGCTTCGGGGGTTTTGCAATAACCTCTTCCTGCTAAAATAAAGCACTGTAAATGCCCAGGGACAGAAAAAAGGACTTGGGACTTGACTGCGCATGCGCTAACTCCGAAAGTGTAATTTGGGTTTTGGCATTAGGATCGAGTAAATTACAAAGCAAACAAATTAAGCGTACCAATTGAATGATAAAACAATTAGTGAGCTCGATCGGTTTGAAAAAAAATAAAAATAGTGGTTTCTTATTGTCTCACAGATCAATTATTTGCTACCGCCCTAGGCATAGACCAAAAATTGATTTGCTCGTAACTGATCGTAACTGACGAAACACACAACTTTTCTCTCCCTCCTCCAATAATTGTTAATTATTTGTTCTTGTAGAGAATGGTGCAGAGTGGCATCCTTACTTGTCCTTCCGGGTGTAAATGTGACATCCTCACTAGATGTGGTCAAAAGTATCCACAGCCTATTGACTAATTGTTAGAATAATTTAGCTTAGGAAGAGTGATTTTATGTGGCATATCTTATTTATGTTATGGAGAACTCCACGCACTGAAAGGTTAAGAGCTTAAAATTTGGCTTAAGTTCACAAGTATTGCGACAAAATACTTGTTACAATAGTTCTTGATGTGTTTTTTCGTGTGTTCAGGTTTTCTAAAGCGTCTTGGAATGCCCTGCCCTGACATCTTCATTCATAACATTTTGAATTTTCTACGCCATCTTGGCACCACTGAGACGTACGGAACTTTGCCATGGTAAGTTACGTAATTTCACAAGTGAAATTTTAAATTAACGCTGAAATTTCGCGCTACAATTAAGGAGTAATCTGTCACCCATGATATTATTGAGTTTACGCACAGGATGGCAGGAATAAGAGGACGGCAAAACTCTTGTGTGTGACAAACGTTACAGAGCTATTACTTGCGAGTTTTGTCGTGATCTTCACTTACCATTAATATTTTCTGGTCTTTTACAAAAAGATCTGTTTAAAGAAAGGTGAAGTTTGGCGGAAAGTTAATTCAACAAAATTATTGTCACGTTTGTCACAAAAGGTTTGCCGTCTTCTTTTCTCTTCCGTCCTTTTGCGTAAGCTCCCCATTATCAATGTGACGATGCGTGTTGGTTCCGCTCTCCGAGTTGTCGTGGTTACCTCCCGTGCTGCCTTGCGGCTCATTCCTTTTGACCGGGCTCCTTCCCCACACCCATCTACTGGTGAGGGGTTTAATCAAGGACTAGCTACGTCATGTTTTCTTCCTCTTGAATTCTTTTGCTAAAATTTTAAATTTTGTCTTTCCAGTCCCCACTTATATTCCCCACCATCCTTTTTTATTATAACGACTAATAACTCTGTGGATGAATTTTTTGTTTTCCTTGCAAGTCCGTTTGCAAGAAATAAATTTATATACATATATAAAAAAAATTATTATAAATTGTACTCACTACATGCCTTCTCATTGGCTAAGAACCTACGGTTAATGTAAATGGAAAATCAGCGCAACCTACAGATTAGTTAATCCAGATCTGCTGGCAGATAACTAACTTGTCTGCAGTTTGCGCGCGCAATGCATGATTTGCAAGAGCAATGTCAAACTATGTTCCGTGCAACGGTGTGTTGTTATTTTCTTCAAAACAATGTGTGATTAGTTTAGCTTTTTGTGATATCTGAAATAATCAAGGTCTCGGTAAGTGTTATCTGCTAGCGTCAGCCTTCGGCTTGGCTGGTAACACCTAGATCTTTGATTATTTCAGATATCACAAAATCTCATTTAATAGGTGTTTAATGTAGGCACTGGTTAACATTTTATTGACCATGTTTGGAAATATGATTAAAATCAGCAGTAGCGCATGCTTCACGATTGACCAGGTGTGTACTTAAACTTGACTTTGCCCATGCCTGGAGAGGAAAATCTATAAATGTCTACAATCGCACCCATTCATTATTTACGTGTTTTTGGGATGAGAGAAGATTGGAGATTGGAGAGAAGATTGAGGCGCGCGGGGATAAATAAATAACGAATGGGTACGAGTCTGGAATAGTTGGCCGAGAGGGATTGACAAAAATTATTCCCAATCCTCACTTCCGCTTAATATTTACTTTCGTCTTTCTGGGTTCCAGTCCTCCCTCCTACTCTTTTATTAACGCCACGGTTCGAATACCCGTTACCCCTTCACACTGCGACGATGAGTTGCACAGAAACCAATCCGATATGAGACGATCGACTTTCTAGATCGGTGCTGCTTTAGTTGAAAGTGGCAAGATTGCTTGGATTTGCGATGAAATTCGAGTTTTGATAAATATTGACAAAAGTTTCCTTTGCAGTTTCAAAGGTACATCCCTGAATGGGGAAAATTGGTTTGAATACGTTTTTGTTTTACTGAGTCATCTGGCTGCCCAGAGACCCGTGGCAAAGTTGTGAGCCACTACCATGGTACTCTTTGAAAATATAATGGAATGAGTTTTTGCTGCCTTTGTAGTTGTTATGACGTTGTATGGCGAAACGAGGTCAAATGGTTTTCATCAAACTTCTGCTTAAAAGTTGGGTTTTCTTGCTTGAAAACCGATTTACCTAGCGGGATGATTTGATGACAGAATCAGAAACTGGTCTTAAAATATGTGAAAAACGTCCTAGAATCGAAAATGTTTAGGGCCTCTGAGGGGGGAGTGGTTTGTTAACCAAATATTGAATATTTCAATTCAAAGAGAAGTTGTTTTAAAATGGTTTAAGGCATGAAGAGATCAACAATCACAGCAAACATCTCGTTTTCTTCAGGTTTAATACAACATTACTTATCTGAAGGTTACATCAGAAACTAAACATTGTATCGTGCTGCGTGTTGGGATCAAGTAGAAGCCGTTCAACAAGCCGACCTATAAGTCACCCCATGTAAGAGAATCCACGATAGTCTGGGATTCTGGATTCCACGTCACGGATTCCGGATTACAGGAACTCGATTCCAGTCTTTGTCAGTGGAACTTGTATTCTGAATTCCTATTGCTAGTGGGATTCCGGATTCTTTGAGCTGTACTCCGGACTCTAAAGCCCAGGATTTCGGATTCCACATGCAAATTTTTCCCAGATTCCGGATTCCGTTACATGGGGCGGTATAAGGGATGAACCATTAGGAAAGTAAAGGGGCTGGGTTGAATTTCTGGGAGGTCTATGAAAGTTTTCTCTCAATCCCTGAGGTGGAAGTCTCTTTTTCCTCCTCGAACAGCTT
>CALNXI010000499.1:204744-227244 GCA_942486025.1 Porites evermanni | reverse complement strand
TGCACATGCTTCTTTCATCGTGTCACCGATTTCCTGGGAGATGCTCAGGTGTTGCTTGTAACACTCTATTGCTTCCTTCAACTCGTGGAGATCTAAATAACAACATCCGAGGCGGCAATAGGCACGTCCTTGTTCTTCCCTGTCACCGATTTCCTCGGCATTGCTCAGGCATTGCTTGTAGTACTCCATTGCTCGTGGCACGTCGCCGAGGGATTTACGAACTTGGCCGATGTTTAAATAGGCACGTCCTTTTTCTTTTCTGTCACCGACTTCCTTGGCAATGCTCAGGTGTTTCTTGTGGCACTCCATTGCTCGTGGGAATTCTTGAAGCGTGTGATAAATAGTGCCGAGATTAGAATAGGCTACGCCTTCCAATACCCTGTTACCATCTTTCTTGGCAATGATGATGCAGTTATTGGTGGACTCTATTGCTCGTTGGTTTTCGCCGAGAAATAAATAAATATTGCCGAGATTGTTATAGCCTTTTCCTTGCCCTGCCCTGTTACCATCTTCCTCGGCAATGATGAGGCTTTTATTGGTGTACTCTATTGCTCTTTGGAATTCATAAAGCCTGAAATAAGTAACGCCGAGATTGCCATAGGCACATCCTTCACATGCCCTGTTACCAACTTCCTTGGCAATGCTGAGGTGTTGATTGTGGTACTCTATTGCTCGTTGGAATTCTTTAAGGCTGTAATAAGCAAAGCCGAGATTGCCATAGGCACATCCTTCAGCTGCCCTGTCACCAACTTCCTTGGCAATGATGAAGCATTTATCGAAGTACTCTATTGCTCGTTGGTATTCGCCGAGAAAGAAAGAAATATTGCCGAGAATGCGATAGCCTTCCCCTTGTCCTGCCCTGTTACCATCTTCCTCGGCAATGATGAGGCTTTTATTGGTGTACTCTATTGCTCTTTGGAATTCATGAAGGCTGTAATAAGTAAGGCCGAGATTGCCATAGGCTATGCGTTCACATGCCCTGTTACCAACTTCCTTGGCAATCCTGAGGTGTTGATTGTGGTACTCTATTGCTTGTTGGAATTCTTTAAGGCTGTGGTAAGTAACGCCGAGATTGCCATAGGCACATCCTTCACCTGCCCTGTCACCAACTTCCTTGGCAATGATGAAGCATTTATCGGTGTACTCTATTGCTCGTTTGGAGTCACCGAGGGATCCATAAGCACAGCCGAGAATTCCATAGGCACGTCCTGGACCTGCTCTGTTACCGACTTCCTCAGCAATGCTCAGGTATTGCTTGAGGTACTCTATTGCTTGATGGAAGTCCTTGAGTAAGAAATAAGCTCTGCCTAGATTGTGGTAGGCTTCTGCTTTCTCTTCCGTGTTTTTATTGATTTGCGCTATTGTAAGACGCTTGTTTTGTTCAGCTATATCTTGTAGTATTCTTTCTGCCATTTCCAAGTTTTAGTATTCAAAGTGGAACTGTTTCTTTGCAGTAAGGTCTCTTTGAGGAGCGTTGAGGGGGAGTAAAACAAAAATAATTTTCATTAATACATTTGAAGTCTTAGAATACACTGTATGTTGCCATTAGACAGATAAGACATGACAGAACTTTCCACTCCTTTCTCTCTAGATTTACTCCAACTGACGCTTATCCGGAATTTTTTTGACAATTTCTGAATATTGGTGTTATAAGACAATATTTCTGGCCTCCCCGCGGACAATTACTTCGAAATAAACATATAATTCCTGTCACAAACATCGCCGAGCTTGTTGAGTATGATGTACTACCCCCACACAACAATGACGTTACCAAGCCTCGTGCGCTGAATACAGGGGGAGGGATGGAAAAGACGTAGAGGAGAGTAGCGGAAAAGGGAGACAAAGAAGGGAGAGAAACACAAATCGCCTAAAACAATATTCTAGTCGGACGTTTTGCTTAACATGGAACAAACATACTTTGCTTGGCGGTCGCAAACCGGTCCAAACTTATTATTAATTATTTCTAAGTAACAAGGAGAGGGAAAAAACTACAGCAGGAAATCAAAATAAACCTTGCAGAAATATCTGATTAGACAAATTCCAAGTTAAAGGAGATTATTTCTTACCTGGACGATTTGATCTCAGTGAAGAAATTTTCGACGGAGTTTTGAAGTGTTCTCCAGTGGTTGGATTTAGATGCAGAGGACTGTCAAATATATAGGGTGGCTGATAGAAACAAAAAAACCACACGACAACAACAACAGCAACAAAAATAGCAGAGAACAAACCCAAAACAGAAAGAAATAAGACAAAACGGAAACCCAAAACGGAAAAACACTACCAGAAAACAGAAACACAAATCCCAAAACGGAAATAAGCATCCCCACCAGGAAACACACTCAAAAAAACAAAATTAAACCGCAAAACTGAAACAGAATCCAAAAATACAAATCATACCCACAAAAGACGAAAACAGAAACAGGAAATAGTGTAAAGCTATAGTTTCTCATGTTTCATCGTCTTTTTTTAAACAGGCGTTTTACGTTTTTTTAGGGAGAGTATGATCGGAGGCTATTATTATACAGGAACATCAAACTGTAAATCAATCTCGTTCCCAGCCTATCTCTTCTCCCCGTCGCCTTTCGCTCCAGGTGACCGATATTTTCGTCTCGGAGGTGTCCAGTCAATTTTAGCCCGCCGGGTTCAAAACCACGTTGGGTACGTTTCTCGATCGTTCTGGTACCTTTTCTAGTCCAAAGCAGACAACCTAACGTGAGACCTAACTACTAACGTATGGCGTTCAAAATACAGAGATTGACTCTGACTGAACGTCAGTTGCTCGAGATTTAATACGCCCGACATTAGGGAGGCGACGGTAGCGAAACGTCATTTATAAAGCTATTTGGCGTACTTTTAAAATTTGTGGGGGTTATCTTAATTGGCTAAGTTAGTCAATTTAGGTAGCACTGACATCAAAGTGTAAATAGAGAAAAATAAATTTGTTTTCGGGTACTTATGTCCGGCTATATAACGTAGTGACGGCGAATAAATTTACAAAACCGTGTGATGCACGTGCAGAGTTATGGTTTTGTTTATTGAACCTATGTCAAGAAAACATGCGAATGAGTCCCCGTTTATATATAGAAAACGTTTCTCGGGGTCACCGTCCCAGCCCGAGTCAACTTAAGCAAGCGTTTATATGAGAATCAGTTGGCCCTTTTGCCCTAGCTGAAAACAGCGCTCTCGCATATTCTGATTCTCTCGCTTTAACCGAGTTGAGCCGGCTGGGCAAGCCAAGTGTTTACTTGGAGAAAAGTTGACTTAGCTAGGAAGGTGACCTTACCATCGAAAAAGGGCTCTAGCCGAACCCACTATTTTTTTCTTCTCTCTCCCCGCCGCGTGTCGCCTTTCTTGCGTGGGGTGATTTTTACGCGCGCTTGCGTTTCGCTCGCTCTAATATCCCTGAGAAAAAATGGGGGACTACTCGTAGTCTAGGGAGAACGATATGAACTAACAAAGTTTGCAACCTAGCCCGAAAACAAAAGCACTGCGACCCATAGGGATATCTTCTGAACAGTACTGCTGCAAGGTTACTGGGGCCACAGGGTCTAATTGGCTATTTACGCGATGACTTGTTTTTGCTAGTAAAGGAATTCATTTCATTTTTTCTCTCATATTTGAATTTGGTAATTCCACTGAGGTTTAAATAACAAAAGCCCTAACTTGAAGAAGAAAGCAAAACCCTGAAGGAATCTTGTATTGTAAAATGACGTCATCGCGCAAACGGCCTTTTTTCGAATCCCTCAGAATTTGGCTTTCTCATATAAACTAAGGCTTCTGAATTTACCGAATTAAATGTGAAAGAATTCATTAAAAAAAAAAACCAAATGATTCTGGTCGTATTTGTAGATTGACACTTGGGACTTTAAGATCCAACGACGTGACCGCAACGAGAAGGTAGAAAAAAAATAGGTTTAATAAGCAAAACAATAACTTTGCACGTGCATCACAAATTTTTGTACATTTTTTTGCTGTTTTAGCACGACTACGACGTGAAGATGCCTAATTTCACGTTTTATGGAGAACGTAAACAAGTAACGACGAAATTTTATTTCTCTCTCTGAGCTTGGATATGGTCCCTTGGAATTCAAATTGAGGAGGGTTCGCTTACATTTGACAAAGTAACCACAAACTCATGATTGAAACTGGAAGATATAATCAAACTTCCCGCAACGATAGATTCTGTCCTATTTGTAACTCTGGTATAATTGAAGACGAATTTCATTNTTACTGTTACTGTTACTGTTACTGTTGTTTTGTTACTGTTGTTGTTTTACTGTTGTTTTAAAAGATATGAAATACAATGTAGATAGTAATTAACGTCAATTTTTAAGGTGAATCATTTCTTCGTTTCGATACCCGCGAGAAGAATATATATGTTCATGTCTTACAGTGTTTCACAGCGTCAAAAAGGTTAGGAGAGACAAATAAAAGATTGTTCAAACAAACTTCATTAAAATGGAATCTTTTAGCGGGAAACCGGTTGTTTCGCTTAGTAGTTGTTTCGCTAACGAACGTCTTAGGTTAGTTCGCTAACGTATATTCTTCGTTCTATAAGCGTGAACAGTACCTTTTCTTGCCCAATATTATCGATCGAAATCGATACTAATCGAACTAGATCGATACTAATCGAACGAAATCGATACTAATCGAACGAAATCGATCAAATCGATAATCACAAAGAATCTGGCGATCGATTTTTATCGATTTCCGATATTAATCAATTGATTAGTATCGATGTTTATCGATGTTTATCGATTTTGATCGAGTATCGGAATTATCGATGTGTTACGCCCTGTTTGTTTGTTTGTTTGTTTGGTTTTTTTATGTTAAAGCTTTTGCAATACTGTAACTACATAATTATAGTCATGCAAATAAAGCTTATATTGTTGTTGTTGTTGTTGTAAGTGGGTATAGGAATAACCGCGATAAAGACTGAAAGAACGCAAATTCAGTTTTTAAGCGACGTTCTCGTTGCGGTCGCGTCGTTGGATCTTAAAGTCCCTACTATCATGAAAAGGACCGTCCACACAAATCCGGACATTTTTGAAACCGCATTTACAGGGTGTTTCAAAAGTTCGTTCCGATGGTAAATTGTACTTTTTGCATAGCATTTAATATTCTTTTGGCAAATGTAAACTGATTCAGGTACGAAATTTTTTTTAAATAACTGTTCAAAGCAATTTCAAACTAAAATTTGAAGAAAATATGACATTTTTTAATTTTTGCTCAAAATGTGCCCGTACACGAGTTTTTTTCCCGCAATATTTTTCCTGCCTATTTTGTAGGTTTTCTGTTTTCGTATTTCTGCCGTTTTCTTTTATTTTCTCTCTTTCGCAAAAATGAAGGCGTACACTGTTTGTGCTACTGCTCAGGCATCTATTTTTACGATATTCTGGGCATTTAGTCAAAGAAATTGCCAAATTGTTGAAGAGGTCTTAACAATGAGTGAACAGGTGGTCAAAAGTAAAGGCGTTAGAAGACAAACCAAGGAAACTCCAAGGAGTAGGTGGCCGTTGTTTTACAAACTGTGTAAGAAATCTTATCGAAAAAGCTGTAAGTATATGCGTAATAATTCAACAAGACTGAAAGGTAAAAAAAAGCTTCAACTTAACAATATCAAAGTTTCAAACACAACAGATGGGAGATATGTGACCAACAAAGGTTGGAAAGCCTTGAAGAGAAAAAAGGTGGTGCACACTTCATGCAGGCATGGCATCAGAAGAATTTGCAAACTGTAATTATACCAAAGGACGACCAGCCGGCAAATTCACGTGATATGAACACTCTAGAGACCATCTGGATTATCGTTGATGAGACAACATACAAAGATTCAGCCCCCAAAACACTGGACGAACTAAGACAGCGATTACGCTTCGCCTGCAAAAATGTGAATATAGACACGCTTTGGGAGCTCGTACATTCTATTCCGCTTAGAAAATGTACGGAAACATAATGGACGATATTCTAGTTGCTAATATTTCAGTTAGTGAACGTTAAATGAATAATGAATAACATGCTTAGTTTTACAAAAGGTATTTTTCAATAGTCGGTGAAATTTTAGCGAAGAAAAAATTTGAATGAACTTCAGTTTGAAACACCCTTCCGTCTGGTATTCCGTCCACACACGAAACCAGTGAATCCTCTCCCCGAAACAACAGAGAGCTTTAGATTCTGAGAGGAGGACGACTAGGAGAACGAGATTTTATCAGTATTAAGGGACGGACCATTAGAAATAACCGGAGGTGGGGTGAAAATCCCCGCCCCCCACCCCCAAACAAACAAAAAAATCCTGCGAAGGGTGATAAGCGAAAAAAAAAAAAATCCTATCAGAGGAAGCGACAAGCATAGTATTCAAGGTTATTAAAAGTATGGGATAAGGGGAAAAAGGTAACATAAAACAATGCTTAAAGATAAAGAGAATTGAAATTCTTAATTCGTATTTATTTTGTCTCATTCTGTTTACTTCGCGATTATGAAAGATACTCAACACAAGGTGAGCTGTCATTTTAGATTTATCGAGCAACTCATTTGTCTTGACCTGTTTGATCAAACGCATTGTCTACTACTGGTAAGGTTACAGCCAAGTTAAAAGAAATTGAGCGAACTTTCTGCACACCCTTCAACCGCCAGAGGACGCCCGTGTGTAACCACGTCCCTTTTACCACTCGTGACGTCATCAGTTTAACGGTCATTGTCCAACCTCGCTTCCAGAGTGTTCTGACTCTCTCTTGCTCCGAGAGACAATCTTTCTTTCTTGAAGCACGAGAGAGCACTCAGGGAACGAGCTTGGTCATTGTCAACTTTGACAGTTAACTTGTGCAGGGGGACAAGATCTTTGAAACCATACCCAAATAAGCGCCGTTCAGTGAAACAGACGAGAAAATGGGCAACAAATAATGTAACTTTAACTAGAAAAATTCCAATGAAACTCTTGTTTCACAAGCCCACTGAAATGCCTTGAAATGCACTTCTTGAGCTTCGGGGGTTTTGCAATAACCTCTTCCTGCTAAAATAAAGCACTGTAAATGCCCAGGGACAGAAAAAAGGACTTGGGACTTGACTGCGCATGCGCTAACTCCGAAAGTGTAATTTGGGTTTTGGCATCAGGATCGAGTAAATTACAAAGCAAACAAATTAAGCGTACCGATTGAATGAAAAAACAATCAGTGAGCTCGGTTTGAAAAAAATAAAATAGTGGTTTCTTATTGTCTCACAGATCAATTATTTGCTACCGCCATAGGCATAGACCAATAATTGATTTGCTCGTAACTGCTCGTAACTGACGAAACACATAACTTTTCTCTCCCTCCTCCAATAATTGTTAATTATTTGTTCTTGTAGAGAATGGTGCAGCGTGGTATCCTTACTTGTCCTTCCGGGTGTAAATGTGACGTCCTCACTAGATGTGGTCAAAAGTATCCACAGCCTATTGACTAATTGTTAGAATAATTTAGCTTAGGAAGAGTGATTTTATGTGGCATATCTTATTTATGTGATGGAGAACTCCTCGCACTGAAAGGTTTAGAGCTTAAAATTTGGCTTAAGTTCACAAGTATTGCCACAAAATACTTGTTAGAATAGTTCTTGATGTGTTCTTTCGTGCGTTCAGGTTTTCTAAAGCGTCTTGGAATGCCCTGCCCTGACATCTTCATTCATAACATTTTGAATTTTCTATGCTATCTTGGCACTGAGACGTACGAAACGTTGCCATGGCAATTTTGTAATTTCACAAGTGAAATTATAAATTAACGCTGAAATTTCGTGCCAAACTTAAGGAGTAATCTATCACCCATGACGTGATATCACCCTTCACGGTGTTGGTTCCCCCGCCACCGGGTTGTCATGGTTACCTCCCGTGCTGCCTTGCGGCTCCCTTCTTTTGACCTAGCCTGAGTATCAGGCCCTCCTAAGGGGCTAGGGGAGAGGAGATTTTAGACGCCTGATACTCAGGCTACTTTTGACCAGGCTACTTCCCCCAACCTCGTCCCCAGGGCTTTTTCCTTAAAAAATGCGTGGGGCGGCATTTTTTAAGGGAAAAGCCCTGGGGACGAGGTTGTACTTCCCCACACCCATTTCTACTGGCGAGGGGTTTAATCAAGGACTAGCTTAGCTACGTCATGTTTTCTGCCTCTTGAATTTTTTGGCTAAATTTTTGACGTTTGTCTTTCCCATTCATGCTTATATCCTCAACCATCCTTAATTCATTATAGTGACTAATAACTCTGTGCATGAATTTTTTGTTTTCCTTGCAAGTCCGTTTGCAAGAAAGAAATCTATATACATATAACCAAAATTATTAGACATTGTACTCACTGAGTACCTTCTCAGTTTATTTTGAAAAAAAGCGCAACCTACAGATTAGTTAATCATCTGCTAGCAGATAACTGTTTGCAGTTTGTGCGTGCAATGCGTGATTTCCAAGAGGAATGTCAAACTATGTTCCGTGCGACGGTGTGTTGTTATTTTCTTCAAAACAATGTATGATAAGATTAGCTTTTTGTAATACCCGGAATAATCTAGGTCTCGGTAAGTGTTGTCAGCCTCAGCCTTCGGCTCGGCTGGTAACACCTAGACCGTTGATATCACACAATCTTATTCAATAGGTGTTCAATATGGAGTGTTTTCACATGACGTCACGGCGGCCATATTGGTGTCCCAAAACAATGAAACCGCGGCCATGTTGGTGTCCCAAACCAATCCTCTGGGAGCTGAAATCTTTTCTTATGCAAACGCTTTCTTTTGTTCCAATAAATTTACATAGATGCTGGCCACGTGAGTGAAAACACTCTATAGGCACTGGTGAACATGACCATGTTTGGAAATATGATTAAAATTTACATTATTGCATGCTTCACGATTGACCAGGAGTGTACTTGAACTTGACTTTGCCCATCCACGGAGAGGACAATCTATAAATGTCCACAATCGCACCATTCACTATTTATTTGTTTTGGGGGTGAGAGAAGATTGAGGCGCGCGGGGTTAAATAAATAGCGACTGGGTACGAGTCTGGGGCAGTTGGCCGAGAGGGATTGGCCAATTAATTCCCAATCCTCACTTCCGTTTCACTCCTCCCTCCTACTCTTTTATTAACGCCACGGTTCGAATATCCGTTACCCGGTTTTGATGATTATGCACAAAAGTTTCCTTTGCTGTTTCAAAGGTACATCCCTGGTTGGGGGAAATTGGTTTGAACACGTTTTTGTTTTACTGAGTCATTTGGCTGGCCAGAGACCCGTGGCAAAGTTGTGGGCCACTGTCATGGTACTCTCTGAAAATGTAATAGAATGAGTTTTTAGTGCCTTTATGCTTCTTATGACGTTGTATGGCGAAACGAGGTCAAATGGTTTTCATCGAACTTCTGCTTGAAAGTTGGGTGTTCTTTTCTTGAAAACCGATTTACCTCAGTAGCGGGATAATTTAATGACAGAATCAGAAACTTGCCTTAAAATATGGGAAAAACGTCCTAGAATCGAAAAAATGTTTTGCGCCTCTGAGGGGGGAGTGGTTTGTTAATCAAATATTGACTATTCCAATTCAAGGAGAAATTGTTTTAAAATGGTTTAAGGCATCGAAGAGATCAACAATCACAGTAAACATCTCGTTTTCTTCAGGTTTAATACAACATTACTTATCTTAAGGTGACATCAGAAACTAAACATTGCATCGTGCTACGTGTTGGGATCAAGTAGAAGCAGTTCAACAAGCCGACTTATAAGTCACCCCTTGTAAGGCAATCCAAGACAGTCTTGGATTCTTCATTCCACGTCACGGATTCCGGATTACAGGTACTCGATTCCGGTCTTTGTCAGTGGAACTTGGATTCTCAATTCCGATCGCCAGTGGGAGCCCGGATTGTTTGAGCTGTACTCCGGACTCCAAAGCCCAGGATTCCGGATTCCGCATGCAAATTTTTCCCAGATTCCGGATTCCGTTACATGGGGCGGTATAAGGGATGAACCATTAGGAAAGTAAAGGGGTTGGGTGGAATTTTGGGGGGTCTATGAAAGTTTTCTCCTAATCCCTGAGGTGGAAATCTATTTTTCCTCCTCGAAAAGCTTTTTTCATCATGGTGCGTGTGGAGATTTTTTCCTTACTAATGCGTTTGCCTTCCCCCAACCTCCTATCCTTTTTTCTAATGGTGACACCCCTAAATTAAAGCAGCTCCTTTAAATAACTGAGGGATGACTAGAAGTCGATGGCCTTGAGAAAAGCAATCTAGAAGCAGTAAAAATAGGTCAGATTCTCGATAGAATGATAATAGCTTGAACGATTGCTGTGATTTCCTAGCGCCAAACCTCAGAACGTTGCTGTGTATGTGTTCTGGAACTGATCTATTTGATAAAAAGCCCGACTTTTACAACCTAGCACAATTACAACAAAACATCATTAAGTTATTGGAGCGTTCAAAATCTTAATCTAATCTCATCCACTGTTTGGATACTTTAAAGTTGACATCAATTAAAGCTGTTGGACCACTAACGCAATAAAACACGAAAATGTCTTTTATGATTGAAATGACTCGCACTAATTAAGAAACAAGATTAAGAGTTAAACCTAGTTTAATGGCAGAACAAATAGTCTACGAGTGCAGAGACAGAGGCGGACTCAGCCCTACAAGAAAGTGGTGGTGAGAAAATAGAAAAGGAAAATAAATCTTGTTTCCGGTTGAAGATTAGATTTCGGGCCCTTTTTCCTTTGTTTGCAGGCATGGAAGGACTATCTGGCAACGCTTTTCCCAAAAAAGGGTTATTAAAGTAAGGCAAAAGTCACTCTAATGATTCTCAGACGGTCCAATTCGCCAGCGGTCACTCGCTCCTGTCTCTGCGCAGGCTATTCAGTGTATCGTCCAAAACTTAATGTTAAAACTACGAGCATATTCATTCCCAAAGGTGGAGGGCAAAAAGTTTACTCTTTGTATGAAACGCTAATGATTTATCCATATAAGTTAAATTCGTCTCTGAAATCCCATTTCACTTAAATTTAAAAACAGTTTTAATTGACACAATGTGTGTCCCGATATATAACATAAGTATAAAATGAAGACTGCAGACTGCTCTCAGTGCAAAACATTGTTTTCACCATGCAAATGGCAACGTGACAACAATAGTCCCATTGACAAGTGCATATGAAATAAATCATATATGAGAACTGCGGAAATGAAATCAAATGAAGAATGATCACTGTTGGTAACGTCACAGGCCCCCAGCAGCGCCACCACCCATTAAAAATAAACCTCATCCTGTTGAGTAGATCAAAGGCTTTCCACTGAAGGCAAAATCGTTTCGAAATACTGCAAATTATCATGATCAAAAACTCTGGGGAGGGGCTCCATCCACCCCTCCCCCTTATGCCACGCTGGGGTATGAATGGGTGTGTACGTCCGAGGGTTAACCCTGCTAAATTAATTTGAATTATTTGTTTCAGTCATTTGCTTTAAAGCCGAGGGGAAAAAACTGAAAAGGAATTATTAAGACTATGATGATGGTGATTATTATTATCATCAATATTACGATTATTACAATGCAATTTTCCTTTGCCAAATTATAATTTGCCGGTTAAGGCAGGTTACACGAGAAAAGGGGCAATCATCCATACTACTACTTAGTCAGTTTCGCGGGAGTAACGAAATACTTGTAAACAACGTTAAGTTCTTTCCCCTCGAAAATTCTCTGTCTTTTTCCTAAGTTAAAATTAATAAATGTAGCCGTGGCTGATTTAAAAACGTTTTTTTAAGGAGTATTAATTAGAGAGATTTAGTATAGAGTTACGTTTACGGCAAAGCGTGGATTTGTACTACGTGACTAAGTGTTCCCTTTACTCTTCGAGCTTTCTCGTTTGCTGTTAAATAAATCTACAAAAAATTGTTAGTTTTATCCATAAGAATTGCTTGGAGCTGTTTTCATTTTATCTGCATATTTTCTATTTTGAGAAATTTTCAACTTGAATCTGTAGACGTTTACCATGTTCCGTTAGCGTGACTATAAATCTCCTTATTTAATATCTTCTGACAAAAAATGACTAAAATGAAAACATGCTTTTTTACCAAACGCCCCATTGAGGACAGCTATTAAATAACGCACTTCTTTCTTTGGGGAAATCCAGATATATACACGTCACTTCAACAGTTGTGTTGACATCAAACTTTCAGCGCATCCCTGTAAAGAAAGTAACAATTGATACCTTAATTAATCTTTCATTTCAAAACAAAATAAAGGTCCAAGCGTTAAATTTTGGGATGCCATCACGGATGATGATATGAAAAATAGGAAAATGAAAAACATTTAACATGTTAGAAGACATATTTGTTCGTTTTGAAGCTATGACTTTCTCTACATTTAGTGCTAGTCCTGTAGAAAAACGAAGGAAACTTATTCCCTATGTATATCTTTTATCCACACCTGACTTAAACTATTTAACAATTGAGAACATTAAGCAATGCCTAGTGTTCAATTGATTTTTGAAATGTGTTGGTAGCCCGTTAGGAATAGCATTTACTTGAGTGAATCCATAATAATTTAACACTTACCACCCAACTCATCCTTACTTAGTACATATTTTTATTCTTTTTATTATCGAGTCTGTCATTTTCCTTTTATCTGAATTTGACAAGAATGGTTCTAGCTTTTCTTCTTAAGCCTTTTGTTGCTAGAAGAGCAAGAAAAACAATCTCCACTTACGACTTCCTCAATGACTCTTTTTCCAATTCAATCTTAACGTCATCGCCCATCAGAACAAAAGGAGCCCAGTACTTTGGAGCAGAATAATCGTGGGAATCTCGAAGACGTTTCATGGCCCTCTGAAGAGCAACACTTGCACTTTCTCCACTTCCAAGTTGTTGGTAGAAAGATTCCATAAACATCATTGTGGCTTCGTCATCAATTGCCCAGAGTGTCGCCAGCACGGAACGAGCACCAGCAAACAAGAAAGCACGTGCCATACCGACCACACCCTCAGACGAGACCTCTCCTTGACCACTATGGCAGCAACTTAGCACAACCAGTCTCGCTCTCAGCTTAACAGCTTGTATGTCAGACATTTTCATAATGCAGTCCTCCTCCTTAGGAGTGTCGGATTCCAATCGGCGGTCTGGAGCCAAAACAATTTCTCCGGTTTCCTTTCTTCCGTGGGCTGCGATGTGAATCAAAGCAACTGACCCGATTCTCTGAAGAACCGCCTCTTTGGTTGCATCTTCACCTGTTAATGGTTTACTCTCTAGAATTTTTCCAATCATCTCCACTTCCATTCTTGCGTACTTCAGTGGATCATAAGGCTTCCCGTCTTTAGTTTTAACTTTCTCCAAACAAGGATCACCGACAAGCAGGGCTCCACTTTTACTGTGGCGTCCAGATGGAGAATCAGTAATGAGTTTCAAACTTGTCAGTGAGGGAACAGTGCGGATCCTTAAAGTTTCACTCATGGCTGCCCAAGGAGCTTTAGACAGAGCGCCGTCAGGAACTACAATTAGTTCATCACCATCAAGCAAGTTTTCAATGGGACCAAGAACTGCATCATATAATTGCTGCAAACAGTCGGTGGTCTCCTGTGATGCCTCTGATGCTTGATGTTCGTCTCGAGTAGTTGAAGTTGTTGTACTCAGTTTATCCATTGACCGATTTTCGCACCTGATACGGACGCCAGCCCCAATGGTTTTTAAAACAAAGTCTAAAAGGAGAGCAAAAGAATCTTTGTGCTCTTTTCCAATTTTTTGTAACATCAATTGCCAAAAGAAAGGGTTGCCTTCTTTTCGCAATACCCACATACTGAGTATGTTCTTATCCAGGGCAAGAAAAACTGTTAAAACAGTTGTATTCCTTAAAATATTTCTGACTTCTTCTTCTTCAGATTCAATTAACCTTGGAGAAAGTGGTGTAAGGCCATAAGTCACTTTTAAGGCATCGAACAAAGCCTGTGCTCGTCCCCTATCGGCGGCGTATAAAGCCTCACCAATCCTTTGAAGCATTACTAAAACTTGCCATAAATGAGTATAGGCACATTGATGACTCGTGCAGAAACTTATTTTCAATTGATCCTCCAAGATAGAATTGGCTCTAATAGTGTTATAGATTTTAACACAGCATCTAAAATGTACTAAAGCCTCATTCAAAGAATTTGATTGTAAAAAAGAGTGACCCAGACCGGTTTGTGCACATGCTTCTGACATCCTGTCACCGCGTTCCTCAGCAATACTCAGGTGTTGCTTGTAACACCCTATTGCTTCCTCCAAGTCGTGGAGTTTTCTATAACAGCCTCCAAGGCGGCAATAGGCTCTTCCTTGTCCAAAACTGTCACCGATTTCCTCGGCATTTCTCAGGCACTGCTTGTAGTTCTCCATTGCTTGTTGCACGTCGCCGAGGGATTCATGAACGAGGCCGATGGATAAATAGGCTCTTCCTTTTCCTTCTCTGTCACCGACTTCCGTGGCAATGTCCAGCTGTTTCTTGTGGCACTTCATTGCTTCTGGGTAGTTATCAAGGCTGTTATAAATAACGCCGAGTTGGGAATAGGCGTTGCCTTCCGATGCTCTGTCACCAACTTCCTTGGCAATGTTGAGGTATTTATTCGTGTACTCCATTGCTTGTTGGTCTTTGCCGAGATGGTAATAAATACTGCCGAGATTGGCATAGCATGTCTCTTGCGCTGCCCTGTCACCAGCTTCCTTGGCAATGTTGAGGCATTTATTGGTGTTCTCTATTGCTCTTTGGAATTCACTAAGGCTTTGATAAGCAACGCCGAGATCGGCATAGGCTTGGCCTTCCCCTGCCCTGTCACCAACTTCCTCAGCAATGCTGAGGTGTTGATTGTGGTACTCTATTGCTCGTTTGAATTCTTTAAGGCTGTGATAAGCATGACCGAGATTGGCATAGGCTTTTCCTTGACTTACCCTGTCACCAACTTCCTCAGCAATGCTGAGGTGTTGATTGTGGTACTCTATTGCTCGTTTGAATTCTTTAAGGCTGTGATAAGCATGACCGAGATTGGCATAGGCTTTTCCTTGACTTACCCTGTCACCAACTTCCTTGGCAATGATGAGGTATTTATTGGTGTACTCTATTGCTCTTTGGAATTCTTCAAGGCTGCCATAAGCAAGGCCGAGATTGGCATAGGCTTTGCCTTGACATGCCCTGTCACCAACTTCCTTGGCAATCCTGAGGTGTCGATTGTGGTACTCTATTGCTCGCTGGAATTCTTTAAGGCTGTGATAAGCAAAGCCGAGATTGCCATAGGCACATCCTTCAGCTGCCCTGTCACCAGCTTCCTTGGCAATCCTGAGGTCTTGATTCTGGTACTCTATTGCTCTTTGGGAGTCACCTTCTAATAGGTAAGCAAAGCCGAGACTTCTATAGGCACATGCTGCACCTGCTCTGTTACCGAGTTCCTCAGCAATACTCAGGTATTGCTTGAGGTACTCTATTGCTCGATGGAAATCCTCAAGGGAGAAATAAGCCTTGCCTAGATTGTAGTAGGCATCTGCTTTCTCTTCCGTGTTTTTATTGATTTGCGCTATTTTAAGACGCTTTTTTTGTTCAGCTATATCTTGTAGTATTCTTTCTGCCATTTCGAAGTTTTAGTATTCAAAGTGGAACTGTTTCTTGGGCGTGATGCTTCTTTAAAGGAGCGTGGAGGTAGAGAAAAAACAAAAATAATTCTCATTAATACATTTGAATATGTTCCCATTAGACCGATAAGGTAGCTAGAACTTTCCACTCCTTCCACCCTAGATTTACTCTAACTGACAAATCTTCTGAATTTTTTTTGTCAGTTTCTGAATATTGGTGTTATACAACAACACAATATTTCAAGCAGATTCCTTTTAAACTTCTTTCTATAAACTTCATTGAAAGTAAAAAATCTCCTTTGTACCGTACTTAAATATTCAGAAAACAAAAAAGCTTTTATTAAGTACAAAATTGAAACTCCTGTGATACCAAATAAAAATGGAATTTCCAGCGTTTGAGTGGATACGAATTAGCCGGAAATGAACTATTTCTGCGGCACGGGAGCAGTGGGGACTGGGGCAGTTGAAGTGCAGTATGGGTAGAATAGAGCGCTATAAGAGGGATGCTTATCACGTGGGAAAGCATTCTAGGCCGACACCTCGTCTAGCTCAAGTTATTTTTTATTTATTTATTTATTTAGTATATATTCGATTTACTACTGGCAGTTCGATTTTTCCAGGGGTTTCTTAGCTTGTTTGCGTTTCCTTAAGTTATTTAGAGTTTGCCGTTCTTTGTTAGAATACTTGTTTTGCAAATAAGGGCAAAGTCCTTCCAGCCGTGTAGCCTTCGTAGGATGGGCTTTTCAGAGCATGAGCCATGGATCCTACCCAGATTTCCTGCCGAGTTTTTTTCCTTACTGAGGTTTTTTTCTGGCAGGTTTTTTCTGGCCTCTGTTCTGGCAGTACTCTGTGTAAACTGTCGCTCAGCTCTGTTCTAGTTCTTACACCACATGTTTGAATGTAATAGAAGATGTTGTTTAATGTATTGTTATATCTGCGGTGCTCGGCCGAAACAGCCAAAATAAACCTAATGGTTTTTCTATTCATGTTGTACTGCGTAGTGGAGCCGAAATATATAGTTGAGAGCTTCTGTCTCAGGGAGGATTGGAAATAGGTGTCGGCCGATTTAGCTCAAATTTGGTATACTTAGTTACTATCACGGAGACTTATACATTATGCCAATGTTTTAGCTCGATTGTCCCTGTTTTGGTGTGAGGTATAGATCAGCCTTTTTGGGCCGGGTTTTCTGATGTCGATTTTTAGGTCAGTTTTGAGGGTTCTGAATAATTCACCTTTAATGTATGGATTGGAACATTTCTATCCCCAAGGTTTTTATGGCAGAATATGTATCACATAGAGGATATTACATGGCCGTGCGGAGATACGAAATTTCTCGGCTTCGAGTGTTGAAAAATATTTCACGAGTGAGCGCAGCGAAAGAGTGAAATATCTTCAACACGAGGACAGAAATTTCGTATCTCCGCGCGGCTATGTAATTTTCTAGTTATTATATCAACACCAATGAAATACAAAACCATTTCAGTTAGACATTTTTTTTCCTGCGAAAGGCGCGATTTATTATGTAGCCATAGCAACGTTATCTCGTACCCAGTAAAACAGAGTGAGATTTGGATACGAGATTAATAGCAACGGTGATGTTTTCACATGTGAAGATAACGTTTTATTTTCACATGTGAAGATCATGTTTTCGCATGAAAGCTCACCTTGTATTTCATTGGTGTTTATACAATAAAAATAAATCTTTCCATCGTTTGTGACCTTATTGTTTGGTCTCATGATCGTGCAAGGATGGCAAAAGAAACTGCTAAAGGCCGGAAGTAAGTTCAATTATCTTCGAATTCCACTTCTTTATAAAATTGTCACATGAGTAGAAAGTGTAGATCTTGTCTTGAAAATACTTAGGTTACACGGCTTTCTCACTGTGCAGCCGTGTTTTGATGATTCTATTATTGATAGCCACAACACTCTCCCCATCTAGTTTACATGAAATGTTTCAGTCCAAATGGCCCGTGTATTGGCGCCCTCCTGTTACTAGAAAAAAATGTTTTTTCTGCCGGGAGGGGGCGGCTGTACACAGGTTAAGTCCAGAGAAATGGGGCTCGGTCTAATCAATGAGTCCGCTGCCCGGCGACAATAACATTACGTGCGAAATTCAGAGAGACCACAAACTAGAAAACCACAACAAATTTTAAATTGTTTGCCTTACGTAGAGCAGAAATAAGAGCGATTTAATTCATAAACCGTAATTTTCCTGAAAACCTTTCTGACAATACAATTTACATAGTCCCAATGAACACTGAAAAATTTAAAAGGCAGCTTTTTGAGGAAAGATGTCTTGACTAAATAACTTCGGGACCTCAATTTCTTATTAATCGATGCAAGACTTAGTTTCACAAATTTATGTACAAAGCAGGTATTTCTTCGTTAGCTGTTGTCATATAAATGAAAATTATTATAAATCTGTGACGTCTACAACATGAAAGATCAACATTTAACACAAATTATCCTGAATATCCGGCGTTGCTTGTGGGAGGGGGGGGGTAGGGGCTGGGGATTTGGACGCCTGGGAGGGGTGGAAAGGAAGTGGATGAGGGTAGCAGAAAAGGGAGACAACGAAGGGAGAGAAACACAAATCGGTCAAAACAATATTCTAGTCGGACGTTTTGCTTAACATGGAACAAACATCATTTGCTTCGCGGTCGCAAACCGGTCTAAACTTATTATTAATTATTCCTAAGTAAAATGGAGAGGGAAAAAAACTACAGCAGCAAATCAAAACAAACTTGCAGAAATATCTGATTAGACAAATTCCAAGTTAAAGGAGACTATTTCTTACCTGGACGATTTGATCTCTGTGAAGAAATTTTCAACGGAGTTTTGAAGTGTTCTCCAGTGGTTGGATTTAAATGCAGAGGACTATCAAATATATAGGGTGGCCGATAGAAACAAAAAAACCACAAGACAACAACAACAACAACAAAAATAGGAGAGAACAAACCCAAAACAGAAACACATAGACAAAACGGAAACCCAAAACAGAAAAACACTACCAGAAAACAAAAACACAAATCCCAAAACGGAAATAAGCACCCCCAACAGGAAACACACTCAAAAAAATACAAAATTAAACCACAAAACTGAAACAGAATCCAAAAATACAAACCATAGATACAAAAGACGAAAACAGAAACAAGGAAATAGTGTAAAGCTGTACAGTTTTTTATGTTTCATCGTTTATTTTTTTTTTGGAACAGGCGTTTTACGTTTTTTTTAGGCAGAACATGATCGCAGGTTATTATTATCTAGGAAAGTTAAACTGTAAATCAATCTCGTTCCCAGGCTATCTCTTCTCCCCGTCGCCTCTCGCTCCAGGTGACCGGTATTTTCGTCTCTCCGGTCAGCCGGGGTCTTCACGCGAGGACCGGAAGGCAAAACCACGTGGGGTCCGTTCCTCGATCAGCTTGGTATCTTTTTCTAGTCTAAAGGAGACAATCTAACGTAAGACATAACTACTAACGTATGGCGTTAAAATACAGAGATTGACTCTGACTGAACGTCGGTTGCTTGAGATTTAATACGCCCAACATTAGGGAGGCGACGGTAGCAAAACGTCATTTATAAAGCTATTTGGCGTACTTTTAAAATTTGTTGGGGTTATCTTAATTGGCTAACTTGGTCAAATTTAATTGATTTTTCCGTGGAACTGAATTTTTAGGGAGCCGCTGACATGAAAGTGTAAATAGAGAAAAATAAATTTGTCTTTCGCTGCTTATGTCCTCCGTATAACGTAGTGACGGCGAATAAATTTACAAAACCGTGTCATGCACCTGCAGAGTTCTTGTTTTGTTTATTGAACCTATATCAAGAAAACATGTGAACGAGGCCCCGTTTACATAGAGAAAAATTTCCCCCGGGTCACCCTCCCAGCCCCAGTCAACTTAAGCAGGTGTTTATAACAGCGCTCGTGCATGGTCTGATTCTCTCGCCTTGACCGAGTTGACCCGGCTTACCTAGGAAGATGACCTTACCATCGAAAAAGGGCTTTTGCCCACTATTTGTTTCTAGTGTTATTAAACGCCAAGTTTCGGTAAGGAAATGTAGGAGATGTTTGCTCGACCGGGGTAGCTGGGTAGGCGAGTGACTCTTCTACTCGGGGCGACTTTTCTTCATATAAGGGGCGACCTTGCAGTTCTTCGAAGACCTCAGGGTGTTGGTTGGGAAAACAATGAACAAACAAAGTTTGGAACTTAGCCCGAAAACAAAGGAACTGCGACCCATAGGGGTCTCTTCTGAACTGCTGCAAGGCTACTGGGGCCACGGGCCTAATTGGCTATTTACGCGATGACTTGTTTTTGCCAGTAAAGGAATTCCTTTCATTTTTTCTTTGATATTTAAATTTGTTAATCCCACTGAGGTTTAAAAAACAAAAGCCCTAACTTGCGCAAGAAAGCAAAACCCTGAAGGAATCTGGTATAGTAAAATGACGTCATCGTAAAAACGGCCTTTTATGGAACCCTTCAGAATTTGGCTTTCTAATGCAAATTAAGGCTTCTGAATTTACTGAATTAAATATGAAAGAAATGAAAAAAAAAAAACCGACATGATTCTGGTCGTAGGTTGACACTATCGTGAAAAGCCCCGTCTACGCAAATCCGGATATTTTTGTGGGGCATTTATATATATTTTTCACATGAATCGGCCTTCCGTCTGGTATTCCGTCCACACACGAAACCAGTGCATCCTCTCACCGAAACATTAGGATGATTTTGCAACAGAACGGGAGCGTCAGTTGACGACGGGAAAGCGCGCGGAAAGGACTAAACACGACTTCCGGAGCTGAACTTGCTTCTCTGCCATTAGTCAAGCCAGTTGTTTGATTTGCTCGCGGCGTCGTCGTCATCTGACGTTCCCGTTTTTATTGCGCGCTAAATAAGCCTACTATCTTTTTGAAACCGGTCTCAGGAGTGGTTTAAGGCCTCGTCAGCACGAATCCAGGTAAAAGGATTTGCAGTTTCAAAAATTAGTCTTGATTCGTGTAAACGAGGTCTAAAACAGTTCAAGGTAGCTTTTGCTGGATCCAGTCTAGAATGTCCTTGTAAATCACGCTCGCAGTTTCTTCCACCTCATTCAACAGTTCATGGCGTCCATTTTTGTAAACCTGAAAAGCAAGTTTTTCACGCAGTTGAGTTTCTAATGAAATAATAATAGGTAGATTTAAAAATGACAACGGGACGGAAAATTGGCCGAAGAGAGAAAACTCTATATTATTCTTTAGACACCCGTTTGGTGACGAGAATTTCCTCTTTGGTGATTATTTTTTAAATTCTCATAACCCTTTCCCTTGAAAATGTGGTGACATTGTTAGGAGAAAATAGATATTGTTCACTCTTGGGGTTTAAAGGGTTTAGACAAATCACGACTTTTGTTGGGATAAGTTCAAATAATTACGCTTGGAACAAAGTGGCCGAAACTCCTACCCCGGGCAGGACAATATCACCACATGAACAAACGCCGTTTCTTGACCGCCTCTTCCTGCCATCATGATATACCGTCAAGTGCCCTAACTATTCGTCGGAAATACCCATAGAGAGGCTATTAGATCGCTCAGTGCCGTCAGCAAAGCAGCTCATTCGTGTACCTTAAATGTCTTGTCGTTACTGGGAGAATTCTCATGTAAGTAATGTGAACCGTCAATCTTCACTAATTGATCTCCATCACCATGGACAAGTAGATAGGGTGTTGTAAGCCTTGACAAGTTCCTCTGGATTTCATTCATTGCGTTTAATATAGCTCCGACCCATCTCACTTTCATTCCCTCATGCCAGTTTAGGCTATCATTGGTATACTTTTCAACCTCAAACAATAGTAAAAAACAAGATGCATTGTGTTATTGCCGAGTCCTAGACTTGCCACCATGCAAATCGACCGCGAGAGCAAGAAGGCGCGAGGGAAACCGGTACTCAAGGAAATTCGACTTTCTGTAAGACTAATGGTTATTAAATGGATCCTGCAAAGAATTGAGTGACATTGAATTTTATGCGGGGAGGCTCCAACCCTAAACAAACACGACGAGCTCCTTCAACGATAAATGTGTAAGGAGTTAGGTCTCGGGGTGGTGTCTTACCACATAAAAGGTTGTTGAGTAGCTCCCCCGCCCCCTCCCCCACCGGGGGTATTATCTTAGGGCTTATTAATTGAACATGACAGAATGACCCTTGACGAACCCGCTGCCAACCAACGTTACCAGTTTATTGCACGATCATGAAGGATGGAAAACATCATTTCCTGACTCACAATTCCGAACGACTTATCGTAAACCATTAAACTGAAAAACTTTTATTCAATCTCGACCCAAAATATTGCAGTCAGTGGTACGAAATGTCGAGTGTCGCGATCGGCTTGAGGGACTGGATTCTGCGTCATTCGCAAAACCTCCAGAAATCACCTGAATATTTTCGGCATTGTTCGAAAGAGGTGGAAATTTTTTTTGGAAACGCGGATAAAATGCATACGAAAGTCCCTCACCTTTGACTCAGGAAAAGAGAGCAGTTTTCAGTTGTGTTATTCGCCTTTTTAGAAACGAGAAGGGAATTTTATTGGAGAAGAAATTTGACCCGCAATTGTTACTGGGGTCGCGCCGGTCAGCTATTGGCCAATTTTTTTCTCTGTCCTTAGTAACAATCCCAGAACTCGAAAGTAAACTCGGCTGAGTTTCCCTGTAGTTTTGTATCACCTGTGTAGGATCCTGACTTAAGACTGATGGATCAATCGGTGGCCTGATCTGTTACGAGGGCATTATCCATGATACTATTCTTACTAGACAAACCTGTAAGATACATGCGTTATAAACGTTATTTGAGACCTTAGTTTTTAAAACGAGGACAACTGCGAGTACGAGATTTTCTTAATGCTAAGCGGTGCGCGCGCAAGAACCAGCGTCACTTGTTTTTTTTTTTTTTTTGGGGGGGGGGGGGGGG
>CALNXI010000499.1:177806-194355 GCA_942486025.1 Porites evermanni | reverse complement strand
TTTTTTTTTTTTTTTTTTTATTCTCGTTGGGTGCCCCTGATGCATTGACTCTTAATAATACAACATCTCTTCAAATGCCAGATATGTCATGCAGATCAAGATTAGCGAAGATAAATGATCAACTAACATCACTTGAACAGAGAGTGGAATTTATTGAAGCCAGAGTAAGTAGCCCCTGGACCTAGTTCAGGGATACGCAATGACGGTTTCCTCCTAAATACATTGGAATCGTTTTTTAGGGTATATAGTGCTCATCCTTGCCTTGGTGTAAAAACCAGTGTGAAACTCACAATAAATTGACTTAAAACAATGAATACAAGAAGCCACTGAGACGTCAACAAAATAGAGCCGAGGAAAAATAATAGCTAAAAAACAAAGGAAAACTTCACAGGTTTTTACACCGAGGTAAACCCCTATCAAGAATACTTTTTAAAATACTCTGAATCGATCTCAAGAATTGCATTCTAAACGGTGCTATGAAATTTTTTTTCCTGTTCAGTCATCCTACGGGAACTTGAGTCATTTTGAATCTACAAGGGCCTCAGTATTATTTTCCCCAAAATTTTAAATGCAATTAAGCATATTACAGAGTGAGCATTTTTCTGATTCTTCTGTATGTCCATCACATTTTGGAATCTGAAAATTTTAGGTTTCCTTTTTGTACGAAAAAATTAGGCTAACCTGGGTAGTGAAAGGTAAAGAATTGAACTTCATTTGGAAATAAGTAGAAAAGCTTCGAAAACTCTACATGAAGAGAATTACGGTTATCTAGAAAATTTTAACCAACCTCAAAACAATAGAAAATTCTAGGCAATATTGCTTCTCTGAACAGATATTTTACAGAAACAGTCGTTGGGTGTCCCTTCAAATCCCTGGACCAAAATTTAACCCCCCAAAAATCCCATGATGCAGAATTTCTGAGCCATAAAAATTTATTCGCGGAACTACATGGCCGGGATACGTGGGAAAAAAAAATCTGTACTTAAAATTATGAAACTACCCCAAAAAATACTTGCCAAAATTTTCCAACCAAAAAAATCCTGAAAACGAAAATTTCAAACTCCAAAATTCCTTTGATCGTCCCTGTCACTTGAAATCTGGAGTACCCCTTAGGGTTCCAGCCTAGTGCCCCAGTCAAGGGTTTTCTTTGAAGGACTTTACACATTTACAAACAGTGGCAGATCCAGACCTTCAGATAAGGAGCGGGTGCGATAAGCTGGGAGCCCAGTCTCAAAAAAAAATTTCAGGCCTTCGGGCCTCAGTCTGCTCTTAAAATAAGGGGGAGGTCACTGACAAGTTGGTATTCTGTCATGGTAGCTAACCCATAAATTGCGTCTGGCTTATTTTCCTGTGAAAAAGTTTGGGCTTGGGCATTGTTAATTGAAACAGGAGCCCAATAAAACACACCCGTATTGTAATCAATGCTAATTTCCCCTCTCCCTGTCCATTCTGGACCATTTGATGGGGACTTGGTTTCAAAGGTGGTAGCTCAAGAGAAACCTGGATTACAAGAATTGAGTCTGACTGCAGTGATATTATGGTGTAATCAGCAAATAAATTATGCTAAAATCAGGCTGCCACCAATCATAAAATCGATTCTTTGTCTGAGACAAAGTACTTCACCACTGATACATTTCTTGCCTGCCAAAATGAAATGTGAATTTTTAAGTCAAAATTATTATTCTTTGACTTTTGAGCAAAAGGAAAGTCTCATAGACTCTCTCAACCTCGAAAACACCCAGCTATTCTCAGGTATTTCTTTATGTAAGACCTCACTGATGATTTTTGAGGTGCATAACATAACATAACAATCAAAGGTCAAAACACTCTTGTTCCAATGCTCCAGTGTAAGTTTCACTTGACAGATTGTCAAAACATGCATGATTAGATTACAAGTGACAGAAGGTCATATACACTTGATCAGATTGCAATCTGTGTATTGCATTCATTCTTACTGGGAGTCGAAACAAAGCTACATGTACAATCGGCAACAAAATGAGTTGAGACACTTTGCCCTAGACCAGGGTTTTTTTTACATTTTACTGACTTCAAAAGGAGGAAATATAGCTTTTCCTCCCCCATCCCCTCCATGCAATGCTGTGCTGATGTTCAAACTACCTATACAAGACAACAAACACCCCAACTTTGAATGGAGGGGACAGGGGAGGGGTGCAGATTCTTTGGTTCTCTGAAGGTATCCTATTTGAGTACAATGTCTCAACAATTTTGTTGCCAATTGTAGCTACATATGTGGCGTGCATGAATAATAGTAATGTGGAGATAAGGATTGCGGGTTCCTTGTTGCCTGCAATTGAGAAAGCAGAATAATAAGCTTATTTTGAATTTAAAATTGTTGATGCTGAGTAAAATAATATATTATTGTTCATCTCATTGCCTGTAGTAATTACTCTATTTTGGTTTTTGCAGGTCACAAAGGGTGAAACTCTATCATAACATTTTGATGCTTGGCGCTTTAAAATCATTACAGGTGACAAGAAATTCAATCCAAAGACATTGATGCCTATTTTAGGGAACTATTAGTTCAACCTGGAATAGTGAAAAATAGCATACTTGATATTATAATGAGGTCATTTCAAATAATAGTTTGCTCATACAGGCAAGTTTTTGAGCTTGATGTTATTTCAGTTTTGTATTAATTGTACAGTATTATTTTGCAAACCATGCAAGTTTTTATTAATAAAATCATGGCTACTCTATGCTCACATTCATCTGAGAGTGGGTAGTGGTGAAATACTAGAGTGTAGAAACAGTGGTCAAGGTGTTCTCATGTCACAATCTCAGTTGTCTGTTGAGGAAATCCTATGGAACAATCATCCCCTTTTCTTTGTTTTTGTGCACCAGTTAGCACTCAAAGGATGGTAGTGGTTACATACTGGGGTGTAGTAACAGTTCCCAAGGGGTGCTCATTTCAAGATGTCAGTTGTCTGTTGAAAAAATCCTGTGGAGCAATCATTCCCTTTTCTTTGTTTTTGTGCGCTGGTTAAGCACTCAAAAGATGTACGAGTGGGTAGTGGTTGAATACTTGAGTGTAGTAACAGTGCACAAGGTGTTTTCATTTCATGATCTCAGTTGTCTGTTGAAGAAATCCAATGGAGCAATTATTCTGTTTTCTTTTAAATTTAATATTTTTATGTTTTGTGCGCCGGCCCTCTTCACTGCTTCCATGTTGTCTTTGCTAAATCTGCCTTATGTCAACAGTGCTAGCCTGAATTTCAGCCGCCTCTTCTGATCGCTTAAGGCTGGTTTTCACTAGCGACAGAGTCGGACTCGGAGTCATAATCAGAAGCGTAGAGCTTATGATCTAGTGAAAACAGTGTTCTGATTCCACTTACAATTCGGTCGCTTACATTCCGCTTATGATCTAGTGAAAACCAAATTGGCAGAGTCAGAAGCAGAAGCAGAAGAACCAAACCAATCACAAAGCATGGGAACATGCATTGTGATTGGTTTATCCTTCCACTACTGCTTCTGCTTCCGACTCCGACAATCTGGTTTTCACTAGATCATAAGCGGAACGTAAGCGATGGAGTCATAAGCGGAGTCAGAAGAAATGGAAACATTCTGATTCTTCTGACACCGATTCTGTCACGCTTATGACTCCGCTTACGACTCCGATTTTTGATTTTCACAAAGTGATAAGCGCTCTTACAACTCCAACTCCATCGCTAGTGAAAACCAGCCTTTAGTTGGTTAGGGAGTGATTTAGCAAGGGGAGAAGGCAGCTGAAATTCAGGCTACGGCAGTGCAAACCTGAGGGATGTAACATACAGCAAAAACTGAACTTTTCTTAATGTTATTAAATGTCATTATGGCATTAAGTCAAAGTGTTGGTAGGGTAAACCAGGCTTCTAAAGAATAAAGAGTAAAGCCTTTGCGTCATAGTTACAAACTAAAAATCACTTGCTCACAATAATGTGCCAAGCACAAATAACTGTATTTTATTAATCTCAAAACAATGCAGAAATTAAAAACTAGCATAGTTATGAAATTTTATTATGCCATCATTATAAAACCCCCTCTGAGCATTACAATACAATATAATTGTAAAACGAAGTTATGTTATCTACATCATCTTATTACCTGTTGGCAGTTCCTGTAGCTTTAAAAATTTATCTCAGTAGTTCCAGAAAAAAAAAAAAAAAGAGCAACTTGGCAAGCAAAACTATCTCTATGAAATTTCAGTCACATACACTTAAAATAGCGAGTTTCATTACCATTATGTAACAGTCACTTTGTCCACAAGCCAAGACATATTATCTTCACTTAAACCAAAAGTACACATCTTATGCAACATGCTGACAAGCAATCACTTTCCTTATCCCATGAATCTGACAATCAACTTTAAAGCTGATTTCACCTTTAATACCATAATAACTATACCACAAATTTTTGCTTTGCTTGGCAGTTAGCATGGCCCTTATTTGAACATTAATGTACAGAGCACCTATCGTGGCTTAAAACAGGGAAAGTGACAGGCAAATGTCATAATATTAGTGTCCTGAAATGGGACAGGAAAAAATCTTGTATCCTTTCATTTACCATAAAGTTAATACTTTCAAAGATCTCTTATTCAAAAATGTTTTGCCCAGTCCAGTCTGTGTATAAATTATTTGATTTCTGCCTACCTGTACCTAATGACGTGGTCTTTTGGCTTGTTCATTACTCCCAACCAATGAACATCTGAACTACACAGATGTTTACTAAGGTTCATTGTGTAAAATGCAAAAGGAGCACCTATAATTTATTGTCACGTTATATGTTAGTCAACCAACTTAATATTTTATCAAAAATATTTTTTATTGCAGACTGGACTGGACTCTTCTCAGAGTCACTCTTTATATTATAAACCTTCCTCTTCCAGAGTCATTAATAAACAATATTCATTCATTAGATGAGGTTTCTGTGATACCCAGAATGATCATCCAATACCCATATCGAGACGAGATGTATTATTCGAGATAATTGAATCACAAATACCAAATCTAATGATCTTTTTTATAATGTTAATGCTTTGAAGAAAATAGCGACATCATGCATTTCATGTGCAACCTATAGAAGTCAGTTATCTGCTAGCAGGTAACTAAGTAATCTCAAGGTTCTGCTGAGTTCCAAAACTAGCTTTAGGCTCTAAGCCATTGGTAAGACAGGCAGTGAGTACAGTGTGACAAAAAAAAAATAGCATTATCTTAACTTAATCATCTATGGACAAAATTCTACATCGTGACCATTCAAATAACTCCTCTTCACCAGACAGTACATTCATCTGGTGCTTGTCTGTCAATATTATTGGAAGATGAGATTTGGGATTTTTAAAGTTGATTTTTAGTTGCGATTGGAGTGAAAAGCATAGAATAAGCTCAGCACAGACACAATGATGTTAGGCTGATTTAGCAACAGAACGGAAACGTCATTTGACGACGGGTAAGCGCGCGGAAAGGACTAAACTCGACTTCCGGTACCCAATTTGCTGCTCTGCCATTGGTCAATCCAGTTGTTTGATATGTGCGAGCAGTCGTCAACTGACGTTGCCGTTCTGTTGCTAAATCAGCCTATTATGTATTGCTACGCCTGTCTGTAGAAAGAAATGTGAATATGATTTTAATATTCAACAGTAGTAACTTTGGTCTTCAGATATTCATTGAGTGCCTCCTCCCCTAAAATGAAAAAATATCAACACAGTTCTGTGAAATTTTTTGTGACATTTGAAGCATTCAAATAATTACCATTACAGCTAAAAGTATATTATTTTGGCAATGAATGGATAAATGAGTGAATGAATTGTAAGACAAATTTCACTTAGCTATAATTTTATGACCTAACTCTCACTATTTTTAACAGTGAGCAATACATTGTTATTAATTTTATCCATATTTTTACATCAGGGTGGAGGGAGACAGTGTGTAGTAAATTTCTTGACCATAGAGTCATAACACACATACTGCACTTGGGTTGATCAAAGTTTCCATGGCAATGTGGCCATTATGTGTATCGGACTACATGGTAGAGAAAGGACCTCATCTGAGATCAGAATGTGATTGCGTGGCCAGGGATAAACCTCGCAAGAACTTTAATCACCAAACACAATCTAAACTAACCACAAGATGACCATGCCTCAAGAGAACTGATCTGCACAGATAACACACTTTTCCTCATACACAAAGAAATGGTCGGTACAGTCATCCCACTCAATGCTTACACATAAAGAACTGTCGACCAGTACAAGACGTCTTTAGAAACACACCCGCTAAAGTGATGTATGTTTTTTTTTTATGTTGTGGTTCAATTTTATCCTTGGTTTAGATTTAATTTGTATTGGTAATAGCATGATTTGTATTTTGAAATTGCATTATGTAATTTCACGAGCCATTAGGCGAGTGAAATTTGAGACAATTTTGAAATATAACGAGTGGTATTTATGCCAAATATCACATACAAAGCATGCTATTATTTGTTTATACTTCTGCCCACAAAAGTTGTGTAATTTTCACATGTAGGTATTTCACATCAAGCTGAAATACTGTCCACTACTCTAAGCCAATCAAATTGCAGAAATTTCTCACGTAGTAGTATAACATTTTAAACACTTTTAAAAAAGAACTGAAGACACAACCAAGAATAAAATATGCATGCATGTGCAGCAAAGCCACTGCCTTAACTTTTTCTAGGTTCCATCAGTTCCATAACTGAAACCAGCCTACCTAAATCTTTTCCAAATCCAGACTGCTTAAAGCCTCCAAATGGAGCAGCTACATCAGTCTTGTTGTAGGTGTTGACAAAGCAAGTTCCTGCATCCAAACCGTCAGCTACTCTTAAAGCCTGGAAAGAAAACAACTTATCAGTGACTAGCATAACTGCCATAGCTACAATGTAGCTGAAGTGCAAGCATGAGAGTGCATAATAGCTGTTGTCAAAAATATTGTCAGTAACAATAATTATCATTCAATATTATTTTCATTATTACTTTAACAATGATGACCAAACTGGAAAAAGATTTTATAAGTTACAGGTACAGTGGAAGTTCTCATGAGCAAACAACCTTAGGGCTCAGGACATGATAAAGGTGTCTGTAACTGGAGCTGGCCACTTATGAGAATGTAAAAATACAGAGTTTGTATGGGAGTTGAGATAAACAGGATCTTGTGAAGGCAGCCATAAGTACAGCTGTTCATTTACAAGAATATATGTTGGGAGAGCTTCCACCATACATGGAATGAGTGGTAAAATAACTGAAAACAAATGGATGCTTTGAAAAAATTAAACCAAACCTTGCTTAAATCCTTTGTAAATACACCAGAAGCAAGACCATACTCTGTTCCATTAGCACTCTTCAAAACACCATCAATGTCACTGAAAAAAAAAAAGATCATTACAAATTCAATAAATTAATAATTTATATGAAATAAAAATTATAAAAGATTAGGGTATGCACTCTGGTTGGGTTTACTTTTACTTTTTGGTTTCACAGTCGACTCTCTCTTAACGGACACCTGTATAAGACGGACACCTCCCTAAAACGGACACCTAAAGTTGGTCCCTGCCTTTCTTTACTCCCTTTATTTGACTCTCTATAAGACGGACATCTCTCTAAGACGGACACTTACTGCCGGTCCGAAAGGTGTCCGTCTTAGAGGGAGTTGACTGTACATTTAATTATTTAAAAAATCATGAAACATAACCTTTTAGATACAAGGTCTGCATTACAACCAATGCTTTGCTTAACATACTTACCCATCTTCAAATTTAGAGATGATCATGATTGGACCAAACGACTCCTCTGAAGCTAAGAAAGTGCCATCTTGAACATCAGTGAAAACAGTTGGCTCAAAATAGAAACCTGTCAAATCAAGTAACATTAACCAATGATGCAGGGCTGTTGTTGAGATTTCAAGTTGTTGGGTATTAAGTAAATTAGTGCAGTGTAGATAGGGAAACGAACAGCTATGAAAGAAATTCCTTTTGCTTTTATTCTCCTTTTCTTTCTGCTGAAAGTAGTCAGGGATTATGCTCATAGCAGCTGGGGGAAATCGCCAGCCTCCTGGCCCTTAGTAGCCTGTGTACAGACCCCTCCCCCTCCCCTCCTGATTTTTACTGAGGGGATGGGGGATCTGTACTCAGGCTAGCCCTTAGTGACAGCCTTGATGAAGGAACAACACTGGATGGATACCTTGAATAGCTACCTTGTGAGGTTAAAAGGAATGTACATACATGTACATAGTTGTACATACATGTACATAGTCTGCTGCATGTTTATCACTCCACTCACCTGGTCTGTCAATTTGCTTGCCGCCATAAACTAACTTGGCTCCTTCAGCAACTCCTTTGTGAACAAACTCCAAAAGTGAATCAAGATGAGCTCTGCAGAAGTTTAATGAAAGGTAAAAGATGGCTTTATAAGAAATGTAGGTGGTATCTATATCTTATCTCTTGGGATGTAACACAAAGCTACTTGGGTGTAAGCAACACTAAAACCTAGTTGGTGTCATCATTAAAGGTCTACAACCACTGCACTCACAGACAGTTCATGGGAAAAAATAATATTTGTTTCTAGAAAAACAACTTACTTGTGATTCTGAGGTCCATGATCAGTGGAACGATCGAGAGGATCGCCAATTTTCAACTTCTTAATTTCTTCAACCTATACATCAAAATTACAAAACCAATCAATTATTATATATACTTGATAATTTCAAATAACTAGGCCAGACATGGATAAGAATAGGCAGTATATCTAGAGTACAACAAAGCAATAGCCTACCTAATTATTAATAAGTTATTTTTCGAATATCAGTAACTTGTGAGTTACTCAGACCTAAGGAGCCAGAAGCAAAAAGGGCTGCTAAATAAAGCAAAAAAGCAAACTACTTTTTTTCAGAGAGGGTGACATTTGACAGTTTCCAGAACTGAATATGATTATGTGGTCCACTAAGTGTCTTTGTCTATTAATAAACATGTATTGTAGGACATACTTTCCAGAATGTTTGTTTTGACAAGAAGGGTAAACCAGAGTACCTCTGGAACCTCTTGAAACCGGAACAAGCTCAACCCACATTATGGTATTGATACCACACCCAACCTGTTTGATTCCTGGCAGGACTTGAACCTGAACCACATTGGTGGCTGGGCGAGTGTTTTCACCACTGCACTCCAATAATCATTCTGCTTACCACTTACCACTCTGTGCACAAATTCATCATGAATTGATGCTTCAACAAAAAGTCGACCAGCAGCAATACAATTTTCTCCTTTATTGAACATACAGGCCATCATTCCCTGCCAGGTAAAAACACAAACATGGAATGAATACATTTGCTAACCCACAGGCCAGGTGATGGTCTAGGGAGACTTCCAAAATAATAGTGAGAGAAATAAAAAATAAATAAATAAATAGGAGGTGTGTGAAAAAAGCCCTACGTGACAGTGACTTTTGATAATTTGCTCAGAGATTCTCCTTTCAAATTGCCTTGTGTAAACTTTATAATCAAAAGGAGAATTTAACATTACGTCAAGAGTCACTTTCTAACAACTTATTCCATGCATCTCTTGTGGTCTTGCCTAGGCCTGTAAATTGCTGATTTTGGTCTCATTTTAGGTGGTCAGAATGAAACAACAATATATATTAATTTTTACCCATACATGTATCACTAAGTGTTGTGCTACAAGGGAAGCAGAAAATGAACAGCAGAAAGAAAGCATTAAGTGGTACATTATTATTGCAACTATTACCCTACAGCCGTAGCTCTTACAGTATTTGCCTGTTTGTGAATTACAATGGTATCTTGTAGGGGTAAAAAAAGCCTTATAAGCCACACCCAGATTGGTCTCTCCTACTTGTTAAAGTCAAGTTTTTTAAGGAACATCCCCACTTTTTTTTATATGGGATTTAACTCCACCCCCTGGGGTGGCCTTAAGAGCATGCAGTATCATGTTCTAACCTGTCTCACAGCTCTATCCATGTCACAATCATGGAAAATAATCAGTGGAGATTTGCCGCCCAGTTCCAAAGAGCACTTCTTCAAGTTGCTGACAGCACAACTGTACATAAAATGAAAAACTGGTGTCACTTTCTCACATTGATATCTCTGTCACCTTTCTTAAAGCCAAAATTTCTAGCTTAAGTTTTTCTTTGATTTGGGGGGAAAATTCCCTTGGCCTGTACATGTAGCTGAAAAAATTTTAATCATAACTGCTTTCACTTATTTCTAAGCTAAGGAAGCCACTACAAAAAAATGAAATAAAAACTTACTAATGTGAAGGATATCTGTGGCCAGTGTGGTTCCCACAATAATATTTCAGTAGTGGTAGTTGTTGATGTACCCAATTAGTCATCACTAAGAAAAACTTGAGACAAAGTAACGTAACCAAAAAATGGATGAAATTTACCTTTCCATGATAGATTTTCCAGTCTCTGTTGACCCAGTAAAACCAACTTTTCTCACATCAGGATGAGCACAGATACTGTTGCCTACAACAGACCCTGAAAAAACGGAAGACACGCAAACTTGTTACTGTTGGCTCTTGAAATTCGAATTCTTCCTAACAGAGGTTCCACACCATAAACATTTAACACAGAGACCTTAGCCCAACATTAAGCTGAGACGCAGGTTTGTGACACAACAGTATTATGTGCTGTAATATCACCCAGTGGCCTCTTATGCTTTGCTAACTTTTGGGCAAGTTGGAACACAAGAATCATATGCTGGACACCCTGGATTTCAAACCTTCAGAGCACTTTGCCTTGACAGTATAAAAATTTGAGCCTACTCACATACACTGGTCAATATAAAAACTACTAAAAAATAAAGGTCTTTGGTCAAGTAAGGGACATTTTTTTACAGCATTGAGTTTTCTAGTTTAATACCTGATCCTGGTAAGATGTTGATGACACCTTTGGGGAATCCAGCCTTAGCAGAGAGCTCAGCAAATTTGAGGGCAGTCAGAGGCGTTACCTTGAGATAAAAGGGAAATCAGATAAAAACATTCAAACACTATAAAAATAATACTTCCCACGCACCACTTACTAATAACAGTCCAATTCAATATAAGGCCAGACAACACTTTTTTAGTGTTGAAAACAACTCCTGGTTTTACTTTTACTTTTTAATTACAGTCTATACTAACAAATTATTGTACTCAAACCCTTGCTTACTCGAACATACATTTACCGTCTAAAAAATTCTAACCTCAATAACTGAAACCTGTTTTTAGTGCGTGAAAAGTCAAAAACAACAACAACAACAAAAATAGTACAATGAAGTCCAAAACATTGAATTTATTTCTTCAAATAATTTTTGAATTTATTTTTGCAATTTCCCTAGAAAGTTCGAGTTACCAGGAATTGACTGTATTCCTCACAATTTCTATCAGGCAACACCAAGTACTTGTATGACTTGCCTTAATGTGGAGAAACAAACTGTATATTGCATTTACCTGGGCTGGTTTGAGAACTACTGTATTGCCAGCAGCTAACAGAGGGGAGATCTTCCACGCCAACATCATCAGTGGATAGTTCCATGGCACAATCAGACCACACACACTACAACAAACACAATTATTCACATTACCTTAAAAAAAAAGAACTGCATATATTAAGCAAAAGTGAAAACACTTAAACCTTTTCATCTAATCCTTAACCCTTTCACTGCCAGTGTGCTTGATGGAGTTTTGTAAGACGGGCGAAATCCTATGATGTGACCATTCAAATGAAAGCTCTCTGCCTGTACTTTCACATGGCGCTATTTGTTTTTCAAAATTTCACAAAATGAAATTTGGAAATTTCGTCAAAATTTCCTTTCAGCTAAATTTGGCAGTGAAAGGGTTAAACTTACTCCCTGGGTACAGTGGCTCATCTGGGGGTAAAGGTGGGGAGGAGGGGTCCTGCCCATTCCCCCAAATACACCATCAATCTCTAAAAACTCTTTTTAGTGAACTAAATGGTTGGAAACTGGAATTTTTGCCACTGAATAATAAGTCTGCATACTTGGTTGAATTTATTGAAAGTTTATGTGTAATGATAACTTAGTGCAGAAATTAATGAATGTGCTACCATCAGTCCCACACAGCTGATGCCATCACCTGCTTAAGATCAGTCGTTAGCGGTTAAAATGTGCAATCAGGAAGTGACAAATTGTGAGACAAAAGCTATACAAAACCTATCAGTTTTAACAATGTGTGGAACCCCTGTCATAATGACTGATATTCCTGAATCTACCCATGGCCCAGGTAAAAACATTACCCTCTATTAATGTGTAATTAGTCATGCACAAAATGATAATAATGATGATGATTATGATAATAACTGTGATGATGATGATGATGATGATGATGATGCCTAAATGGAAACATTAACTAATTAAAAAATAATAAACAACTTCCTTTTTATCACAACAAAAAGTTGCCGTGAGTGGAGAAGGAAGAACAACCACTAAACAGAAAATGATACACCTTCACTGCTAAACGAAGAAAAACACATATATTTTTTGTTGAGAAAGCCAATCTTCTTATTAGAGCCCATTTTCTGGTCTTTGGTAATTTTTAATCAAATTTGAAAGGCATAACAACACGTAATTCATAAATACAGCCACACCCCTTTAATAAAGACACCAACGTGACATAATTTTAAAATTTAATACCCAAGAGTTCCGAGGAGTCATCATTTTAGGGGTACAAATAATAAATTTTTTTTTGTAACTGTGGGACCAAGTAAACTATTGGAAATAAAGACTTGATCGCCTGGAGGTGTCTGTAGACTGTAATCAGAATTTTATTTGCCCCAATGTACAAATGAACATTACTGTACCTTAAATGCTATATACTTCCTTTTTTACAAGGCAAACATGCCATGTGTGGAGAAGGAAGTGCAACCACATCAACACAGAGATCACAGCCATTCTGGCATTAGAGTGAAGCCTCAACTATGACCTTAAAAAGCAATATGGAAAAGGGCAATAGCAAATTTTCAAGGGAAAGTACTGTACCAGGGCTAAAAATCAACCCTTAAGTCTTAAGAGACCAACATAATTTTTCACGTAGTAACATCAGTACAAGGGAAATTCAAGGGAATTCAATATTCAAGGGAAATGGTTATGAGAGTTAATAAAATGATCAGGGATATGCTCTGATCTCTTATCAATTCTCTATAGTTAGCCTTTACGGAAATGTATGGAAATCAGTCTGGGGAATTTGTATATGGATATTAGGACCTGGGCAGTGCTTGGTGGCCAACTGAGGCAGTTTTTCTAGAATTCTTAGCTAGTGGCCTAGGTCAAAATAGTGACCCTTGATGTCCTGTTCACTATAACTATTGTTAAAGTGATGCAACCTCAAAACGGAGCTCAGATAACCTGGGTTGGAGTTTAGAGTCAAGTGACAAATAACATCAAAATGGCATCATCAGTGTGGATTGGTCGGACTAACACATGTACTCGTGAACTGCTTATAGAATTTTTCACTTCAAAACTTGATATTCATGAAATTTTAAAGTTGAAGAAAAGAACCCAAAAAAGTAAATAAAACTACTTCTGACAAATTGATCACTTTGTACTCCACAATATGGCAATGCTTTTGAATTGTAGTGGCACATATCAGGTGATCAAACCTCAACTTTTAGTCAGCCTGGCCTGTTTGCAGATCACACGGTCAGGTGACCAATTTTTAGCCCTGCTGTATCATATTATAACATGCTGATTACCTGTCCATAATATTGGGGATCAAGCATCAAAAGATCTAGATTTATTTAATAGATTATATAAAAGGGAATCTTTAATTTACCAGAGTAGAACAAGGCTGCTATGGTAACCTTTTAATCAAGTAGCATTGGCCATCAAGGATACGTACTGAAAAAGTCTATTAAAAATATTTCCCAGTCTCCTTAGCTGGGAATACTCTACAGGTGGATACGACCAAGAAGCATACAACTCAATACCTACCCAATAGGCACACGTTTGGTAAAGGACAGGTTTCGGTTCGGTTTGGCATTATTGATAGGAATTGTCAGCCCCTAATCAGACAAAGATCAAGACAACAAGTGAGATCAAAATCTTGCTAACAAAAATTAGCTTTAAACCCTAAATATCGTTATTAACCCTTATACTTTCCACAAGGCTGTACTCTTTACATGTAAATTTCTAATGGCACTGATTTACTCGGAGGAACTTAACATGTTTGAAACCAAGACCCTTCCACATGCTACATTGTATGTGTTTGACTAAACAGTGACATTATAAAGAAGACAAAATCACATGCTGGTCACCTGCAGCAGAGCTGACAGATAGTTAGGCAATGTTTTTAAGCATGGAGGCATGTTTTTTTTTTTTTGACAGAGAGGCTGAAATTAGCAGGATTTATAACTTCTTGTGACACATCAAAAACAACTTCCTTGATGAGCTCACAGAAGCAGGGTTGTGCTCAAGCAGTGATGACTTAATTAATTTTTGCCTCTGGGTGATCAGGAAATCTGTAGTCTTGGCACCAAAAAAATTTTAAGTACCTAGGACCCTGAATTTCATAGAGTCAGAGGCAAAGTACTGGACATACAGTGTATTTGTATTATTCGCTTGATTTAAAGCACTGTTGATGTAAGAAAAAAGTAGGCAGACTGTTTTCTTTTAATTTTACCTGAATCTTGTCAGCCCATCCTGCAAAGTATCTCATTGTGTCAATAGACATGCCAATGTGAGTCTTGAGGGCCAATGTATAAACTGCACCGGAATCCAGTGATTCTATTGTCGCCAGTTCCTCTTTGTGTTCTTCCATTAGTTCAGCCAGTCTTTGTAAGAAAAGTGGACAAAGACAGTCAAAACAAGTAACAATAAGATCAATAAACATGTATTTATGAAATAAACATAGATACAAACATATTTGTATTCTGGGTAGAATGCATTTCATTGCTCAACTCATTTGATTGAAGAGCATTGACTATAACTTCACAAGTCCATCACTAAAGTTGCCTGTTGAGGGTGGTCCTGAAATTATTTCAGACCATACGGAACAGCACTGTCGTAATAAATGATGATACTTCTCAAGCCTGAACTCCGCTGAAGTTATAGTTTCATACATACAAACATTTTTTACTTTTAACATGCCCGCGGGTAGCTATGCTAATCTAGGCAGGTCATGTTTTCAGGAAATAAATACACAAATGCGAGAATGTAGAGCACTAGCAGAAGTATCTGTCCTGGATGAGAGCTTGGAAGGTAAGCTACCGCTACAATCCTGTGGGTTAAATACTACTATTCTGCTATAAAGCTTACTTGTACATAAGGTGACCACGATCTCTAGCATTCATGGTTCCCCAAGGCCCATTATAGAAGGCTTCCTACAAAGATACAACAAACACAACACAGTTAAACCTCTTCATATAGACTCTATATGCAAAGACACCTCTGTTTTATGAAGAGCTCTTTTGGTTGCACAGATAATACACCTCAAACATTACAAACCCTATCTCTATCATGTGGACAGCTCTGTAATGCAGACCATTAACTTTGTTCCATTTTGGTGCAAAACTTAAACAGGTAAAATCACTAGATATTACTCTCTGCTGATGTGGAAAAATGACAGTCTGTAGGTATTTGCTAGGATCTCAAGTAATCAGTAACATATACCAAAATTAATATGACCACATTGCACAACAATTCAACAACAGTTATTTAAAAACTACAATGTAATAGAATATCCAACCTTTGCAGCAGCAACAGCTTTGTCTACATCCTCAGTGGAGGCAAAGGAAACTTTTGTAATAACCTAGAAAACAAATATCCATCTAAAATAAATTGCCTTGCATTTTGTTGTCAAACAAAGAGAGGAGGCAACATTAACCAAAAGGTGATAAGGTCCTTATTATTTTTACTCAAACCTTTAACTAGCAACATGAGCACAAATATTTAAGTAAGTCTACAAAAATACCAAAACACAAAACTCCAGTAATTATTAGATATTGTTTATCAACATGAATTTATGCATGTACTTACTGAGCCATCGTTTGGGTTAATGGCATCAAATGTGCGGCCAGTGGAGGAATCCACAAATTCACCATCAATGAACAGTTGGTGGGGCATGTGAACTGTCATGTTATTCACTTCCACGTCAAACTGAAAGTAAAATAAGGATTATTGTTATGTCACAGATCGTGTAAAAGCTGTAAAAAACACCAAACAAATTTAAAAAAAAGATGTGGCACTGTAATCTCAAGAATATACAGAAACACAAGAATGCGTTTTCATGGAGCAGGGGATGCCAAGTGGTGAGTTATATATTGGCAAAAATACCAGAATAATTTTTCTAAAATAATTTTGAATTGTGATAAGTTATGGCAAATAATTTACTGAAAAATTGTCCAACACAACAATCCTGCAAACCCTAATATCCCTCAGTATAGAATTGGCACCCTCAAGTAACGAAAACAAACTTAAGGCATACTCATCAAACAAGATGCTAAATATGAACATTTGTACATTGTTTTTCTTTTTTTACAAAATCTTTCACAACCATTCCTTTATTTAATCGTTTGATATGGGAGTCTTAGATGGGC
>CALNXI010000499.1:150306-172806 GCA_942486025.1 Porites evermanni | reverse complement strand
AAATGTAGCAAATATGTCCAATTTTTTTTTAAACTTGTTTACTGCTCTCACCTTATCATTTCCTCGAATAAAGTTGTGCAGTGACTCAGCTGGTTGAGCAAAATTTATCTGTAGGAGAAGAAAAAAATTACTGCAATGGCTATGTTTTTCATTCTAGGGCCCCTAACAGAACAAGGAAAAAGGCTCTACAGGCCCTACAGTAGACCCCAGGTAACCACAATCTTGGACAAAATAAATGGAAAACCTAGACGCCCCCCCCCCCCCCCCCCCCCCCTCCCCCCCCCCCCACCCCTACGTAACACCCAACCTCAGTGCCTTTCTCTCTCTTCACTCCCCATTCAGTCTGGGTGGGGTGGTTTTCCTCGAATAAAGTTGTGCAGTGACTCAGCTGGTTGAGCAAAATTTATCTGTAAGAGAAGAAAAAAATTAATGCAATGGCTATGTTTTTCATTCTAGGGCCCCTAAAAGAACAAGGAAAAAGGCTCTACAGGCCCTACAGTAGACCCCAGGTAACCACAATCTTTGACAAAATAAATGGAAAACCTAGACGCCCCCCCCCCCCCACCTTATCCCTTCCCCCCAAACAAAGTATAGGAAAATGGCGCGTTTTTACCCTTTGTGCAGCTTCATCCTTGATTTGGCGGGGGGATGAGGGTTTGCTGTTCCACTTTATTTTGTTCGAGATTGCAGCATTTACTGCAAACTTTAATGATCGTCACTTAAGGTAATCTAAGAGATAGAGGGTGTTAAAAGAAATGGTCAGGACTGATCTCAGCTAAAGTTCAATTCAAAGTACCAACCTTTGCCACTTCTTTCTTTTTCCAGATTTTATCATATGTCGCTCCTTCCTCAGGCTGGGGTATTTTGGGAGCTTTTCCATCACTAATCAGGTCAACAGCTTCAACCTGAGTTAAGAAGACAACATCAAAAAAATATCTACAGTTTGTATCAGAGCAGTCACTTAATTAAGGATAGGGGAAAGCGATTTCCCCCACTGTTATGAGCATAACTCCCGACTACTTTGTGGGAAACAAAAGGGAATGGAAACCTGGAAAACTGCCCACCTACCCCTCCCCTAAGCCAATATTAACACTTACTTCTCACTTAAGGCAAAATGTTGGCTTAGGGGAGGGGTAGGTAGGCAGTTTCCCAGAATTGTACAGTGTATAATGATCCGAAATTCCTATCTGTTCAATTCACCAGCAATTAACTGCATATACCCAGCAGTGTGCAAAGAAAGTAGTGTTCGTTAGCCCGGGGCTAGTGGATTTTGCTATTGGGCTAGTGAATTCTGTTATTAACTTGCCGAACAGGCAAGTGAAGTTTTTTGAGGAATTCAAATTACAGAAGAACTGTGAAATCAATCTGATCATCAAAACCTTTTTGGGGCTAGTTGAAATGATGTTTGGACAAGTAAATGTTAGCTTCAGCTTGCCCGAATTTGACTTTCTTTGCACACTACCCAGCAACATGAAATCTTGACAACAGGACTAGTATGTGGTCCTGGCATTCCACAACAAACACACTTGGTTATTAAACAAGGATTATGATGTCACATATATATAGATCTTACTGTTGATCCTGACCCAGCATGGCCTATGTTACTACGAAATAAGATCATAAAATAATTCTGATAGTACACTAACAGTCACATACCATGCCTTTGATCCCTTCAGGGTACAAAAAGCGATTATATAGAGTATCCACCGTGTCATTGGCGTCAACATCTACACTTTTTTGAAGCAGGATAGGACCTGTGTCTAAACCGTCATCAGCCCAGAACACACTGAAACCTCCCTGCTTGTCGCCCTCCATTAAAGTCCTGAAAAGAATAAAATCCACGTTATATTCATAGTTTACAGGAGGCATCATCCCCAAGTAGTTAAAGCATTAGACTTGCAATTCGGAGGCCTTGAATTCAAGTCCTGCACTATTCACTAGCTGGATTTTTGCTCATGGTACAGTCAAACCCTGTTCAAACAGACACTGAGGGGGCCATAGAAGGTGTCCGTATTAAAGGGGTGTCTGCCCCAGGGGGGGAGTACTCTGCATTTCAAGTGACAGGGATGATCAAAGAATTTTGGGGGGTTTGAAATTTTCGATTTCGGGATTTTCTTGGGTAGGCAAATTTTGGCAAGTATTTTTTTGGGTAGCATGATTTAAGCAGGGATTTTTTGGGATATTCAAAACTTATATTTCTATTTTTCTTATTACATCACTTAATGCTTTCTGGAAATTTCTATGGCGCGGAAATTTGGCATGGGGTTTTTTTTGGTTTTGTTGCAAGCCCTAGGGATTTTTTTGGGTTTTGCTTTTTGTCCCCATTCTATCATCCCTGTCACTTGAAATCCGGAGGACTCCCCCACCCCTCTTAAATTTTGCAGACATTCCAACTGTAAAATCTCAGTCTCAGTGTCAATCACCTTAAAATTGGCTTCCTAGTTAGATTATTTTCTCGTTTAGGTCGCATCGATAAATTTGTTTTGCATAATTAACACGTAAAACCAAAGAACAAATCCACAAAAAAGTACAAGAATAATTATTGTAAATATAGTTTTGGAATGTCTTTTCCTGGACAATCAACATTTTACATAACGCATAAATTAATACCGACAAACCAAAATACTGTAAATTTATCTCTACTCTTTCGTCTAGTAAAACTCTTATTGAACTAAATATAAACATCAACAACGGCACCAAAACAAGATGGCGACAGCCATATAAAAGGTCAAATCCTATAGGTCATTTCAACCATTTTATAAACAAGCAGCTCAATGAAACAAACGAAGAAAAAAAGATTTTAATAACTGAAAAAAATTTTGTAAAGAAAAATCAAGCTAAACAAATATGTATGCAGACGGAGAAATTAACATCTTTCTATGGTAAAACTAAAAGAGAAAGTGATATGGGAAATTTCATGGTCTTCGCAGCCGACATACCGGCCGGCCCAGCTTCATTTCAAAAGTCCCTTTTTATCGGTACATTATCCTTGTTTGACTGGTTTGAAATTATCTCTTCCAAGCCTCAAAATTATCTGTTTATCTTATTTAACGGTCCGTTGCAACGACAACGTGTTCAGTCCAACTATCAATGATCGAAATCAACACGCTATTCAATAGAGTTGTTTTTACTTTTTGACCTTTATAATTCCCTTGAGCATTCAGCTGTGTTAAGAAAAGAGCTATTGAACTTCTTAACAACAAATCAACACGTTTTGATTATAAATAACTTAAGCTAAGGGTAATGAAATTGGCATCCCACAGAATTGAACACTTGTGGTTTTGCTTGTACTTTGCGTGACCATGAACACAAGAAAAACTCACCAATTTATCGCAGAGGCACCTCTGTGTCTTGGAAGCAGAGAAGGATGGTAAATAATAGAGCCATGTTTGGGGAAGTCGATCACATTCATTGGTATGAATTGCGAGCAAAATGGTAGAACGTTAAGTTCGGCTCCGCACGCTTTGTATTCGTCGACCACTTCCTCGATAGGTTCTCCTTGGGAACGCCATCGTTTAAATTTGAAGACTTTGACTCCGTCTGCCTCTGCTCCCGCCGCTAAAATATCAGGCTTGCCTTTTATGTCAGGGACGGTGAAAACCCCGACGATTTCGTGACCTTTTGCGCGAAGGCTTTTGTAAACTTCCAAGCCAAACTGCGACTGTCCGATCACGGCTACTCTCAGCGAACCCATTGCGTTGCGTGTTGTGTAAATGTTTCTTGCTAATCTTGCTGTTGTTACCTGTGCAAAACGAAAGGCAGAGAGCATTATTCGCACAGCCTTGCAATAAACTCTCGATTCGCAGGTTTAATGGACGTGCTCTGTCCACGAAAACCGTGCAATTTGCGATCAAAAACACAGCCCGGCTATTGTACAAGTTTCTTCTTCAAAACTTGTTGGGTATATGAAGTACGCGCCAATCACAAAACACTACGCGACATAACCTGAAAGACTCGTTTGGTACAACTAACTCGGGGGCGGTTTCGGGGGTGTGTTAAGTCTTATTGTTCTTTCATGGTCGATCCCATAAAATTACTACGTTTAGTTGTGAGACATATATAGCACTTTAGCATACAACAAATAGAAGTTATCTTAAAGTTTACAGTTGCTATTGCAATTTGCTATTAATAGCAGGTAGAAACACAGGACTTCTCAAGTGACTCATGAAGTGTGACCAAAAGAACGTGAAAATATCTCAGCCCATGATCACGTCCTTCCACTGGGTCAATCACCTTGGTCAATCGCCAGAAAAAAAAGGAAAGTTTTTTTTCTCTATCTAAGAATGAACGCATAAAACCTGTCTTTTTCTAGGAAAACTGGTTCAATAATCTCGTGGCATTTAGAAAATGAAGGCATGCCTGAAAATATTAAGAGTATTTCGTGACACAACCCAAAGGATCAGATAACGGCAGTCTTGCTACGTTTATCCTAAGACAAATTTTCTTTCGTGCTTTTCTTTTGGTCGTTATTTAGACAACATCAATCACTGCAACCTGAAATTCACTTACCAAGACTGCGACCTGAGAAAACGAAATTTACGGTAATGAAAGAAGTGTCGTCGTTCGTGCGATGTTATAATGCACTTCCACCCGCGATCAAAATCAAATGTAAATGGCTCGAGAAAAACAGGTTTCCGGAAAAATATGACAATCACAAGGCCAATATAGGGCCAGTCTGGGCCCTTATTATGAAGACTGATAAGAAACAATAGTCATAACTCAATCGCCTTTGTAAGTGACGTAATTAACAAGTTCAATAAACGACGCGTGGCAATAAATACCCACATGCTAAACAAATTTTCGGAACCTGGCGACACATGAAGGCGCTCAAAGTTATACAAGGATGCATTTTAGTCTCTCTGCACAAAACAAAAAATTTTGATAAATCCGTTTTCGAATATTTGACCACACCACAATCAATTATCTTTTAGGGTAGCAGTGATGAGCATCTATTTTCTCCTTACAATACCTTCACTTAATCGAACGTAAATGGTGTGGAAAATGAGCATGTTAATTTTCAATTTAAGAAAAAAATTATTAACTTAGCTTACCTTGGAAGTTCATATTGCTTTTCTGCCCAGTTAGTATCACATTTGATTTTGATGGATCTGTGTAGGACCACTGGAAGGTTCAGCCCTCCATATAGCTAACCATGCATTCTGCTGTGCTGACTCCTTTTAGTATCCTTTTAGTAATTAAAGATAGAAGACAAATGAAAGAGGCCATCTTAGGGGGTTACATATATCCCTGGAGTGGGGGAGGGGGGGTGATTTCCATACAAAAGTTATAGGGATGCTTGTCGTGTCTCATTTAGGGTGTTTGGGATGGAGAGTGTTTGTTTCAACATAACATGATGTTTCTGCTAAAAAGTATGATAATTTATGACAAATGGCTATTGACCGGCCAATCTTCATTAGCAGCCACTAGTTGGTACCCTTAGCTGTAATCATCAGCCAGTCTAAAAGGAGATAGACTATTCATAGTCCTGTATTTTCCGTAAGATCGTCGAGATTGAGTACTTTGCGTTACAGGCCGCCATCTTGCATGAGCGTCAAAAGCTATAATCCCCGACGCCCGCCTCCTTGGTACATTTGAAAATGGAGATGGCTGTCATTAACAGTAAGACACACTATACTCAACGATATCAAGAAAAAACAGGGGACTGTGAACAGCCTATAAAGGAGACTCACCAGGAGTCTTCTCACTGGACGACAGCTGCGATTATTGTTTAATTATACATTTCGTAAGAGAAAATATAAATAACAAAATGCACCATCACACAGAACAATAAATATTAACACCTAACAATTGCTCCCTGGGGGAGCAGTTACCAGGGGCAGATCCCGGAATGTTTTTAATTGGGGTGGTCCTATCTTTGATTCAGAAGACATGGTTGGAAAGTCAAAATACGTCATGCCTCATACTATGGTACCCCCAGACTCCCCCCACTAGTAGTTTACACTTTAATCAATTTGATATCAGTTTACTTAGTCCCTTACCATGCAGATGACTTCTACTCATAGAGGATGCACCCTTGGAACATCCATCCCTCCTATTGTGCTTGGTAACAAAGGCTGTACTGAAGTTGTCAATGCTAATGTTAAGGTCTAGCTTACGAGCAAGCTCTCCGGGGTGCTCTAGAGGTGGGGAGGAAAAAGGGAGGAGAGCTTGCGACTACGTCTCTGGAATTTTAATATCAGCATCAAAAAAGTTGATGCGAAATGCTGATTGGCAGAGATGACATTAGTAATGACGTCATTACCCTTGGCCCATGGTTTTTTTGTTTTTTTACATTATTTTGTGCTTGTTTATGCTTCATGCTGATTGGTGGAAATCTGACAGCTCAGTCAACAGGAAGTCAAAGGAGAATTGGAGGCAGAATTCAAATTCCAGAGAAAAAGCTGCAAGCTCTCCTTCCTTTTCCCGCCCCACTAGAGAACGCCCCAGAAAGCTTGCTCGCAGGCTAGTTAAGATCATGATGCAAGTGCATGAGTGCCAGTCCTGACAACCCCTCTTGAGACATCCTGTTTCTGAGATATAATTTGATTCTCCCTAGAATTTCAGTGTCAAACACTGTAAAAAACAACCATAGGAGTGATGGGGGGTCTGGGTCCCCCTCCCCCTCCCCCTGGATCTGCCACTGTTTATTTTTGTTTCCTAGGAACCTTATAGCAACTGCTTGCAACAGATGGTCACTCAAAATAGGTGGTCTTACATCGGTCCAACTGTAGCGCTACTTACTCACTATAGAGGACAAGAGAGTAAAAGAAAATGATAAATGTAGCTAAAATATTGGTCTATAATTATTATAGACCAATATTTGGATATATCAAAATTCAGGGCTTAGGGGAATAAAACAGAAAAAACATGTTGTAAGACAGGGTTAAGTAATAAAATTCTATAATTTTACTTCCCTAAGTGTTAAAGTAAAGTATGAATTTGATTAATAGCAAATGGAAAATTGGCCTATTTTGAAACAATGTACCCAACCCCCATCCCACCCCCACATGTCTCCCAGCCTGCCTGAAAAGTACAAAGGTTGTTGCGATCTTGCAGCCTGCACGTTAAAAAAAAAGAATGATGAAACTATAGCCTTACCTTTCCTCTCTGTATGAAACCAAAGTCAAACGAAAAAATCATTTACACTTTGTGGCAACATTTTACAATCCGAATAAACGATGAACGCACAAATCCCAGTCGAACTTTGGACAGGCCACTGCGTTGGCACAACAACTACATCAATTGCGGGGTCTATTTCAAAGCCGATCGCTTCCATTTTCCTAAGTAAAGAACATTTCCTAACCTTAGACAAGGAGGTTTGAAATTTGTATTCATTTTCCCCCTTGAAATGTTAAGATCAGTGAGAAACTACACGCAGTGTACGGTCTGAACTTTTTGAGGATGTAAATTCCCATCACGAACAACACATCCGTTTTGTGGAAACGAGGCTCAAAGGCGCCAAAATGAAAACTAGTTGCCAGTCCCCTACACAGAAGCCGTAAAAAATCCACTGAAAAATCAAGAGATAAAACTCCCTAGAATCTCTTAATGTTTTATTAGGCAAATAAGTGATTCAAACAATCCATTTCAGATTTCACAAATCATTACTCTTGCTATTTCATGTAGGCTGGACTTAAAATACGAATTCGGGGAATAAGAGGTCAGGAGTAGTTTTTTAACCCCGCTTTTAACCACCTGGCCCCAGTTGTTCAAAGAGGTCTTCAAAAGGTGGATAGCGCTATGCACCGGATAAATCTCTATCCAGTGGATAACGCAATCGATTTCCCTAATTAGTAGTACTTATCCCCTGGATAGCGATTTATCCGGTGGATAGCGCTATGAAAAACCTAAATCGGGTGTGGGTGATCACATATGTATATTATCAAATTTTTTATCTGCTGTTCTAAGACGAAGTTCACTTTCTTTTTCAATGTCCTACACACACTCTGATTAGGAATAAATTTTACTATAAAGTCAAGACTCTGATTCCAAATATTACCCAGTTACCTATAAACGGTTTGATCAATGAACTCAGATGATTATATATCAATATATAATGTAAGAAAGATCTCACTCTCACGTTAATTCAAACACACATGCGTTATTTCTAAGAGCGAGGCAAAAAAGGAAGCTGAGTGAGATGATAGCACAAGGAGAGGCGTGGCGAGGACGGGAGACTATATGGACGTTTTCAGCGACGCGCGTCAACCGGAAGTGGACTTTTCGTAATCTGGGGTACTGGTCTTTCCCAAATTTTCTAGCAAATCGTCTCTATAAGAGTTAAGATACTTAGCAATGGAAATTTGGTAGCGTCAAGGCAGGTCTAGCCCCCGCTACTGTTTTAATTTTAAAATTTGGTACTCAAGATTTTACTAATAGGTCCAGCTTAGCCTCAGCTGGTTTATCGTTGTGGTTTTGCCTTCTCAAGTGTTTCCGGTGAAAAGGGAACGAACGTCCGTCGCTGAAAATGGTCTTTGCTTAAACTCCCTAATTGCGCGTTCTTGTCACGTATTTCGAGGGGAAGTAAACTGTTCACAGTCCTCTATTTTTCCGTAAGATCGTCGAGATCGAGCGCTTTGCGTTACGGGCTGCCATCTTGCATGAGTGTCAAAACTACTTAGAGCTATAATCCCCGACGCCCTCCCCATCGGTACATTTGAAAATCAAGATGGTCGTCATTGACGGTAAGACGAGCTATATCTAAACGATCTCACGAAAAAATAGGGGACTGTGAACAGTCTAGAGGGCAAGGTAACCTGCGATCAGGCGGTCCTTCTTCCCTTTTATTAAAAACGCCTGATCGCAGGTTAAGAGCACGGCTATTTCTCGCCATAGTAACGTCTAAGAGTTATGTTTAGATAGAAAAGAAACATTCAAAGATAGTAATGAACTGCAAACCAAAGTATGGCCGAGAATTCAGTGACTGCGGTTGTTTAATTCTATTTCAACAAGTACAAAACTACTTACATATTGTAAAAAAATGATAACATACATTTGTTTTTCGTTTTTTTATATACAAATGTTTTCAAGCTGTAGAAGCTTTAGCCCCCAAGAAGGAATTGTAACTGTTATTGTCTGGTAGATGACACCTGTCAACAACAGCCAAAAATATAAGAAGTTTTTCTTTTTTACATCATATCAGTGGTTGACAAGCCCGTGTCGCTCTCTCTCTCTCCGTCCCTAAATTGCAGCCATAACTCGGAAAACTTACAAAGTCATCCAGCTCACTTAACTGGTTTGGAGAGAAGAGAAGTGTGACGTCAGAAAAATTTAAACTTGTGAAATTATGGGATTGGTTAGGATATTCAGAAAGAACAAAATGGAAAAAGACCCCTTGCAAAAAACTCAGCCTGCTAGTGCATATTGGTGGGTAGATATAAGCACCAGTTTCCTCTGCTGACTCCATACAAATCCTTGTAAAATTGGATTCCATCGTAAGGTTAACAATCCAGGCCTATCTAAGATGGATACATATGGAGTCATCAGAATATAGCGTTGCTTTTATCTCCTAACCAATTTGCACCAACAGGCTGATTTTTAGCAAGTAAACATTTTTCATCTTGTTCTTTCTGGATATGCAAACAAATCCCATAATTTCACATATTTATTTTTGTGACGTCATCACTTCTTTTCTCCATTCTCTTCCAGTAGGACTCCTATCATTAGCGTGACCATGGCAACCTTAGCTCTTTCTCAGATCTCTCTCAATCCTGACTGTGTGATAAAATCTTACTGGGTTCCAGTCGCCCTCTTTTTCTCATGTTAATAAGACTAAGTTTTTCAAAAAATAAAAGTCTACTATCTTGGTTGGCTCTGGTTTTTGTCATAACAAAATATCACTAATTTCTGACTACCCTCGAAGAGAATAATCATCTCTTGGGTGATTTTTCCTCTGATTTTTTCTGCTGCTCAGAATCTTTTTCTGCATCAGCATCATCGTCGCTTTTTACTTCCTCGTTGCCCTCTCCGATTACTGTGACGAAAAAAAAGAAAACGTATTAGAAACAGCGTTTTTATTAGTTAGACAGCAAACTTGAGTAGAATGATAAACAGTTCTTGCTGCAAGGCGGGATTTATGCTCTTCTTGCATGAATTTTCGTCTCTAAAACTAAGGATTGTCCAAGGGGGAAGGTGTAAGTGTTGGGTTGCGCCTGCTTGGTTATTAGACGTCTCCCCAGCTATTTTTATAAAAAGTACAGTGGGGTAAAGAAAGTGGAGGGACAGTGCATCGCCACCGTTCTTCTCCTTCTCATGATGCCCTCTGATTCACTTATTTCTATTCATACACTTCGACCAGCGCGATATGTCGAAGTGCCGTCCTGTGAAGAAGACTGGAGTCGCATTAGGGATACCACTCGCCTCTCAATAATCTATCCAGGGTTCGTATATCACGAAGGCGACGTCAAGTTATACGCCGCCTCCATCGGTTGTTGTTTGTCCACTTCCGTTTGTCAAAAGCTCATTAATGGGCTCCTATCCTTGATCCGAGAAGTTTTTTTCTGATACTTTGTTTCCTCCGTCTTCTTAGCCTGAGAAAACAGCCGACATTTCGCGGCACAACCACTGGTTTCCCCGAGAATAGACGACTGAGAAACGAGTGCAGAAATTCCATACTGATGACGCGTCACTACCCAGATCTGAGTGGTGCTTCTGAGTGGTCGCGGTACTGGGTGGGAAATTTGCTTCATCCAATCAGAAGCACTACCCAGATCTGAGTAGTGACGCGTCATCAGTATGGAATTTCTGCGCTCCTTTCTCAGACGTCATCTCGTTCGGAAAACAAAGGTGGCGTCGCGTAACGTCGGCTGTTTTCTCGGACTATCGTGAGTGTACCGAGGGCTGTTCCCTTAGAAAATGGGTGTGGCCTGGAGGTCCCGGTGAACGAGTTTACCGTAACGCACAGCAGCTGACCAAACGAGACCTTACAACCCCTCGATGTCTAGAGGTAAAACAATATAAATTTGTGAACATATTTTACCTTCTCTTTTCCTCTCGTGAGACGCTGTTCCTTTTCCAATAATTAATACTGCTAGGTAAGCGCCAAATGCAGCGAAGCAGAGAATGCAGCCCTCAGCCAGAAAACTGATCGCTCCCACATAGTCGAACACTTTGCCCACGATGAGTGGTATAATCATCTCTCCAATAGCGGCGCTCACAACAAACATACAAGTCACTGTACCTAAAAAAGGAAGGGGAAAAACGTTTAGCTTTAAAGCAGCGGGTTTTTAAGGATAAAGCTTAACAGGCTCTATGCTAACAAGTGCGTAAGTTCAGCAAACTCATAGGTTATGTTCACACTTTACCGAGTAGCTTTCCGTGGCCTCACGGAAAGCTATCTGTTATAGCATAAACACCTATCCGATATTTGACTCTCCTCCTTAGAGACCGGCACGTCGCAGTTTCACTCCGTTACAGAAATCGCTCGAAAATCATCGTTCTCATGTGTTAGAATCCCTATTCGGTATGATTTTCGTGCCGGCGCAAAAGCCAGCCGGTATAGTGCGAATATAGCGTTAGGTAACTTCTAGGTCAGCAAGAGGTCCAGAATAGGTCCGCAATGTGTATAGCATCAGAGTGTTGATACAGTGGAACCTCTGCGAAAGCGGATACCCATGGAATCAGAAAAACTGTCCGCTTAGGGGAAGTGTCCGTTAAGGCAGGTTTGACTGAAGATAACTTTCTGTTTGCGGGGAATAGCCGACCGTCAACGTCGGGATTGCTGTCGTGTGGTGACTCGGGGTTATGGCTCCACATACAGTACAATTAATGAGGATTAGCAGGTAGAGGACAAAACCAAAAAACAGACACGCTGGCACTTGTCGTCAATCAATCAATCAATCAATCAACAACTTTATTTAAGTGTCTAGTCTTCTAGCTTGCCGTCAGGCCTACTAATCGAGGACACTACTTAAATAACTTATTAATAAGAAATATATATATACATAATACTATAAGCCAATAAGATTTAACTATTCTAAAAACTACTTAAAAGATACACGATATTCAATATGTTTGAAAATACACCTATGTAATAAATTAGAAAAAACTATATATACAATTTCATAATATATCAACTCTACCAGTTATGATATTTCCTGTTTAAGAATTATGAGTCACACAGGTGGCACCCTTTGCATGCGTTATCACTAACCAATTTGCTCAGATCTTTTCTCCTTATATTTGCTTTAAACCTGCTTAAGGAGGTCTCGTTTCTGTCCTTCATACTCAATTTTGACCATAAAAATGGCCCAAAAAATCTGAGGGAATGCTATCCATATTTAACAGTTTTTACCCTTTGAACGTGAAAGTAATCGTGGCCGATTATAGTCAGTTGCGTCGGTTTTGTATTTTGCGGGTCCTTGGTTCGCTTCCTGCTATGACAGCTAACTGGATTTGTTCCTCGGTCGCGTCTAGATCAAATCGTCGATTATGCCAACTAGCCAAAAGATGGGGTCCTTAATCATGTTAAGTTATATTTGTACCATTTGTTTCCAATAATTTGCGTGCGGTGCCTGTAAACTAGGTGGAAAGCTAAGTGTAGTTCCAGTATACATGTAACCAAACCATTTGCCACTTTAACTTTTCCCAAACAGGTTTATCTTTTAACTTTTTGCAAACGTCTCTTCTTCCTATAACCCTTCTCCGGTTTGTTTTTAAATATTTTACAAATTACTACAGAGCTATGAGTTTTCCCCCAACTTCTTGATCATTTTTTCAAGAAGTGATTCTCATTATAGAGACAGAGATACTGAATGTTTCTGTGTTTCGGATGGCTGACCAACTCTAGGTACGGTGGTGCAATGCTGCTAGTCTTCAACCGTCTTTACCGCATTGACTCCAAAATGGGTCAGCGTTCCAGTACGGAAACTGTCTGGGGAAATGCAACACCCACTATTACTAAAGCACAAGGTACCTGTAACATTAAAATACTGCTCAGCTAGTGCCACACTTGTGGGAAACACGTTGCTCATGAAAAGACCAAATGTGCTAGTCCCCATCCACAGCGCAGACTCACTTGCTCTAAAGATTAACATTAATAAACTAGAAACCAAGCAACCAATCTGGAAAATAAACCACAAAAAAAAGCAATAACAAAGTTTGCAATAATTCAACGTAAATCATTTGTTTAATCCTAATGACATTTCTGAGTAAGTAGTATTGTGCGGAGACATTTTTCCCTTTATCGAGAAATGACGACATCGACAGGAACGAGAAACGTAAATGAGAGCAATAGGTTTTAAGGTGATGTTTATGCAGGGGACGATTGGGACAACGACGATTGTTTGCGCAACACAGCATTTGCAATGCTTAAACAATGTTGCTCTCATTTAAATCAATGTCGCAATATTGCAATACGTGTTGTGCTAAAACTCGTCTTTTTAAATCGTCCCGAGAAAATAAGAAAAAACAACAATTTTGCACGTGCATCACATTTTTTTGTACATTGCTTTGACGTCAGTGCACGACGACGACGTGAAAATGCCTAATTACACATTTTGTGGAGGACGTAAACAAGCCTCGACTAAATTTTCTTTCTCTTACTGAACTTGGATATGGTTCCTCAACTCTAGGAGTGTTCGCCTACATTTTACAAAGTAGGTGAGTTGGAATAATCGCAATGAACATTCAAGATTGAAAGAACGCGAATTCACTTTTAAAACGACATTGTAACAGCCGTCACCGTCCTCTGGTCGTTGGGTCTATTCTAAACTAGGAACCACTCGTTTCTGAAACAAATACTGCGCGTGGGAGGTAAAAATGTTTTAGGTTCTTGGGTAAAGCTACTGTAAAGACGGGCAACGCAGACGTGCAATTTGTTTTGCAACAATTGAAAGGCGATATTTCGAGTTTTACTACACACTTTTTAACCTGTCTTGCAACAACAACGCTTCGCAACCTGCAATAATTTCATTTGTTGTAAGGGAGATTTTATTCGTGGGTGGTAAATCTCTCAACACTGCTATTCAACGCGTTTTGCAGCAATGTTGCGACTGGAACAAAATGCACGTTTTGTTGTCCGTTTTTACCAGTTTTACCATATCTTAAAAGGAAGCAAATTTTGAGTCCATAATACTTACTTAACGAGCGGCCAAACATCATTATTTGCGTCTTAAAGTAACAAGTTTGGTAAAACAATGGTTTTTATTAAGTTTAGCGTGGGCCACCGCAGCATCGACTGTACTCCATTATTTTCCCTCTCTCTTGGCATTTATATATTTATTTTCTCGAGCTTGTCACCGTGTATTTTCGCTCTTTTCATGATCTGTACGTTTTTCTTTGACTACCCATGCGATTGGCACGGACTGCACGTCCTTCGTGATCACGTAGCTATAAACACGCTTTGCACGTTTTTCCGTGCATTTCGCGGGTTTTTGATTAATTTAGTTTAGCTCTGAAGCACTTCTTTTTCTTCCTTTTTACACCAGTGTGGATTATTAGGAAGGATATTGAAAAATCTCATAAAATTTACGGATTTAATTTAACGTATTTAATACCTGTAGCTCGAACCTAAGAAACACACGGAAATTTAGGCCCGTTTTCAAGACGAACAGATTCCGTAATAATTTTATTACGTCCAACGGCCCCAAAGCTTAAACTGTGTTACCGATCTATAGTTTTAGAGGTTTCGATAGCTTTTTGTCATGTTGATGTCGTTTTTTTATTTATTTTTTTAACAAATCACAATTTTACTGTAACGTATTCATGTATTGTTTCTGTTATTCGTTTGTTTCAATTCTCTTTATAGATTAGCTAATTAGTGGTAGTATTTTTAAGTAATCATAATTATTTGTAAATAATCGCCTAATTCAACCTCTCGGTTGCAATGTAACTGTAAATAAACTATCTATCTATCTATCTATCTAACCTACCAGGTCGACGAGAAGCATAATTGCAGGAGACAAGAAAAGGGCGATAGGTATCGAAACAAGACGACCCAAGGCGAGAGAACCCTGAGGACAAAAAAAATTAAGTACGTAAGTAATAGATAAATTAATAAATAGGACATTCGGGCCATGTCTGTTCGCGAATCGCTCTAGAAGAACTAGACCCCCTAGGTTTTTTACGAGTCGCGCGCGAGTGATTGCTTGAAATTTGATGAGTTGTCAAATGGAGATCAGCATTTTGAAGCGCTTATAATGCGACGAGGTCTCGGTTTTCATCGTGAGATATCTTCCTATAACACAAAGTATCGACTGAAGGAATGAATTAAGTACTTTAGTTACTCAGGTTCGCCAATTTTGGAAGGTTCACCGCAACAGCCTATGACCCCTAATTACTGGGGGCCCGAAAAAGATAGTCCACCACACCAGGGCGTGCGTCACCTACTCCTTACGAACAGCTTGTGGGTTCTTTAGCGTCCAACAGAATTTATATGAACAAGGGTTGTGAGACAGGGCCAACGGTTTATCGTACTTATCCGAGAATTACATTTTTGTCACCTTGACGTATGGAAATAATCTGAGTTCTCGACTTATAGCTGTGTCCAGATCTCTACCTAGAGAGCGATACATTTCCCGTCTTTTCTAAAGAAAAAAGTTCTAAAACAAACACAGAAGTAAAAAAGGTATCCTGTGCCCATACTCACCCAAAATACAGAAGTAAGAAAGGCACCCTGTGCTGACGTCATTCGCAAAGGACTCTTGACTGCATAGGTATAAACGTACCCACCGTAAGAACCCTAAGAAGGGGAGGTAAAAAGAGAAGATATATGATTGCCCCTACTATTCCCTGCGTCCCTTGTAAACCGTAATACATATGGTACAAGGACATTAATGTCCTCTGATGGGCCAGAAGCCCATAACCTAGAGGAAACATCTTTCATGTACTCTTGTCAAGGCGTTTTCACCGATAACTTTATTTTTGGAACGATTTTGGCGCGAAAGTCCCTCAAACCAGTCAGCAAAATCTACTTATTACCACAGCACCGCATCTTCACAGATCAATAGATGAACCTCTTTCAATACAAAATCATCCTACCAAGTTATCAGTTCAGTACCTGCATTCCGTCATAGAGAAAAACTAAGAATGATGTCCAGAATGTGATACACATGATTTGCGTTTTGTTTGTTGAGTCATCGCACAGACCAGGCTTTAGAGTTTCTGTATCTAAGTGAACCTTGTTCTGCAAACCTAAAAGACAATATAAAATATCTATAAGATACGTGCAAGTCTTGATTTAACTTCTGTGACTAGTAGCTGATTGCTGAACCTATTTGCTCTTCAATCGCGTCCCCCGTGCTTTTTCCTTAGTTTGTCTCTTCACAATATACCGAATAGATTTTTCACCTGCACGAAAATCATACCCAACAGGGATTCTTATCACACATAAGAACGGTGATTTCGGCGCTATTTCTGCGACGGAGCGACGCTGCGCCGCGCTGATCTCGAATGCGGAGCGTAACATATCGGAAAGGTTCTGTGCCATTCTTTGGTGCAGTTTTAATAGGTATTCAGACCGTCAGGGAAGTGAATAAGTAGGAGCCAAGACTGGAACTCACCAAAACGGAAGTAAACACTAATAAGTGAGGACTACGATTTAGTGTACCAAAACCTCTCGGCCAACCGCTCTGGCACAATGTTCAATATGTGTGAACGACTTGTTCCAGCTCCGTGCCGTTGGATTGACTATAATGGGGTCGCATTTTCAATAGAGTTGCTAGAATGGGGTCGCACTTTTTCGGATTTTTGGGGGTAAGACAGTTCTTTACATTTACGGTTAGCAAACGTACCAGAACCGCTTTGTACTGTAGATGAAAAGTAAAGTGTTCTTCATTCAATCTAAAAACTGAATCAATTCATAAAAATAGAAAGTGACTAAGTCGGGATCGCAAAATTAGATATTTGCCCAAAAGTGACTAAGATGGGGGTCTATAGTAGGCCACAGAGTAGACTATAATGGTGTAGGGGCTCTAAGAGGCCAGCCGCACATATCGAGCAAAAATTAACCCAAGTACCCCCGTGGGACTGTATTGTTTAGATTACAAAATTCCCCAAGGGAATTTGCACGTGTTTTTTCAGGAGGAGATTAAGTTTTTGCTCTGGACAGTTTTTCAACGTACAGTATGTACGGTACTATCTAGTACAGTAAGTTAATTCATTTCTTTTCAATTGTACGTGTTGTGATTTGTAGAAGGCAAGTTGTTGTCTCGCAGTGTTCGTTTGGAACTCACCAAGGGTGTATATCGGGAACTGTTCAATCATAAAAGTTCTTCTCCTGTTAAATTACCATCTCACACACCGTCAAGATTATAAACCGCGAGTAGTTGTAAGCCTACGCATCTTATTCATTAGCCGCTCGCCCTTCGTAAGTCTCTCGCGCTAGTTCTGAAAACGGCTGGTCTATCTTGATTTCCTAACCTCTCTAGCTACGAATTAAGTGCAAAATTTTACCTTCTATATCTCCATCCGGGTTTTCAGAAGTGCTATCTTTGCTTTCTGTTTTACTGGCAGCTTGATTTTTTAACCTATGTTCCTCCCACTTGTCTGTTATGACAATATATGCCAGACCTATAACAACTGGTAACTATATACGAACAGAAACAAATTAGTATGTGATAAGTAGATATCTGCAGAGTCCCTAGCCTGTTCCTGTCGAAATCGGTCCTGCTCAGCGGATTGCTGCGAGCGAGATCCTTGAATCTGCGGCTACTAAGTTTCAAGTTCAGCTTAAAGAAACCAGACTCAATCAACAGATGTAACATTTAAGCCTAACTATCTCACTGTAAGTTCAGTGAAGTCAATTTTTTAAACTTTCAAGTACGCAATACTTAAAACGCAATGTAACGAACTTTATCCACGATTTCAGTTCAACGGTAATTTCAAAGTATTTAACACTGTTGATAGCGGATGCATCGTCGAAAAATGTCTCGTAAATTAAAGAAAGTTAAGTTGTTTCTGTAACTATCTGTATTGTTGCAGACTCTTTAAATCAACTCTCTCTAATTAGGACATCGTTGAGAAAGGCAGAAGTGTCCTACTTACATGGTGCCGTTTTAAAGAGAGTCATAGAAAACCGCTGACGAACGGCAGAGGTCAATTGCACCTCGAGACATACGTCTAAGGGAGCTGTCCGTCTCTAGCCATTGGACATTTTAAAGTTACAATCGATTAGGACTCGATGGTGACGAAATGCTTCATGGGTCTGTTTTGAAGGGAAAAATTTTGACCCAGTTCCCTGCGCAACCTCGTAAGCCCCAAAAAAGAAGCCATAACTTCCCCGAAACATGTCCATAATGCAACCTGACCCAGTCTCCCGAGCAACTTCAAAATGGCCAATGCAGTTAACCATCAAGAAAGTCGAGTGTAAAAGCGATTATGAATTACGGATAATTGATTTATCATTCGGTCACCGAGTTTGTTTTTTGATAAATATCTTCGGGAAGCTGCGATTTTCACGCAAGAGCGATCGCAAGAAGGAGAAAAGCGTGCTTTCACATTTACGAATGAGCAGAATATTATTTGCAGCCAACCGTAGCTGGACGACATTGCGCATGAGCAGACCATTATTTGTAGGCAGTTATTTGCAGGTCACGTGGTTGGTTCTCGGCCAATGAAAAGGAAGAAAAATTTACATCGAATGATAGTAGAAAATATCTCTAATTACTTTATCGATACACATTGCTCACTAAGAAACCCTTTTTCCATTTCGGAGATACTGTCGGACATTTTATCTTGAGAACTTGATAACTTACATGTGCTAAAGCTATAATCCAATAAGCTACTTGAACTTCGCTCTTATATTTTTCTGGCTCAGTATAGAAAGTGTCTCTCATGTGATTGGTTGGTCTGTGTGATAAATGGTGGTGCCCACGATGTCCCATTCCACCGTAGGGTAGCGGATTCCCCCTCTTGGCCGCCGGCAGCCCGATATCTGGATGGGGAGTACCACTGAGAAAAGGTTCTGCTATTAGCGGGCTCACGAACGCACCAAAGCCGTACGAAAAATAAAGAGCCTGAAAAAAAAATAACAACAGTGACAAAATTATATCTCGTTTTAAGAATAGGAAGGAAGCTAACTAACTAGGCGCAGTTGAATATTCTCATAGAAACTGCGCGGTACAAATTTCTAATAATAACGATAATAATAATGATAACTGGACAAATTCTTCTTACCTGTAAGTAAGGAGAAACCTGAAGCAGAAATAAAAGGGAAATTGAATATTAGCCAAGTGTGGAATAATTATAAGCGGGAACTGTTTGATTGTCATGCGGGAAACTTTCGATAGGTACAGATAACTGTAATTACCATTCATTCAAAATGTTTCCTCATTTGTGGTTTGCCTAAATCCGCCAGCTAATTCATGACCAGCTATTGTTATCAGAAAGATGTTAACAATTATTCTGTAGTGTTCTATGGCTGACGTGGAGCGTAAAATAGTAGGCTGAATAAAGGGGACCATTGACGTCGCGCAAAGACAGCGGCGTGGCGCGGTTGGACTCAGGGCGGGTAAAGGTTGGGTGGTGAAACGAGCTCGTCCGAGCAAAAAGGTGTGATGCAGTGGACTGGGACTCTGCTTAGAAATGTCGCTTGTTTTCGACTTCGGTCGCTTGCGAAACTTGCGATATGATGTGGTTTGTACATCAGACACTGCCGCTGTCACTGAATTATGGCGGCTTGAATTGTTTTCTTGCACTTCTTCCTCGTTCCTTTGTGCTGGTACGCTGTCTCCGAGAGGCAAATGTTGCTATTTTTTGCGGGACGTTTAGCTGGAGTAGACAAACATCTCTTTCAAAGGGTTTCTTTTACTACTTCCATGACTCTACCATATTTTCGTTCTGCTACTCGCCAATGTCGATGTTATTCCAAAACAAAAACAACTAAGTACTGTCTAGAACACGAAGGAAAATCTCATCCTTGTCATCCATGGCAAAACTAAAAGACAGCAGATCGTGTTTTATAACTAGATGACGTGTATTTTATAAATGCGAGCTCGTGCAAGGTGAAATTATGCTAATTTAAATCACCATCATCCTTCTTTTTAATTTTGAAAAAAACATCTCAGACGTCTTTCTGTTTCTTTGAAACTTCAAAATTAGTTTCCCCCCAGTTTTTTCTGTTTACCTTAATTTGTTTTAGAGAGAAAAACGGAGAAAAAAACCTTACAACTTACCTCAATAAATTTTGTTTACATGCGGTTGCCGGATTTGCAACGCATTGCGCGAATCGCCATGGCGCGTTGCACCCGAGAAGCAAAGTTTGAAGAAGTACAACGCCACTATATCAATATATATCAATCTATTTTTTTGTTATGTTATATAAAATTTATCCTCCTCTAACATATGTAAAAATTGAGGTTAAGAAGTGTTAAGCTTTCGCAAACGAAACGGCGAAAGACGATTAGGTGATATTTAGTGGAAGGAGGAGGTATTCAACACTTTCAAATTAAACTCAAATTTTGCAATTATACGACCAACAAGTTTGACTTATAGACGTACGGACACAAACATATGAAACTGTTTATTGATATTGTTATGAAACAAATTTATCTATTAAACATTGTAACCTGAAATTACAATAAGAAAATAGGATTTCCGGTTTGCAAAAAGGAAAATTTCGCTGGTCTTGAAGCGCACCGGAAGCGCGGAAAGAGCGCTCGTGCCAGTCCTACTCCGCATCACACATTAAATGAAGAGCGGAACGCTCGTTTCACCGCCCAACCTTTATCCGCCCTGGTTGGACTCAGCTGTTTCCGTGAGAAAATCACGTGATGGAAGAGTACTAGTTCACACGTTATGCTATGACGAAATAGCCCGATTATTGCATCAAAAAAGCAAGAATACAGGATAATGCCACATGAAGGGTGATTACAAAAGTTCTGTTACTTGAAAAATGTTTCCGAGAAAACATCCGTCCATTTCTTGAACTCTCGAGAAATAGGCAAATGTTTTGAAGATTGGAATTCTAAATAGAGGAACATTGAACAGGGACGCTGGCCGCCAACTTCCCGCGATCTATCGGGACTTTATGTCACGTGATTTACAGTATAAATCACGTGAAAAAACGCCGAACTCATCACTTGATAACGTAAGGTGCCGTGATGGAATCGAGAGTTTGTACCGGTATAATAAGTTTTCTATCCTGGGATTTTTTACCTCGTCATGTAAAAAAAAATACGGTGTTACCTTCTTGCCATGAATCCCAATAAGCTGTACGTTAGTAGCGGTGTCTAAAATTCCAACTGAGAATCCTGCCGCTGCTGTTGACAAAATCAGCAGCCATAATGTCCGACATATTGGAATCACGGCCAGAAAAATAGCGTTCAGTAACAGAAAGCACAGAAGCATAAAGTTACGATTGATATCATATCTGAGGAGAAAAGGAAAAAGTACATTAAATACTCCTTTAGAAGTAAAATAATTATTTTAGGAAACTGCTGCTCAGTAGCTTTCATTTGAATAGTCAAACTTTAAGATTTCAGTCGCCGACTCACAAGTTACAACCACCTTGCACAGAATAGTAAACAGTGCCCAGAAAAGTACTGCTAATGAACTCTTATTTCAATGGTCGCCCTTTTGGATATCATCTCCAGACTCAAAAGTTAGAACCACCTTGAACAGCATAATAAACAGTACCACAGGAAAGTACTGCTCGGTGGCTTTCATTTGAATGGTCACACGTTAGAATTCCATGCACAGACTTAAAAGTTTGAATCACCTTGGCTTTCCGTCCTGTACATCCTAAGTCGGACTAAAATCGCAGTTTACACCCTTAAACGTACGTGCGCGCGCATGCGTTGCACTGGTGTGCGCGGGCTAAAATCCTGCGTACAGGCACACAATGCGAATAGTCGTCTTGCATTTGTCGTCCACACTTATTTTCAATGGCCAACTAAGTTATATGGATTATTTTTTTATTTCACTATTTGAACAGGACACTTTAAAAGAAAATCAAGATAACTTGCTAAGGAGTTTGCATGGCTAGTTCTTAATTCGATTTCTCAGAATGAAACACAATGAAGAGGTTTAAATGTAATGCGTCCGCAAAGATGCCCGAGTGCATGCTAGTCTATCGTAAAGGGTAATTCCTGGACACCATGAAAAAGATTTTCAATGCGTACAGAACTAAGGCGACAACAGAAGCAGACTTGGAATCACGGGCTTTCAAAGATGAAAATCTAGAAGGGATCACTCTTAAACCTGCTGAGTCTGCAACCAAGTAAGAAAAACCGGTTTTACCTGTCAACGAGGAAACCAGCAACAATGGCGCCTACGAAGCGAAAAGTAGACTGCGTAAACAATAGCCAGGCGAGGGCATCAATTATGTCAATATTTTCAAAAAATGAAATCAAATAATCCGTGAGAGTCGGCCCAGCCATTCCTACTGACATACCGAACATAAAGAAGGTGCTAAAATAGAGGAAATGGGCGAAAATTGTTCTACAATGAGGCGCGCAAATTTGTCGTAGTCCATCGACGCGACCTTCAGCGTAAGACTTAAAATTTTCCCATAGCACTGGAAAAATGACTTGTCGAAGCATTTCTTGTCTTGTGTTGAGCTGA